>CM046807.1:25683448-26120948 GCA_025617405.1 Perca schrenkii
AAAACGCAAATAGATATTTCATTCCATTCATAATAGCACCACTTTCAAGGACATCTGTAATCTTGAGTTCATCTAAACTTGATTTCCGTAGTCCCGTACGAAGCTGTAAAGTGTAGCAAGCTTGTCAGTTGTTACGGTTGGTACTCTGTACGCCCACGGCCCCGCCCGGCCGGTAGGTACTCAAGATGGCGACAGTCAGTTGGAAAAAGAGTGTGATGACGTAAAAGGTCATGTGACTGATATTCATGAATAGACTAAACAGCTGTATGATAAGGGAATGTTTTCTTTCAGGACTGTCTCCTTTTGGAAGTCGGAGGGCCTGCCACACTTTTGCACACTTCCGAGAGTCAGAGATGGGCTGAACTAGGCTTTAGCATCTGTGTTTTAGGCGCCTGCAATATCTTGATTTACATTGAAGGTTCAGCTAAACTTAACGCCTCCAGCATGAGTTTAAATACACATTCAGGAAGACAGGAACTTCAGAGAGTTGGAGCGGCACGACACGATAAGACACCGTGGTTAAACTGCACTGCCTGCCTAAATTTTCTCCTCCATTGAGTGTTGATTAAATGTTCCTGTGTAAGTCATTAAGGTCTCCTGAACCTTCTTCACGTCTGTAAAATGAGTTGTGCTACTCCTGAGTTTTTCCTTAACACTAGTTATTCATTTAAGTACTTTAATTTGCCCGGTCATTTTGAGTTTTATCTTCTTATATGTAGTCAGTAATCACAATTCTAACATGTAGCCATCAAAGGTTCACAATTGTTTAATGTATGTGTTTAATGTGTTGAGTAATGTTGACAGTAAAATGTAACGCATGATTAAGATGTGTTGAGCAATGATTCATGTTTGTTTTTAAATGTGTTGAACTGTAATGTTCTTATGTTTTTTTTAATGATGATCCTATACTAAACTAAACAGAAAGATTGCGGGTTTAATGCCCTTCTGCCTTGGCTTCACTTTTCAGGCTAGGAAGGATGGCAGATGTAAATTAGCCTGAGGCTAACTCTGGTACAATGCATGAAATGGTAACATTTATGTTTAAAATTGTACATGGTCCCTAATAAATAAAATAAAAAAAATAAAAAATAAAAAAGTTGGGGAACCTCTGCATTAACTGATCCTCTACAACAGCTGGCTCAGAGTAACATATGAAGTCATTACAACTAATTCACTCACTCTAATCACTCCACTTAGGTAGCCCGTGACCTATGGAGAAACAAAGCCGACCTTTGTAACCTCCAGTTGGTAGTGAGAACAGGATCAGCAGGGGGAGGCACATGGGTATCACTGAGGAACAATGTTGGGATTCGGGCAGAAGGCTCTTAGATTAAAGTGCTATTACAGGTCAATTACGGCTCATTTAAGGCTTCCGCAGCCACCGCTGGCATTACACAGCCTATTGCACAGATGATAGTTGTAATATGAAATAAGTGGCAGGGAAAGGAGACGGTGGCTGTCCTTGTATTACCCAAAAACTCAGCAGGCAGAATGCAGTCGGGGGAAAGAGGGCAGAACATAAGGGGAAACGTTACTGGTGGTTTTATTGGCACACTGTTCTCTCTTTGAGGACATGTATCCATCTGTCACACACCTGCACAGCAACTCAAACATCCTAGCTTGGATTTAATCAATGAATTATTGAGCTCATTAATTAACTCACATTGTGTCAATGGCATCCATCTCCATATGATGGAGCTGATATGATGCAATTTAGTTAGTTAAGTTTGAAGCTATAGTGCATAGTTTCTGTCTCCCCCCCCCCAGATAACCCAGATAACGCGCGTTCGTTCCTCAGGAGTATTTTAACCACGATGACGCTCTCTTTTTCTGGCTAAACTCCACTACCACGGCCCCTGGAAGGAGCGTCATCTGGCGGTGCCTGTAGCCGTCTCTCAGTCACCTATTGGCGGCTAAACAACTGCTGATGGTAGCCGGTGTCCCAGAGCTCTGTAGCGGCTAAATACAACCAGCAACTGCTGCTCAGATTTTATCGTTCTATGGAACTATAGACTGTTCACGTTACAGCACTTTACTTAGTTTAAAATACTTGTTTTAGGTATATAATATATGGCCTATTGGTGAAGTAGCATTGATCACTTTAAGGGGGGGAAACATTTTGTCCCCACTTGGTAAAACAATCCAATTTCTTTTTGACATGAAACTGCTTTTGTCTCAGCCAGCACAGCAATTTTTGTGACTAAATAATTCAGCAGAGCATTGGCGATTTTAGACCCTTTTCAGGGGGGCTCAAGCCCCGCTAAATTTAATCTCAGCACCCCTTAAAATTATAAAAATAATAATAAACTATTTATTTATTTTTAAATCAATTGTAATGCTTCAAGTTAGAGTTCACAAACTTGTCTGTTAGTGACAGAGGACAAACAATATCAGGTTCAAAGGGCTCGCCCCTGCTGCAAAGGCAGGGATATGTAGACCCCCCAAAAATCGTACCCTGGGTATACCAATCCAGTTGTTACCCCACATAGGGGCCAAGCACACACACTGCACCCTTGATGGCACATTATGCGAAGATGCAAAAAAAAAAAATAGCTCCCGTTGTGTTATCCTCAACCAAAGTACAAGACCCCTGCATCATCAGGCTGGACCTGCTGCCCCAGTGGGAAGCCATGGTGGATGTGCCCAAAGCCACGCACATTAACTCTGAGGCAGAGGCCTCTCCACACCTCAAAAGACATGGTGCGCTTCACTTCCCTGGCATTTCCACCAACCACAGAGACTTCTGCATCATCGCCACCAGCTCGAGGGTCCTCAACACCACAGGGTCTCTGTCATTGCCATGCCAACCTCTACACACCAAGGCCCCGCACTTCGCATCTGTCTCGGTTTTACTGGCGTGGGTGTTGCCAGGACACAGTGCTTCACATCTGTCAGTGTGACTCCTTCTCTGCTCAGAAGGTGTGACTCCTGTACTCCTCGCAGCTCGTAATTGGCACTTAGGCTCCAATGGAGTGCATCGGTGTTGGCATCTTGGGTTCCTCTTCCATGAGTAATGCCTTGCTCAGTCTAAAGTCACATTTTAATGTGATGTTAAACTTGATGCTATCAATAAAGATACTGGCCAAGGTGAAATCTGCTTTTTCTCTAAGTTCTTACCTGTTAAACCCCTATAATGTTGCTTTTATAGATTTTGCTCAATATATCAAAATAGAAAATCTGCCAAAGCTTGTAATACATACTCCTTGGGAAATGTTTTTTTTATCAAGAGTTCTCTGTCTTGACATAATAAGACGGAATTTATCTCCTTTCTTAAAATCAGTGCATTTATGCCAGGCATGCAAAACACTTAAATATGAACTTCAATATTCAACATAAAACACAAACACTTTCACCCAGGAAACGCTTGTTTGTTCCTCTGGAGTGTTTTGATCCAAACGACAACCTTTTCCTAAACTTAACGTGTTCTTTTGGTGCCTAAACTTGTCATCGGCGCATGATGTAGCATGACTGTAGCAGCTAAATACATCCAGCAACTGCTGCTCAGATTTTATCATTCTATGGCACTATAGACTGTTCACATTACGTCAAGTAGAGCTGCTGGCATGGCAGAATCTAAAGTAACCTAGGTGAGCCAATCTGATAAGCATGTGCGTGCTCTCTAGATTTATCACCTGTTGTAGTCGTCAACGAGCTCTATTTGACTCCTTGTGGCCCTGAAGGAATAATGACTACTTGGCAGAACTGAAACTTTATATAGCTGACATTTCCCAAGGACAAGACTGTCTGCACTACTTTTTAATAACTCCCTCTTTATAAGGGAGTTTTTGAGTAGTAAATGATGGCTTTATTAGTTTTATAATTTACTAATGCTTTATAGATGAGTTTAAAGGCATAAGAAGAACTTTTGGGTTTTCCAGTTGTGGCTGATGTTTATCCTCCTATAGGAGGATAAACATTATTTATTATTTATTTTATTATTTATTGTTATAACAGGACATTGTTCATAATGACAAGTCTTCAATTGGAAGACAGTTTTGGACCAAATTTGATTAATTAACAGCTTTAACAATGACTTAAAGGTTAATTCTCAATTGTGAAAACTGAAAATGTTCTCAACCTGACAAGCTAAAAGCTTTTCTTATTAATGCAATTATAACTGATCCATTAGGCGTTATAACTTATTATCTGTTAATAAAGACAGTACAGCCATTACAATTTAGAAACACTTTTTAAAGGCTGACTTCTTGGACAGTGGCTTGGTTAGCAATTACAAAAGCGTTGGTTTTGCAGCCTGACAAACTGCATATTGTGATGGCTCCTAGGCCTCAAGACCTATTAAGTCCCTTTGGTTGCTGGGATCTGGGGATTGGCTAATAAGGACTGATGATTGACACCTGGATGAACTGATTGCTCACATGTCCATAAATAGGAGTGCCTGGGCAGTCACTCTTCCTCTCTCCATCCATACACCACACACATTACTGATAAACTGATAGCATGTTTACCTTTCTTTATTTAAATACATTTGATTTAATTGAGCAAATATGTGTTCTCCACATTTTGTCATACCTTTGAGCCAGGTCAGGACAATATGTATATGCATGTGCATAAAATCACAAAAAGAGAAGAGAAATGAGGATGCACTCGTTAAGCATAAGTAGTTGCACTTACACCCTAACCTTTTTGGTAAATTCCTGGTTTCAAATTAAGCCCTTGTGCTGAGAGCAAATTATTTATTAATAGAGATCAGATAAAACAATGCAATTTCGTTTTGACATGAAACTATGCTTTTGTCACAGCCTGCAAACAGCATAGCAATTTGTGTGACATGACCAATCTGCGTACACTGAGCATTCTAATGTGAAGATTGAGTTAAAATACCATCAATATTTTATCATACAGTGTTGGAAGGTGTGATTCAGAATCAACAATCATGGTTCGTCACTGTTTGGTAAGGTAGTGAAGAGTTTGGATCCATTTATCGTTATATTCTCTGGGACTTGTATACAGCTTTTGCATTTATTATTTATTATTACTTCCTTGTGCATAAGAAAAAGAATTACTACTTCATTTATGTGTCATGAAGGCAACAGGAGAAGTGAAAAATGTAATTTTACTCATTTTACTTACTTTTAATCAGCTACCTGCAGCCTTTACAACCAACTTCATTTAAGTTGCATGATCCATCCAAGAAGAAGAAGAAGAACAAAATAATTAGTCATATTTAATAATCGTAACTGCAGTGCTCTGATGTCCATAACTGCATGTTGACTAGGGTTGGGCATCGAGAACTGATTCCTACTTGGAATCGTTTAAAAAATTACAATTCCATCGGAATCGTTTCTTTATTGGAATCGTTTGGAATCGTTTGGAGGATTTGGTTTCAAATCTGATCACGGGTTCCAGATAGCCTGACGTGCTCCTCCTACTCAGATTCTAGTCAGAATGTGAGTCTGAAACCGCTCCATTGGGCTGTGATTATGGGGCGTGTTCCAACAGAACCAGGAAAAAAAATGCCTCTGCATTCATTGGATAGACCTACAACCAATCAGAGCAACGGAACTCAACACTGTGTATCGTCTCCATAGCAGCCACTCTTTGCACAATGCATTCGCGTGCATTGTTCTAACTTCCGACTTTTAGACTTTTTTGAAGCTGGATATATCATTTGTTTCTTGTAAATATAAATGTGGATAACGTTAGTGATAGTGACATGTGCGCTACAGTTGCATTTCTAGAGATGAATCAGCGAAAACACGTTTTATTTCTCTGATTCACGGCTTGGTTCTAGCGCCGGCGGTCCCTCTCTTCACTCACTCTCTATGTCTCTCCACCATATAACGCTCTCTCTCTTCAGTCTTTCTCTATGTCTCTCCACCATATAACGCTCTCTCTCCTCAGTCTCTCTCTATCTCTCTCCACCATATAACGCTCTCTCTCTTCAGTCTCTTTCTTGTTTTCGGGCAGTTGTTGAGGCTCCTCCGCTGAGGATTTTAAAATGAATGCGCTGTCGATATCTTCTGTAACAGACGCGATGGTGGAATCTACACATCTCAACAAATTCAACCCAAGCGTTCTTTGGTGACGTGATTGATTCTGTTACTGTTGATCATCTGTCCGACAATCTGATTGGTCCGAACAGATCCTGTTTGGGCAATAATTACTTCTCAACGGAGCGACTCCAGACCGAACTTCCCGACCTCGAATTTTGTGGGCGGGGCTAAATTTGGCTGGCATCCAGGCTAGGTTCCAGATTTAACATGCGCAAGTTTTGGTTTCCGTAGCGGCCAGGCGCTTGTTGTGTTGCAGACATGGAGCACAGTGCGGTGCTCTAGTGTGGCTTTATTTTACATTGAAAAAGCCCCGTCAAACTGCAGCCCACCTTTGAATCAAAATAATAAGAATAAAACGTTCCTCTTCTTTGTGAAATAAGCATGTGACCCGTTTCAACTCCACCACTCAAATAATCGGAAAAGAGAATCGATAAGAACTGGAATTGAAAGGAAGAATCAGAATTGGAATCAGAATCGTTAATATCTAAACGATGCCCAACCCTACTGTTGACAGAATCAGAATCAGGTTTATTGACAAGAAACTAACATACTTTGCCTTGGTGGTTGGTGCATACATAAACAACACACATATTGAACATTAGTATGAAATAAACACTAAATACAGAGACAATTAAAGTTGCAAGCAGCGATGAACGGGCCCTCGCCCTTCCCAGCACATCGGGGGGAACTGGCAGGATGCTGGTTGCCTGTAAAACTTCCTCTGTCCACTATGCGGCACCGGTGCAAGTCGCCCCCGATGCAAGTTTCCCCAGGCGGAAGTCAACCCTGGCTAATGATGGTCAACCACTTCGCAAACCACTGTCTTTATTTTCTGAGCTCACTAAATGGCGCTCTCTGTTCAACAAAGGGTTGAAAACACACTGAATTGCCATTCCTTTAACCTTTTTCTTTGAACATCACTACCCCTGGCAGACGTTGGAGGCGACGCAAGACCGAGCTGCATACCCATAGATGGGATGCATGTTGCAGATTGAGAGAAGAGTAGATTTGAAAAAAAATTGTAGGATATTTCATGATTTTGCAACAATAGCGCCACCTTGAAATTTAAAAAACAGCATCAACTAGTGGGCGATACGTGGCCGGATGATGGGCCTATTTGGGAGAAAGTCCAGGGAAGTTTTTTAGCCCCAGTCCATCCCTGGTTTAAAGAAATGCAAACAACCCAGAGCGTTTCTTTCTCTTATCCAAGAATGCATCTGTGGTGTAGCCGGACCTTACTCCACAGTGCTGTGGAGATAGGGTCTGGCAATGCGAGATGACTACTAAGCAGACTCTGGGCCCAAAATTACAAGATGGCAGCACCCTTGTCCAGGATGTTTTGGATTCAGTAAGTAGAGACGCATCATCCATATTTTTTTACAGTCAAACTGCTATCACTAAAAATGTGTGCTGATTCAAGCAGTATGTGTATATTCTTACATTTCTTTGTATGTTATTTCTCCCAGTGATGCATTCATCCTGCTCTGTGTCCTTTTACATTGTGTGGTGTGAGTTGGCACGAGACATTGCACTTTTGTGTTCAGTTTCAGTCTCGGCCAGCCAACCAGCGGTGCCTGAAGTTCCTGGCTCCGCCCACAGACGTTGGCCTGCACACATAAAACACATGAATGAGACTCTCATTGCTTTGATGATGAGGAGAATTGCTCTTCACTCTCATTTTCATTAGCTGAACTTGAAGAGCGTAGCAGCAGCAGTCCCTCTTGTGCGTATGCTGTCCTAAATTAGGTGTGATTTGGATGTCGAGGAAGTAAAACTCATGGTTTCAGTATGCAAAATCCCAGATGTGAGACAGACTTGGAGAACTGGGTCACCTACTTCCATAACTCCAGGAAACAGAGTGGTTTAATTCATTCCAGACTAAAAACAAAACCTGAAAAACATTTGAGGCTATATTTTTCCACAACATCTATTTCTGACAGACACGCAGGGTGCGATTTTTCCGAGGGGGATGCATGGGATTTCCCCCTTTTTGGTCTATATATCCCTGGCTCTGCGGAACTATTTCTATCCCCGATGGGGACAAATTGTATTAAAAAGTGATTAATGCTACTTCACCAATAGACTATATTTTTATATACTTAAAATAGAAGTATTTTAAACTAAGTAAAGCGCTGTAACATGAACAATTCAATTCAATTTTATTTATAGTATCAAATCATAACAATAGTTATCTCAAGAAACGTTACAGATAAAGTAGGTCCAGACCACACTATAATTTACAAAGACCCAACAATTCCAATATTTCCCCCAAGAGCAAGCATTTAGTGCAACAGTGGCGAGGAAAAACTTCCTTTTAGGCAGAAACCTCGGGTGGTGAGGAAAACTTCCTTTTAGGGAGAAACCTCGGACAGACCCAGGCTCTCGGTAAGTGCCGGTTGGGGGTGTGATGAACTTTTTGATTTGATTTGATTTATTAGACAGTAACAGAAATAAATGCATAACAAGATGCCATCACAGTGACATTGCACATTTAACAGAACTGTCGAGGATAACACAAGAAAGTTACAAAATTATTTCCATTGTGGTCTTCAACAACAACAGTGGCAATAGTCCCAATAAAGATAATGGAACTATGACTATAAATAGTAGTTGTGTGGCGACCTCACACTGCATGAAGTCTCAGGCTCAGTATAGCCTAATTATAGACTCTTAAATTTTAGCTTGAATTTATTTAATGAAAGTATGCTGGATTAATTACTGTGTATGTCATTAGCAATGGCCTATGTTATGTAAAAAAGACACACAAAACAATTTATTTCAACAATTAGTTTTAATCAGGCTTTGCCACAAAGGTAAAATGTGCATTCCATGCAAACAACATCACAGTCTCCTAGAGCTCAACCACTGTGCATAGTGGCATGACTACAGTGACCTTTTTCTTTGGTCTTGCTCATCCAACATTGTCTGGTGGAATGGAGACAGAGGCTCCACTGTACAGTTTTCTAAGAGAAGTCTTTCTGCTGACACCAAAACACTGTGCTTCACATAAAGCATATCAGCTGTGTCATTGCATGACAAAGTCCCAACCATTTGTCTTCTTAAACTACTGGCAAATTCAGCACCATATTCACATGTCCATGGCATGAAGCTGTTGGCTCTGCTGAAATTTCCTCATAATCTGGACTTCAATTGTCCTATTGTTGTTATTAAACTTTCCCAGTATTAAAACGCTCAAATTAAAAACACCAAAAAGAATAAACTGGTCTGTAATCCAAGTCGACGGCAATTTTTGTAGTCAACGTGTCGTTTTACTATTGACCCCCTATTTATTGTTGGTCTCCCATCTCAAACGGCTCACTGTAATTCACCTCCACACCAGTCTGTGTGCTGTGTGCGCCCTGCTGGTTAATCTGCTATCCTCTTTCTCCCCCCTCCCCCCGCCTTCACTTGCTTATCACGGGAGTACAACAAACCACGGACCTAAAAAGGAAAGTTGTTCAAGTTGCATCCACAGAAAAGGAAAAGACAACGTAAGTATATGATTATTAATGAAATGGCGAGCTAGTCTGTACTGTTTATTAACTCTCGAGAAGTACAATGACTGTCTTTGGATGTTAAACATGCTACTTAGACTTAGCAGTAATGTTTTAAACCCCGCCATGCAGGCCCGTATTAAGACAATGTGGTGCTCCTGGGCACTATACCTCAAAGCCCCCCCCCCTCCCTGTCCACTACTCCCTTTACATAAAAAGGCCCAAGTGCCCTTATGGATAATCCGGGCCTGCCGCCATGCACGCAAGTTTAAACGCGAGCAGAACAACTGTGTGCCTGGCTGCTTTCAGCCTGATTCATTATTAGGCAGAGCTAAGCAGGTGAGTTGCTTTATAAAAGTGTATTTTTTTGGTTTTTCTTGTAATTTACAGGAAGCAGTACGCCGTCTTCACAACTCGGAGACAAATTGTAGGCGCTACGAACCGGAGCAAGGGTAAGATTTAAAGAATATGCTTTCATTCTGCTGTATAAGGAAATAGATACGTTAATAGATCTATACCAATCTTAACCGTACATTTTGTTCACACAGACTAATCTCGCCTCATAACGAGGCCGTGACCTCCTATTTGCTCGGAGCAAGTCCAGATTTACATGATGCTGACAATGACGCCATTGTGTGTAAGTAACTTACCTGTTTTCTCATTCCTTGTGTAATTTGACTATGACTTACTGGGGATTTCCACTGGATGCGTAACAGCTGCGAACCGGCTCCGCTGCGTGTCTGTTGCGTGCTCCGCCATCCGTCAATACCCACCGGGTCCGGATTTGTTGCGGAACGGCTGCGGCCATGACTGACAGCTGTAGTCACGAGGAATCGCGAATTCAGGTAGAATAGAACCACAAAACCAACAACAGTTTGTTTCCATCCAGAGGAGTAGAGGGGAAACAGCTCTGTGCTGTGTTTTCAAGGTGTAGTGCAGGGAAATATGATCCGCCATGAGCACGGTGTATTTTATTTTGAAAATTAACCAGATATTTATTTTGTTTCTGTGCTCGACTTCCTGTCCCGCACCATCTGCCGTGTGCTGAATTGCTGCGGAGCTCTCCGTCGTCCGTCAAAAATAGAAGCTCTGCGTATCTGCTGCGGAGGGCTGCGGACAAAATGTAAATTAGAGCATTATTGACGTTACAGAGCTCCTTGGTTTCTATCTGTTCGTTATGAACGTTGATGTTACTACCGCATTGCACTGTGGGATATTTATGCCACCGTAGTGTCCAGTATTGCATACAGAAATATTTTCCCGAAAATAGTATGAATTTCACATACTATTGGTTTCATACTAAGGTTTCGGACATGCTACTAAATAACATGTTAGTATGGAATTTCGGACGCAACATTTGAGAAAAATGACATCAAAAATACATGACTGAAAGACAGCGCCAGTAGTCAGCTAACAAGTAGGAAAGTTTTGTGTGTGTGTGTGTGTGTGTGTGTCTGTGTCCTGAGTCCTGAACTGTTGTGACATAGTCATTGCTCATTCAGGTTGTTTGAGCTCGGAGCCCGTTCCCCCCGCCACAGATAATGTCTTTGTTAAAGGGCAGATTTCATTAATATTGGAACAAAGTCATTGCTGGCAAAGATTAAAAAACCAAAGGAAAGAATAAATAACACTTTGTTGAATAATGCAGCAAATGAATAATTCAGCTGTGGAGGGAGGAGGGAGGGGGGGTGTGAAACGGGAGGCTGTCTAATGTGGATATTATAAGTGTCTTTATTTGTCCATTTTCAATTTCAGGCAGCAGGTTTCCCTGCACAGCGTGCGCGTCGACGTGCGATATGACCAGCCGTTGGATTGTGTGTTGAAGCCAGGCATCAAAACAGTTGTAGACGTCAAGGCGAGATTGCCTAATTAACCCAAAGGTTTCATCTGCTGTGGATAGAATTTTGGAGAGATCAGAGAAAACGCCCTCCAGTTTGCACTGCACGATCCGTCTTTTTATACCACTTTCGACTGCAACGCTGATTTTGAAAAGTATAATTTTGTAGTAAAGAGGATGAAGGTGAAGTTGATTCAAATGCTGTTTTGTCACCTGGTTTCAGTCCTCCCACTGTGTGTGTGTGTGTGTGTGTGTGTGTGTGTGCGTGTGTGTGTCTCTCACACGACTGACACTATAACTAGAATGTAGGTTACTTCTAACACTTTAGAAGCAAAGGCCGGGCTAATAAGGCAGTTGCCATGGAAACCGTTGTCTTTGTCTTGCCAGTATTATTGTACTGTGTGATAGTTCTTGGCAGGAGTATTCCTCAATGTTAATGTTCCACCAAAAGAAAGAAAAATGATGCACATATATAATGTTTTGTCAAGTCAGAGACATTAAACTTTAGCAGTCAGATATTAGCATACAGTGCCCTCCACAATTATTGGCACCCCTGTTTAAGATGGGGTCATGGACTTCTAAAAATTCTCCTTTTTTTTAAACAACATAAAACCCAAATGCAAAAAAAGAGAAAAATCCAACCTTTTATTTAAGTACATTACTTTGGTGGTAAAAAAAAAAAATCACACATTTAGAAAAAAAAAACTTGAAATCATGTGTCCCACAATTATTGGCACCCCTGATGTTTATACTTTGTACAACCCCCTTTTGCCAACAAGACAGCACTTAATCTCCTTCTATAACATTTCACAAGATTGGAGAACACAGAGAGAGGGATCTTTGACCATTCTTCTTTGCACAATCTTTCTAGATCATCCAGAGTCCTGGGTCCTCTCTCATGCACTCTCCTCTTTAGCTCACCCCACAGGTTTTTCGATTGGGTTGAGGTCTGGGGACTGAGATGGCCATGGGAGGACCTTGAGTTTGTGACTGCTGAACCATTTTTTGTGTAGATTTTGCCACATGTTTAGGATCATTATCCTGCTGAAAGACCCAGTGACGACCCATCTTCAGCTTTCTGGCAGAGGCCATCAGGTTTTTTATTTAAAATGTCCTGGTAGTTCAAAGCATTCATAATGCCATGCACCCTAACAAGGTTCCCAGGGCCTTTGGAAGAGAAACAGCCCCAAAGCATCACAGATCCTCCACCATACTTCACGGTGGTGAAGGTGCTTTTCGGCATACTCATCTTTTGTTTTACGCCAGACCCACTTAGAGTGTTTGTTGCCAAAAAGCTCAATCTTAGTCTCATCTGACCAAAGCACACAATCCCAGTTGAAGTCCCAGTGCCGCTTAGCAAACTCCAGACGTTTACGTTTGTGAGTGTTAGTGAGAAAAGGCTTTTTCCTTGCATGCCTCCCAAACAGCTTTTTGGCATGTAGAGAGCATCTGATGGTTTTTTTTGTGACCCCAAGATGCCATTCTTTGATGCAATTCTGTGACAGTGAGCTTAGGACTTTTTTTTTACCTTTCTTACCATCCTCCTCACTGTGCGTTGTGGCAAGATAAACTTGGGACCTCTTCCAGCCTTGTTTGTCACTGTTCCAGTTGTTTTAAACTTCTTAAAGGGGTGATAGAATGATTATATAGAGTATTTCACACTGTTCCTTATGGTCTCCTAATGGGATATGTAACATTGGTTGGGCTGAAAATGGCCTGGTTGATATTTTATTGGCCCTTATACATCCCTGTGTTTTGGCTCTATTTGTAACAAGAGCTTTTCTTCCAAATATGGTATGGTCGTGAATATTTAGATGAGCTGCGCGCTGATTGGTTGAGCGACTTGCCATAGGCAGACATTAGAGATGCGCGCTGATTGGTTGAGCGAATCCCCAATACACAACCATTAGAGAAGCGACAGAATCTCATATTCCAGACACTGCAATGTTTCATTACCAAATTCACTTCTGAGACTTTTTTATGTGAGAAATCAACTATATAAAGCTCAAATATGGGCCGTTTTACGAAAATTGATGGCTAATTGAAAATATGGTAAGACTGTGTGTCGGACTTCAGCGGCGGTGCTGCTGCCTCGCCGCACGGCCTGCCTTCCTTCACAGACCCCGGCCTGCTGTGAGCTCCGTTAGGCTGGCAGCCCTGACAGAGCTCCAGGGCCTGCAGCTCCCCTCTTCCTGCTAGCTAAATGGCCCGTTGTGTGAGAGTGAGAGCGCGGTCAGCGAGCTTGTTACACCAGCAATCTCTTACCACATGTTACACACAATGTCACGCCACTTAGCTATACAACATCTAAATGTCTTATAAAGCTAACAACGGTGTCCGATTTCAAGTTAATATTTGTGAAGTTTAGCTAGGTGTTTCGTTAGCTGCGACTGTCCCTTCAATCCTATCTATGTGTAGCTACAAATCACGGCTAGTTAGCTTCATTTTTGGTCGTAATTCGACCAAAAATTCGTTTGAATTTCGTCCCGCCAGTTATACAACATCTAACTAAATGTTTTATAAAGCTAACTACGGTGTCCGATTTCAAGTTAATGAATATTTGTGAGCTGTAAGGGTTTCGTTAGCTGCAACTGTCCCTACAATCCTATGTGTACAGATTGCGGCTAGTTAGCTTCATTTTTGGTCGTAATTCGTGTATATTTACAGATTGAATTTCGTCACGCCACTTACACATCTAACTAAATGTTTTATAAAGCTAACAACGGTGTCCGATTTCAAGTTAATGAATATTTGTGAGCTGTAAGGGTTTCGTTAGCTGCGACTGTCCCTACAATCCTATGTGTACAAGATTGCGGCTAGTTAGCTAGCTTCATTTTTGGTCGTAATTCAGAGTATATTTACAGTTTGAATTTCGTCACGCCAGTTATACAACATCTAACTAAATGTTTTATAAAGCTAACTACGTTGTCCGATTTCAAGTTAATGAATATTTGTGAGCTGTAAGGGTTTCGTTAGCTGCAACTGTCCCTACAGCCCATATGTGTACAGATTGCGGCTAGTTAGCTTCATTTGTGGTCGTAATTCGAGTATATTTACAGTTTGAATTTCGTCACGCCACTTACACATCTAACTAAATGTCTTATAAAGCTGACAACGGTGTCCGATTTCAAGTTAATGAATATTTGTGAGCTGTAAGGGCTGCGACTGCCCCTTCAATCCTAGCTGTGTGTAGCTACAAATCAAGAATAGTTAGCTTCATTTTCGGCGTAATTCCGAGTATATTTACAGTTTGTATTTCGTCAATCCAGTTATACAACAGCTAACTAAATGTCTTATAAAGCTAACAACTGTGTCCGATTTCAAGTTAATGACTTTTTATCAATTCCAGAGGAATTCTAAGAAGAGGCTAGCTATAGCTAGCCTCCTCTAGCTATAGCTCCATCCAGCTGCAGGCTCTATCAATGAGACTCGCGGACAAGAGGCGTGTATTTCACCGATCGTTTGTTAACTCAACACATTATAATTACACACATTATAAGATTAAAAGGAACCTGTGGTAAGAGATTGCTGGCGTAACAAGCTCTCTGACCGTGCTCTCACTCACACACACCTGGCATTAGGAAGAGGGGAGCTGCAGGCCCTGGAGCTCTGTCAGAACACCAGCTTTTAGTAATCCATTATCCAAAAAACGGTGACTTTGCGCGGGTATGGAGTGCTGTCGGCTGCTAGCCCTAAAGGAGCTCAATCGAGCTCAGAGCAGGCTGGGGTCTGTGAAGGAAGGCAGGCTGGGCGGCGAGGCAGCAACACAGGCAGCAACACAGGCAGCACCGGCGCTGAACTCCGACACACAGTCGGACAAAATTTGCAATTAGCCATCCATTTTCATAAAGCGGCCCATATTTGAGCTTTACATAGTTGATTTCTCGCATAAAAAAGTTTCAGAAGTGGATTTTGTAATGGAATAGCAGAGATCTGCGTGACCTAGATTCAGAAGACTACCTGATCTCAGGTCAGTTGTGCAGCCTATGTAAATGTTGGGGCGTGACCGTTCTCTTAATACACCCATGGGCTGACAAAGGTTCCGGTTTTTGGGAGGTTGACGACAACTTCCAGCTTTGTTGGGATTCGCCCGTTTTCAGCGGCAGTTTCAAAAATATGAGATTTTCATAGTAAAGGGGTGTCAATGGGACTTTTGAGCTTCTATGTATGTCCTATTTACCCACCAAACTGTCGTTATTCAACTATGACAGGGTAAAATCGGTTTTGCATTCTATCACCCCTTTAATGATTCCTCTGACTGTAGATACAGGGCAAGTTAAGGCGAGTGGCTATTTTCTTGTAGCCATTGCCTGACTTATGAAGGTCGACACACATCTGCCTTACTTGAATTGTGTGTTCTCTTGTCTTTGCCATGTTGACAAATGGGTAAGAGAATTAGGACTCTGTGTCACGTCATATTTATACCCCAGGGAAACAGGAAGTCATGAATTACTATTTAAAAGTTCCTAGATACCCTGACCAACTTTAGCAACTACAGAAAATTTTTTTCAGCGGAATTGTTAGGGGTGCCAATAATTGTGGGACACATGATTTCAAGTTTTCTTTTTCTAAATGCGATTTTTTTTTTTTTACCACCAAAGTAATGTACTTAAATAAAAAGGTTGGATTTTTTCTCTCTTTTTTTGCATTTGAGTTCTATGTTGTTTAAAAAAAAGGAGAATTTTTAGAAGTCCATGAACCCATCTTAAACAGGGGTGCCAATAATTGTGGAGGGCACTGTATCTACATTGTCAGCCTGACTCTGAATGCTTAGATGTGCTCCAGACTAAACTTAATCAAAACGCCATTTGACTTTGCAAAAAAAAGAAATTGTCACAATATCGTAAAGGTCGGGTTCAAGTCTTTCTTTCAAGTCTGCCTTCAAACTAAAGTCAGGTGGCCATGTACGCTTTGGCTCGGCGTTTTCATTACTCCTGTTAACACTCAAAATTCATTTCTAATGTACCTTTAATGTGACTGATAAGGGACAAACTCCACAGTCCTTATTCTGCAGCGGTGGAATGTAACTAAGTACATTTACTCAAGGTCTGTACTTAAGTACAAATGTTGAGCTACTTGTACTTTACTTGAGTCTTTTCTTTCCATGCAACTTTCTACTTCTACTCTGCTACATTTCAGAGAGAAATATTGTACTTTTTACTCCACTACATTCCTCTAATAGCTTTAGTTACTAGTTACTTTACACATTAAGATTCCTCCACACAAAACACATGTTGTTTATAAAATCTGATGTTTTATTATAAAGTAAACTAGCCAACAATATAACGGCCTACAAGTCCAGCTGAAATGGTCAGACCATAAACCACACAACTGTTTGGATCGCACTTTTATTTTCCATACCTTAAAGGAATACGCCACCGTTTGTTGAAATAGTTCTCATCACGGTCTACCCTGGCTGTAGATAGGTGGGCCAACGCATTTTTTGTCTCAGCGCAAGTAATTAGGTTGTTTTTTTTGTCTTTTCTTGGCTCACTTTTACTCACAACATGCTAACCGGCAACATAGGATTCCATTCACTATGCTAACCTAACTGGCGGCGGCGCTGCTGGTGTTGCACCGGACTAAAACAATGCATGCACAAGAAATGCGTTGGCCCACCTATCTACAGCTAGAGGAGACCGTGATAAGCCCTATTTCAACAAACGGTGGCGTATCCCTTTAAATACATTTTCCTGTTGATACTTACATACTTTTACTTAAGTAACATTTTCGATGCAGGACTTTTACTTTTAACAGAGTATTTTTTACAGTGTGGTATTAGTACTTTTACTGAAGTAAAGGATCTGAAAACTTCTTCCATCGCTGTCATTATGCGGAGAAATGTATTCACAAGTTCATCTGAAGTTAATATAAGGTCTTCTGAATGAGTCCCATCAAGAGGATATCTTCCAAAGTCGCAGCCTATTTAGAACAAAACTCCCTCTTTTTGTTACAATGCTTCCACTGCAGCTCAACAAGGAGCCACGAAGAGGGACTTTCAAAATAAAATATTATAACATCGGAAGATATCCACTGGATTTAAATAACTCATAGTCAGTGGAGGAAGAAGTATAGAAAAATGAGCTAAATAGTCAAACTATAATATATCAGCTATAAAATTGTATCTGAATTTTTGCATTTGGCAAATGTGCATTTAGAGGGAAAACCCGACGAGACTCCCCTACAACAGCGTAGTCTATATCCTCATTGTTCAGGTGCCACCAGAAAAAAACGCCGGATGTCGTAATTTCGGCCAGATGTCCGTCACCTTCCTCTTTTTCTTCCTTTAGGCCAAGGACACCTTAGCTGAAAGAGAGACAGGGTAGGGATCCCCTACTACATATACTATATAACATTTAGTTGCATATTAAACTGGGCTGGATGGATGGAATTAAAATAAAATAAACTAAACAATAAAATTAAATAAACATTTTATTTTTATTTTTTACATAATTTGGCGGCCCCCCTGCACATACTGAGGACCCCCCTAGGGGCCACGGACCCCCTGTTGAAGATCACTGAGCTAGACTATCTGTCCAATCTGAGTTTTCTGTTGCACGGCTAAAACAACTTTTGAACGCACACGTTTCACCAAAACAAGTTACTTCCCGAGGCTGTATATATATATACATACATACATACATACATACAGTATCTCACAAAAGTGAATTCCCATAGAGGCAGGCAGATTTTTATTTTTAAAGGCCAGTTATTTCATGGATCTAGGATACTATGCATCCTGATAAAGTTCCCTTGGCCTTTAGAATTAAAATACCCCCCCCCCCGCCCCCCACACACATCATCACATACCCTTCACCATACCTAGAGATTGGCATGGTTTTATTTCAGTTAGCCTAATAGCTGGTTTGATTTGCATTGAGAGATGATTTTATGGAAAGTACCCCATGCCAGTCTCTAGGTATGGTGAAGGGTATGTGATGATGTGGGGGGGGGGTATTTTAATTCCAAAGGCCAAGGGAACTTTATCAGGATGCATAGTATCCTGGATCCATGAAATAATTGGCCTTTAAAAATAAAAAATCTGTGTACTCACTTTTGTTGCCAGCGGTTTAGACATTAATGGCTGTGTGTTGAGTTATTTTGAGGGGAATGCACATTTACACTGTTATACAAGCTGTACACTTAATACTTTACATTGTAGCAAAGTGTAATTTATTCAGTGTTGTCCCATTAAAAGATATAATGAAATATTTACTAAAATGTGAGGGGTGTACTCACTTTTGTGAGATACTGTATATTTATCTATAACTTGCTACTAATTGACTCAATTTACAAAAGTTATCTTTTGCTTTGTTCATTTTCAGTGGATCTGTTCATATAAAACTCCACAAAACTGTACAATTCACAGCTGCGTTTGAGATAACTCTCTCATTACCTCACACATTATAATATTGCACTATTATGCTACTTGCACACAGGTTACTTTATATTTAATAGTATACATATTTTATTTTGTTATATATATATATATATACAGTATGTATGTACATTGTACATTTTTATTCCACACTTGTATACACATGTACATTGTTTTCACTCCTCTAAGTATATTTTTTCAGTAGGTGTTATGTTATTTTGATATTTTGTTATCCTATTTTATGTTATCTTATTTACTATTTCTAGTATATTTCTGTTTGTGTGTATGTCCTTGTAACTTGCTGCTGTAACAGAGTAATTTCCCAGTTTGGGAATAATAAAGTCTATCTATATATATATCTATTTATTTATCTATCTATCCATATGCAAACATCAGTTTTTGTTTTCTCCACTGTGATTTGATGTGATCAGCGCTCATGCTTGAGCTATGTTACTGGTTACTGGTTGCACGGCGTTCGTCGGTCGACTGGTCATGAGTGTTTTCCCAAGATGGCGCCCACATGTATATGTGAACGGTACTGTCTTTTTAATGAACTGTCTGTCCACTTACAAAGTTCTTAGTGCTTGGGTTTACATGTAGGGACCCTCTTTATGCTACCGTGGAAGTGTGGTGCTATTTTGAGCCTTGTTAGTGGTATTGTTACTTTACCCGTGCCCCGACGACTAGCGTTATAACGATCGACTTGGTACACATGTGTTATTAACCCCTAGGTTCATTTTGCACCGGATTTCTCCTTTAATCCTGGTTCAGTTTGTTAGGCTCATTAAGGACAGAATTTTTACACCACATCATCTGGTGCACAAGAACACGACTCTCAATGAATACTAATGCCGCTTTGTGTCTGCTGCATGTGTGAATAGGCGCCTGTTTGCAAATATGTTTACCATAAAACCTCTTACAGGTCAAATTATGTGAATGTTGCACCAGCGTTTTCTGCCAAGCTGATGTATGAGGCTCACACTCCTTGCCCCAATTATTTCCTCACAGGTATTACTTTTAAATACAGTTACCTAATTATTTGAAGTTCTGGCCACGTTTTAACATCCAACATTGTAACATTATGGATATAGCCATCATCTCCTTTAAAGAGCCCACCCACAGCAATTTAACTGGTATAGATGTCAGTAGCATTAAGGTCTGAATGCAGTTTTAGAGGCTTCAGATTTAGAGCTCTGATTGGACTGGAGGATTTATTCATCCTGTTCAAATTCAAAGCTCAGTTGTGAGCTGAGAGTTTTATTATTCATGCGGTGCAGTACACAATGTCCTCCTGGAGAGAACAGATCGTTGAGACTTTTATCATCTCATCAGAGAGCTGGCTCGGTACAGTCATCTACACGTGGAGGGAGGGATCCCTCTACAGTAGCCCAGCTGGTTTTTTTATTGACTGAATAAAATGCACCTCGTGGAAGAGATGCATGCCTGCCAACTGCAATAAAAATAAAGCAATCAAAGATGAGAAAAACACAGCCCATCCATCCATCCATTAGCTATAACCGCCTATCATTCAGGGTTGCGGAGGGCTTGAGTTAATCACAGAAAATCACTATGTAACAGGTTATGGATGAAAGAAATGGGGCATGTATGGGGCTGTATGACGTTTTCAAAATGGTGGGTGAAAGGGGGGATTGAAAAGTAAAGCTCTATATACAGATGATCCTTTTCCTCTTTGGCCCAGCGGACATGAGGTTCACGATTTCCAAAAACAATTTGAAATGTGGACTCGTCAGACCACAGCACACTTTTCCACTTTGCTTCAGTCAATCCAAGATGAGCTCGGGCCCAGAGAAGCCGGGGGCGTTTCTGGGTGTTGTTGATATATGGCTTTGGCTTTGCATGGTAGAGCTTTAACTTGTAGATGTAGCGACGAACTGTCTTAGCTGACAATGGTTTTCCGAAGTGTTCCTGAGCCCACGTGGTAATATCCTTTACATAATGAAGTCAGTTTTGAATGCAGTGACGCCTCAGGGATTGAGCGTCACAGGCATTCAATGTTGGTTTTCGGGCCTTGCCACTTATGTGCAGAGATTTCTGCAGAATATCAGAATCTTTTGATGATATTATGGACTGTAGATGATGAAATCCCTAAATTCCTT
The DNA here is from genome assembly GCA_025617405.1 of Perca schrenkii. Taxonomy (NCBI): domain Eukaryota; kingdom Metazoa; phylum Chordata; class Actinopteri; order Perciformes; family Percidae; genus Perca; species Perca schrenkii. Next base: position 25,704,289 of record CM046807.1, read on the forward strand.
GCAATTGTACACTGATAAACGTTGATCTTAAACTGTTGGACTATTAGCTCACGCAGTTGTTCACAAAGTGAACGACTGAGCCTTTTGGGGATGCTCCTTTTATACCCAATCATGACCAAATAACCTGTTCACCTGTGGATGTTTTGTTTTGGAGCATTCCTAAACTTTCCCAGTCTTTAGTTGCCCCTGTGCCAGCTTTTTTGGAACGTGTTGCAGGCATCAAATTCAAAATGAGCAAAAAAAAACATAAAGTTTGAACATTAAATATCTTGTCTTTGCAGTGTATTCAATTGAATATAGGTTAAAAAGGATTTGTAAATCATTGTATTCTGCTTTTATTTACGTTTTACACAACATCCCAACTTCATTGGAATTGGGGTTTGTAGCCATGAAGGAGGGAATCAGCTATCTGTCTCTGCAGCATTAAACATGTTGACATGTTGTTGACATGTATTGCTTCAGCTAAGTATTTACCCCATCCTCAGAGGAAAATCACCATCTATCACACTGACAAATGGCAGACACCCTCATGTTGAGGCCAGAGATGAGACGTCTATGACACAAACATTTGACACAACGCCGGTGAGATGAAGCCTCTTGAAAACCATTAAGGGATTTGTATGTGCATCAACATGCAGAATCACGTTCACAATTCTCTCAGGTTGTCTCATTCACTCCATCCAGAAGCTGCAGTGGTCAGGCCCTCACAGCTAGCTTCAAAGCCTGAGCCCAAAGCCCCCCGAAAGCACGCCCAAGGCTACATGGGCTGCAGAAATCCCTCCGCAGCCCCCGCAGAAAGGTAAAAAAAGATCTATACAGGCTGTGGAGGATAACTGAACTGGATTGAGAGACCCTCTAAAGATGCGTCACATGATTTATATATCGGTTCACTTTGTCATTAAATATATCAAAACCCTGTTATTGGAAGTTGGATACCATACTTGTGCATAATGGCTCACTGAATGATGAACTGTGAAAATATGACAAATGTTGCATTAATGAATAAATGTAGTAGTCTGCTGGTATGAAATGGAGACTAAGTGGGCTACATAGATATGGATCTCCAATAAATACATTAAATAAATAATGATATGAATGAAACATATGTTTCATGTTTCAAGTTAAATTACACGATTACAGAAGCAGACCTTGTCAATGAAAAGCTTGGTCTCCAACAAGGCTCTAAATATGTATACAACAGAAATCACGCAAGTAAAAAAAAAAAAGAAGCAACATGAGAATCTAAGACAAACTAGTGCAAGTTAAAATATAGGAATAAAATATAACGTGAATAAAACATGTATGGTACATAAATGTTGGACGTCCACTTCAGGTCCTGAGAGATTGTGGATCCCAGAAAGCTGAAGGATTCCAAGACCGAGACAGAAAAAAGAATCCTCTTCAAGACCACTTAGTTACCTTTTTATAATTTATGTGATGCAAAGGACAGTATGTCTTAAATAGTAACAACACTGCAGGATTAAATAAGGCCATATTATTTACTTTAAGTAGAGCAGTTCCATTTCAGTCACATAAAGCTAAAGTGCAACTTCACATTTTAGATATTGAGTCTCTTTTTTTTGCCATTTTAGGCCTTTATTTGTGTAGAACAGCTTAGACTTGAAAGGGGAGAGAGAGAGGGAATGACATGCAGCAAAGGGCTGCAGACCGGAGCGGAGTTGAACCTGTGGCTGCTGTGTTGAGAAGTAAACCTCTATATATGGCTGCCTGCTCTACCAGGTGAGATAACCAGGCACCCAAGTCTTTTTATTATGGTGTAATATCAACATTCTGGACTGCCACTGGAAAATGTAACAAATAACAGCAACACAGGTATCACAAAAAAACCTGACATGTTCCCATTCTTGAATTTATTACTAGTCATGAACAATCCATAATACAAAGTGCTCGCCAACATTGTGTCTGTGGCCAAAATGGAAATGATTGATGCCTCCGCTTGTGCGCTGCACGGAGACATATGACCCAGCCAGGCATATACCAGGCGACCAATCACGCTGCATCTTCTAGATGGATTTTGAATTAAACCAATACCTGTTTTCTGAACAAGCGTGCTTTCTCAATGGTTTCGTTTTAAAGCGTAACTCTCGCCAAAATGCATCCTAGGGTATTTTTGTGAATGTACACGAGTCAAACTTTAGTTTAAAAGCACATTTAGGACTGAATCGCCACTTTTAAGATTCACGGTATTCTCGTTTTTGGGTCAAATGGCCTTTTGAATGGGAGTGATAGGGGCACTCTCATGCTAGTCTCAAAATAGCTATTTTCGAAATACTAAGAAGGCTCGACACAACATGAAACTTTGCTTCAGTATCACCAGGGGCTCTACACCTTAACGCAAGCATTGACAACATTCTTTGTGTACACAGATTTACTAAAAAGAAAGGTTTTGAGCAACTCACCGCAGCTCTTGTTGTTTGACTCACGTACATTCACAAAAATACCCTAGGATCCAAAAATACCCTAGGAGGAAGCTACTTTAGAAAAAAAGCATATATTGCTGGACTGGGTCGAGACCAACTACATTTGGCGAGACCAATGGCCGAGTCCGAAACAAGTCCGAGTGCAAATACCAACGAGGCTGAGACAATTGAAAACCTTCCCGAGTCCGAGGATGGATTTGAGTTAGGATTAGGTTTAGGATTCACACCTATCTCGTTTGGTCCGGACGTTTGGACTGTTCAGCTTGATCCAAACCAAAATTACAGGTGTTGAAACCTCCCCTGGACTACGGTCCAGACCAAAAAGCCAAAATTTGGTCCGACGAATTGAGGTTGTCCCGTTCCGGATCAAACTGAACCATGATTATGATATTTTTTTTAGCATTTTGGCCTTTAAGTTGTAGACAGTAAACGGGGGAGAGAGATGGGGAAGACCAGGTGAGCTACCACGGCGCCCCCACTAAAAAAAATTAAAGTGATGGCAACTTAATATTTTTTAAATGGAAATTCGCAAGTTGAAACCAATGTTGGAAATTCGCAAGTTAAAATCAAAGTGGAAATTGAATAATCCACAAGTTAAGATTGACTCATACAAATGAAACCACATCAATTCATCACAAATTCTCCTGCGTGGCATACCTTTGGCGGAGTTGGAACCCGCATCTCCTGGTCGTCAGTCGGCGTCCAAACAAAGTTTGTCTCATCCCTATGTTGGCCCTTAAAACCTTTTAAACATGCAGATAAACCATTAAATCATTTTAAAAGTGCAGATAATCCTTCAATTGCTCATATTATGCTCATTTTCAGGTTCATAATTGTATTTAGGTTATATCAGAATAGGTTTACATGGTTTAATTTTCAAAAAACACCATATTTTTGTTGTACTGCACATTGCTGCAGCTCCTCTTTTCCCCCTGTGTGTTGAGCTCTCTGTTTTAGCTACAGAGTGAGACATCTCAACTTCTATTCCATCTTTGTTGGGAGTCGCACATGCTCAGTACCTAGGTAAGGACTACTAGCCAGTCAGAAGCAGAGTATGAGGGCGTGCCATGCTAGCAGCTAGGCGAGCATTATAACGTGTGTTCCAAAGTGACCACATTTGTCTCTGAAGTAAAGGCTGGACTACAATAGAGCTGTTTGGAGCAGTTGGTGAACAGTGTTTTCTGTTGGAGATGGTAAAAAAGATAAATAACACATTAAAGGAAAGGGATATAGACACAAAGCATAATATGAGCACTTTAAAAAAAATCCTTTAAACACTTTCCAAGAATTATTAACAAGTAAACCCTTTAATATAGTGCAATACATTTATCTATCTATTAAATGAACTGGAATCTGCTTCACAGCAATTTCGAGAAGTTGAACCTAAGTCCTGAGAGCTCAGCTGGGAAAGAAACTGCTCCAAAGTCTGAAGGCTGTGAGTTCAAATCCCACCAAAAAAAAAGAACTCATGAAAACGTCTCAGTGGAGGAAATCAGTCCCAGCATGTTTCTGTCTTCTTTTAGGAAGAAGAGTAAAAACATTTGATCAACTTTTCAAACAGGAAGTGACTCATATCTCAGCTGAAATGTCTCAGAGGAGTTTGAACCTGCTGATGGAGGCCACGTGGATGTTTTTAATCTGGTCTCATGGGGATTTACGTAAATCTGGGCACTTTTTTGCAGCGCCACAAGTACCGTCGGGTAAATTCTGCAACAATTTTGAGAAACAAATGTCCACTGGAGGTGAACTGTCATGTGAAATGTAACATGTCCTGAAAAAGGTTTATAGTTGACTCCAATTTTTTATGTTATTAATTATAAAATCAATATTATCTCAAAGCTGTTTTTTTCGTGACGCTTAGCACACATCTTAAACTATTGTATTTTAATTAGAAGAAGCATATCTTTCCATGTATTTTTCTGTCAGTTGGGACTGCAGCAGATAAACTGTATTGCTTTGTTGTTTTTGATATTTTTGAAAACATATAACTGCTACATTAATCAACATTTATTCCTGAGATGTTATCATGGTTTTTATTTCTTAATTTTAATGGTATTATTGTGTATCTTATTTACAGTGAAATATTACAGTATGCAAGTGTAATGTAAGACAGGACACTACGGGGGCATATATATATATATATCCCACAGTGCAATGCGGTCATTTACTGTATATCAGACAATCAGACAGCAAACAGGTAGCTCTGCCACCAATATCATATATACAGTACATATACACACACACATATATATACATATGTGTGTGTATATATATAATACATACATTTATATGAGTGATTGTTGCTCAGTTTTTCAGGCTTTCAAGACGTGATGTTGTAATTACAGCTCCGCAAGTCCAAAAGAAAAATACAATATATGTAATTGGTGCATTTGTCACATGTTGTAAGTGAGGATTTATACAATAAAAATCTTTATAATAATGGTACATCATCATGCATGACTTCATGAATACATTAATGTAGTACTTATAGTACTTATGTAGTACTTATATCTTATTTATCAATGTTAAGAGATAGACCAGGTCAGCACTTTATTTGAAGGGGCACAGACATGATGCAATAATGCAGAAGTCATGTTTAGTTCATCATGATTACAACGCTACAATTCTTCAGAATATATGTACACTGCCGAGATCGTTTTTTCAAAGAAGACACATCATTAATATTTCAGAAAGTATGATTCAAATACCTTCATTTACCCTAAACCTAACCAATCCCCACTCCTCATGCCTAGACCTAACCACGTCAACATGTCTAGCTGATATGATCTAGCAATTACCCCCATCCACGGCAGAAAAACAGGAGTCGAACAAGTCCAACCCCCCACCCCCCAAAGTACTACAAGTATACCGGCTTTGTAACATGTTCCGTGGCTCGCCCTCTAGTGGGAGTTGTAGTTTTAAATTACATTGGTGGGCGCCCGGATAGCTCAGTTGGTAGAGTGGGCGCCCATATATAGAGGTTTACTCCTCGACGCAGTGGGCCCCGTTTTTGACTCCGACCTGTGGCCCTTTGCTGCATGTCATTCCCCCCTCTCTCTCCCCTTTCATGTCTTCAGCTGTCCTGTCAATAAAGGCCTAAAAATGCCCCAAAAAATAATCTTTAAATTACATTGGTATATTTCTCACATGTAGATGTTGGCAGTACAAATTTTTGGCTAATCCCTGGGGTTTTTGGGGATGGCGAACACATTGGTGTTTTAAAAATCTAATCATTAAATAGTTATTCCCATATTGGACATATTTAACTATGGCAATTTAATTTGATTTAACTTTACTAATGACGGGCTTATCAAAATGATGCAGCCACAACAGCAAAAAACAAGGAAAGAAGAGTTTATTTAGGTTGTTTCTCCAGAGGGGCAGCTCAGCCAAATTAGGGCAAACGGGCTGTTTCCCTGGCAACAATAGTCTGTACCTGTGCACGTCCCTGACATGAACCCATGCCCAGCCTTTCAGGTGTGAAAAGGCCCCAAAGTTAGGTCAGGCACAAAAACACTAGAGAAAAAAAAACTATAGTAGAAACGGGAATGTTATCTACCAAAAAAGCTGACTGGGAAGGTTGGTTATTTTACAGAACAGTCCATTCAATGCTTTTTGTTTGTTTGTAAAGTGAGTGCTAAGTCCAATTACCGTGTATTGGCACAGTATGCAGTCCCATCACACCAGGAGGTAAGGAGCTTGAGGCTTTAGGCCAGGGGTGTCAAACTCAATTTCACTAAGGGCCACACTGGAAAATGAGAATGACATCAAGGGCCAGACGTGTACAGTTTATTAACATGCTTTTATTTAATCGAAAACTCAAATATCTTTGACTGTATTATTGCATGTCCTATATAGCCTTCTCACTCACAGTTTTGTCGACATAAAGCCCTTAAAAAGTCAGCAAAAACGTTCCTTAGCCGTTATAGAGTTTAGCAAATCAAGCAAAACAATGATTACATTTTTACAAGTAGGCCACCACACAGCCGACTCACAACAAGCTGTTTCACAGGCCGGAATATGAAAACTCTCTGGTTCTGGTTCTGTGGGAATTTCTGAGTCTCAAAGTCGGGAAATCAGCCAAATTCTGCTTTGAGTGTTGCATAATATCAGTTTGAAAAACAGTTTTCAGTTTGGTGCACAACTAGGCGGGCCAAAATCTATTGTGAACCTAAACAAAGATTTGCTAGGGGCCGGATTTGGCCCACAGGCCTTGAGTTTTGACACATGTCCTTTAGGCCTACAGCGGGGTGAATCCTTCTGGCAATCCTTATCTTACCATCACGCTATTTGCTCCAGCAAAAAGCCTAGATATACTGAGCTAGTCTACATGCACGACGTTCCACTTCCGGGATTGCTCCGGTGCCGAAGGAAATTCCGCCGGATGCATGTCTTTTCGCCGATTCCTTCCGCTTTTTTTTGTGTTGGAATTTTAAACTCCGTTGGATTTCTGAGGACTATGGTTAACTCCTCCTCAGATCTCTGCAGGGTAAATCCAGACAGCTAGCTAGACTATCTGTCCAATCTGAGTTTTCTGTTGCACGACTAAAACAACTTTTGAACTTACACTTGTTCCACCAAAACAAGTTCCTTCCAGAGGCTATTTTGCAGCGGCTCCGTGCGGAGCTTAGCGCCAGCCATGATGATTGTGATTTGTGGTTTAAAGAAATGCCAATAAACCAGAGCACGTTTTCCTCCCATCCCAGAATGCTGTGTGGACTAGCCAGACCCTCCTTCGCAGCGCTGTGGAGGAAGGTCTGGCAAAGCGAGACTAATACTGAGCTTGATGAACTTGATGGAAGCCACGCCCACAGACACAGAGACAGACCGGGACACCCAGGGGAAGGGAAAAACAGAGAAACACAAGGAATACCCCAGGGTTACAGTGTTACTGTAACAGTACCCCCCCCCTTCCACGACCAATGGAACACTTATGAATAGATAAGATTACATAAAATAAGATAGATTTTTATTGTTCCGAAGCAAATTTGTCTTGGACAAACAAACAGTATCTGCTGTTTAGAGAGTTCAACACAACATAGTGCATACATACATACATACGCAGACTGTTAACACTCTGCATGGACACGCACATGTTGCATACAGAGACTGCCACTTTCCAACAAAGCTGCACACTGCCCGTTGTTGATATGATGATCCCAGGGTGGCAGGCAAAACGGCAAACTTTCACTGCTGGAACGATGTAAAAATCAAATGCAATCATGGATTTTGAGAATCGTAACACCCCTACTATACATATACATATATAATTGTTGCCTGTATAACCACAGATTTTAACACACACACACACACACACAGTTATGTGTTCCAAGGAGTCTTAGTAATGTCAAAACAATTTCAAACTGTATTTTGATAAACATGTTCTATGTTTTGACACTGAGTTATGACTCGAAGCAGGAGTTTTTGTTGTAAATTGGGTTCAATGGGTCAATAAAAAAATCAAAACTGGGGGTGCATTTTGCCCAAGGATTAGTTAGTTATTAAAATAACTCTGCCATGGAAAGTGCCATTCTGAAATGAACATAACTGTAGTAAAATAAAAAAAATCACTTCTAATAACACTCTGTTTACATGAGTTCGAAATAATATCTTATCTTTTTTAATAATTGCCTTTTTGAGTTCCATACATAACACATTGAAACAAGATAGACTTGTTTAAGTCAAATAAGTTCTTTTTTTAATGGGAGATGGGATTTGTCTGAACACAAATTACAATCTATGGAGTCTTCAGAGATGCTAATAGCTGCTTTTCCTGCTAAGTGTTTTTAAATGTTGGTAAAATGTTACTCTACAAACTCTGCGCTCCAGCTCAGCTACGTACCTGTGAGCGGGTGAAGGGGAGGCCAAGGATGGTTTTTAATTAGCAGAGAGAGGAATGACTGCTGAGGCTGGCAGAAAAACAACACATATTCTCTTGCAGGCGGCCTCGAGAGGGCACAGCTAACAGTAAACACAGACACAAAGTAGAAGGTGAAGATCCCGAGACTCCTCACACCGGCCTGAAACCAACGAGTTCGGCAGAAAGCATCAGGGACTGTACTGTTGTTCTCATCAATAAGCAATCCATTGTTGTAGGTGGAAACAGAGGTAGTTTTTCATCTTGGGTAGAAAACACACTTTGCTTCGGCTCGTAAACTGTTGTGAGGCGCGCAGTGTCATCAACCCCTGTTGTTTTTGAAATGCGTCTCCGGAGTACAGACGCTTAGATGTTTTTTTCACGTGTTCTCAGCTTGCAGATCAGTCCACGCTCCCTCCGAATCGGGTTCTGTTTACGTCTGCCGCTGAATATTGATATAGCGCTTTTCTTAACATGATTACAAAGTGCTTTCCAGAAAAACAGCAGATAAAAACCAAGAACAACAAAACCAACAAAAATGAAGTAAAATACAAGAAAAAGGTATCATAACATCGTAACAGCTGAGAAAATAAATAAAAAGTATATACATGTATACATACATACATACATACTGTATATACATATACATTCACACACATATACACACATACATGTACTTGCATATATACATATACACAGATATACATTATATAGGCAAGGCAGTGCAGGATGATAAAGCCTAACAGCATATTCAATATTCAATAAAAGAAAGATTTAAGAAGGGATTTAAAAGATGCTAATGATGTGGGCTGTCTGATTTCGGTAGGCAGAGTGTTTCAAGTCAAGGGGACAGATATGAATGATGAATCAAAAAATATCAGGAAGCATCATCAGGAAAAATGTACTTAAGGTATTAAAAGTTAAAGTACTCCATGCAGAAAAATCCAAAGGATCCAACCAGTTGTGTGTTTAATGGTCTCATCATCTCAGCTGGACTTGGAGGCCGTTATATTGTCGGCTACTTTCATTTAGAATCAAACATCAGATTTTATAAACTGCATGTGTTTTATGTGCAGAAATCTTTTCTATATATAAAGTAACTAGTAACTAAAGCTGTAACATATGAATGTAGTGGAGTAAAAAGTACAATATGTCTCTCTGAAATGTAGCGGAGTAGAAGTAGAAAGTGGCAGGAAAAGAAAAGACTCAAGTAAAGTACAAGTACCTCAACATTTGGACTAAAGTACAGTACTGGAGTAAATGTACTTAGTTACATTCCACCACTGACTGTAAGCAGAATCAAGTTCATTCATTTCCTCTAACAGCTGATCCCCAGCAAACATGATGTACTTCACACTAACCTATCTGCACCCCAAGTTGGTCAATAGTGGCTCTGTTTAGATGAGGTTAACTGAACGTTTTGAACAACCTTTGTCTCATTTAGTTCTCTGTGCCGCTGCGTCCGGAGCTTAGCGCTGCCCAAGACGATTGGGATTGGTTTAAAGAAATGAAAAAAAAAAAAAACTATCCCAGAATGCTGTTTGCACTAGCCAGACCTTGCCCCGCAGTGCTGTGGAGGAAGGTCTGGCAAAATGTGAGACTACTGTAACCCTTACCCCCCTCCTCTGGCTTTCCACCTTAACAGCCACTCTAGTAGCCAAATATTTTGGAAGGCACACTATCACAGCGAACCCTCTCTGATGACTGTGTCAGATAAAACAAACCTCAAGAACAGCATTTTTTCATCTTCGTAACATTGCCAAAATTAGGAATATCCTGTCTCAAAACGACGCTGAAAAACTAGTTCATGCATTTGTTACTTCTCGGCTGGAATATTGTAATTCCCTACTGTCAGGTTGCTCAAATAAGTCCCTTAAGACTCTCCAGCTGATCCAGAATGCTGCAGCGCGTGTTCTCACAAGAACTAAGAAAAGAGATCATATCTCTCCTGTATTAGCTTCTTTGCACTGGCTTCCTGTAAAATACAGGATTGAGTTTAAAATCCTTCTCTTGACCTACAAAGCTCTAAATGGTCTAGCACCATCATATCTAGAAGAGCTCCTAATACCCTATTGTCCCACTAGAGCACTGCGCTCCCAGAATGCAGAGTTACTGGTGGTACCTAGAGTCTCTAAAAGTAGAATGGGAGCCAGAGCCTTCAGTTATCAGGCTCCTCTCCTATGGAACCAGCTCCCGATCTGGGTTCGGGGGGCAGAAACTGTAATCGCTTTCAAGAATGAACTTAAAACTCTTCTATTTGATAAAGCTTATAGTTAGGGAGTGAGGAGTTGCAGTGTTCACCTAACTGGCCCAACTGCTTATCTTCATAATTGTTAGATTAATAATACATAACAAAGTAGAGGGAGGCAGGCCAGCCAAGCCCGATCCGGCAGGGGGAGAGTTCTAAGCCCGAAAAAGCTACCTCTCCTTATGACCTGTCTCTCTTAGTTACGCTGTTATAGTTACGCTGTTATAGTTCTAGACTGCCGGGGGACTTCCTTCCTTTGACACACTGAGCTGCTCTCTCCTCTCCCTCTCTATTACTATTACTATTACTATTTGCGTGTATCCCGTCCCGGAAATGCTTGTTACTAATCCTAGCTTCTGGGGAGTTTACTCCCCGGAGTCCTTATGTTTTTTCCCCCAGTGTATTTCCTTGGAGAACGTTGTCACCAAGATCCTGGTTCCAGCTGTCGCCGTGGTCCTGCTGCACTCCTTGCTGAGCTCAACGGTGCCCTGCTGCGTCCTGCTGAACCCTGCAGCTTCCCGCTACATCCAGTCACTGTTCCATTATTAATGTGACTATTATCGCCACTGTTCATCACACCCCCAACCGGCCCGTCAGACACCGCCTACCAAGAGCCTGGGTCTGTCCGAGGTTTCTTCCCAAGAGGGAGTTTTTCCTCGCCACTGTCGCACTGCTTGCTCTTGAGGGAATTACTGGAATTGTTGGAATTGTTGGTTGCTTTGTAAATTATAGAGTGTGGTCTAGACCTACTCTATCTGTAAAGTGTCTCGAGATAACCTATGTTATGATTTGATACTATAAATAAAATTGAATTGAATTGAATTGAATTGATATTTTGGATGGGACCTGTGGCTCAGCTACACCCTTTAACATGGATAGAAAGTGACTAAATAGTGATCGCATGCATTAAGATCTATCTCACTGGAAGCCCAGTAGGCTTGGGTGCAGTGTTGTATAAAGTACTAGAAAGCAATACTTGAGTAAAAGTACAAGTATCGTCCTAGAAAAAGACTTAGGTAGAAGTGAAAGTTACCTTTTGGAATATTACTTAAGTAAAAGTCTTAAAGTATCTGATATATACTGTACTTAAGTATCAAAAGTAATTTTCTGATATTTAATGTACTTAAGTATCAAAAGTAAAACATCAATGTACAGAAACATTTCTTGCAACACGGGTGTATGACGTTATCTTCACCACTACCCTGTTCACCGAGTTCACCACTATCGTCGGGGTGGTCGCAGGGCTCCACATAAAAAAAAATCCCCACTGGCCAGTAGATCAGAGTTTTGCTGGCCCCTTCTACATTTTTACTGGCCCTGAAAGAAATATCATAGGTGTGATTGGAAAAGGACAAAAAAGCAGGAAAAAAGCTAGCCACTGCCACTGGATGTTGTGCCATTAGCAGCAAAGCTAGACCAGGGGTCATCAACTACATTCAAATAAAGAAAATAAAAATATACCTAATACGCATCATCTTGTCATCTTGATATTTTCACTTTCTTACTAAATTAATGCTATATTTTTTACATTAGTAAGCAAACATGGAAAATCCATAATGATAACTAGATAGGCTACTTAACTAGAACATGATCTCAGATTAGTCCTGTATTCCTAATTTGAAATAAGACGATTCTGTTGCTAAATAATACAACTGGCAACATCGTCAACAATGAAGAACGCGTCATTCACGTGCATATTAAGTAGCCACGTGTATTTGTTTTGGTCTTGAAATACCTCCATAGGTTTACCGCTCCAGCAAGAGGATGGCTCGTTTAGAAATCAGCTACGTTTACAAGAGTTTGTCCAAAGTTCAAGATTGGTTGCAAATTAAGACAAACAGACTACAAACTGACATCTTTCATTTTAGCTCGTTTGTAAAGTCGCTGTTTGCAGAGTAGAGCTGTGTTTGCACAGCGCGGTGGACGAGAGTGGACAGCCAGACAGATCAGACTGAGATATGGGTTTCTACGTGTTTCTGCCTTTAGAACAGGTACGTGGGTTATTGATAAGTATTGACTCTTTAATCATGGAGGTTCTATTGTAGGCTACCTACTTACAGTAACGAGTGTAGCATTAGTTCATCTGAGCCATAGCCGGTAAATAATCCTCGGTAAGGTTTCCAGTCAGTAGGCTACATGTGCTGCGTGAAGTAACGCACACACCAGTGACTGTGGCTGCAACCAGCCCGACATACGTATTTACTGGCCCCGGGCGGGCCATCGGGCCATTGCTTATGTCGAGCCTGGTGGTCTACGATAACAGGAGGTCCTCCAGTAGGTGCTCCAGTAGGTGCTCATGCTTCCATGGCGGTTTGCAACAAACAAGCGCTGAAATAGAGCGCGCGGTGTGCGGAGCGTGCGTAATGCAATATAGGAGCAGTGATTCGCCAAACCTCCCTTATTGCAGTCGCACACATTTCTTCTAATTTTATTTTTTAGTAACGAGTAACGAAGATGCTTAGTGGAAATATAACGGAGTAAAAGTATACATTTTATCTAGGAAATGTAGTGGAGTAAAAGTGAAAGTTGACATAAATTTAAATAGCGAAGTAAAGTACAGATACGTGAAATTTCTACTTAAGTACAGTAACGAAGTATTTGTACTCCGTTACATTACAACACTGCTTGGGTGTGAGGTAAGCATGCAAAAATGATCAGTCAACATTAGCAGGGAGAAGAAATGTTGACAGATTATTATGAAATATCTCAGAGTATTTGTTCTGCTGATGTTCTGGTAATGACTTGACTTAAAGGTTTCCCTCAAAAATAAATATTTCTCAGATTTTAGACAGCAGCACCAGGGCCCGAGTCCTCAATTATTCCAATTCAATCTGCCTGGATGAAGCAATCTCCAATAAGCTCTCCAGCAGCAGTGTGTGTGTGTGTGTGTGTGTGTGTGTGTGTGTGTGTGTTTCGTCCAGTTTAATTTACTCAAATATCAGACGGCTTTAGTCAATAAAAATGTTCCCTCTCCTCACCGGTTCTCCAGGGCTCTTTTTATGACAGGATTAAATTGTCCAACCCACAATTAGGAGAAAGTAATTTCCCTGGTGTGCATCTCTTTTCACTTTTTTTCTAGTCTATTCCACGACTCCTTCCACACCCCTCTTCCCCCCCACTAACCGGAGCAAGTGGCAGAAAAACATTTCTTTTTCTATTCCAAAGAGATAAATCTCATTTTGTTGCGCCAGCTGCAACTTCCAATCTACTTTGGCCCCACAAAGGATAATAGACTAGCAGAGAAGCACAAAGCATTTCCTGGTCCCTGTGCCAGCCGGCCCCTAATACAGTCCAAGTGATACAAACATCTCAATTGCATGCTTGTACGTTTCAGTTACCGTTAACATTCATTTTGCAGGGTTCAGGCTCGGGTCTCGCTGCTGTTGTGTTAAGTTTAGCCACGCTTATCTAACCACTACATGTGTTTCCTCCTTCACCAAAGAGGCAGAGAGTAATCCAGCTTTCTACGGTGCTACAGAAAGCTGGCTTTACATGTTCAAAATAGATCAGGAGAAACGGGTGGGCAAACACTGAGAGACAGCGACGTCAGAGTAGACTAGCATCTGATGCACTACATCATCTGGAACCGGCTCAAGTCTCAGGGAAATGTTTGGGTTTTCTGGTTCTGGACATTGGGGCAAACAGACTTGCTATTAGTGGTGTGTGATACTAAAATATTTGGTATTGATCCTACCAAGTAAATACAGGACCAGTATCGCCGATACCGATACGATACCGATACTTTTTAGGAATCAAGGTGGATGTGTAGCGGGTGTGTACTCTCTCTCTTGCGTTGTGTTGCATTACAGACGAAGCCGTCACTCTTCGTTGGCTATCACAGCCGTTTATTCTAGTAAACAGCAGAATAGTGTCTCACAATTGCATTCGTCACTATAAAGAGCTCCAGTTAGCATGGAACAGGCTACTGCAGACTGGTGAACAGTATTACACATTATATTAACAAAATACCAATGTGGAATCACAAAAGTAGACAACTGTACCTGGTAAACAGCAGAATAGTGTCTCATAATCACATTCATCACTATAAAGAGCTCCAGTTAGCTAAAATGAAAACAGAAATTATTCAGTTTACTGTTGCCACGGTCGTATCATAAAAGTTAGGTTATCAAGCTAGGCTAACCAGACTAGCAAGCTATCACAATGTGGCGAGCTTTTTCATTTAAGCTAAAACAAAAGAAACAAAACTGGTCTCTAATATAAAATTTTAGACCTCCCGTGTGGATATACTACATGCACATGATATACTACATAACATATTATCACATTGAACACATTTACTTAGCTATAACAGTGGAGCTCAGTATATGCGACTTACCATGAAACAGGCAACTGCAGACTGGTGATAAGTGTGTAGGAATTTACCCTAAAGTCTGCAGAATAGCACCAATAGATGGAGCTCATGTTACAGTTACCACTGTATCTTACAGCCTTTTTACAAATTATACAGCTTGCCGTTGTTTCATTTTCCAACTGAGCTTGAAGACGTAGATGTGACGTGAGCAACTTGTCTGAAAGTTGGAAGTCTTCTGGTAGCTGTGCCAAGAGAAATCTCAATCATTCCCAATCTTACAGAGACGGAGAGCGTAGGTATATGCAAGGAGATAACATAGGCACAGGCTAATTATTGCTAACTAAAATGCTAGTTAACATGAGAAATTAAACTTAAACAGCTAATGTGAGTCAAAACTGCCTGTGAGCTTCTCCTGACTATACGGTAATTTCTCTGTGCGACAGAAAGTCCAGCCAGGTCTCACGGCAGGTCGTTATATAGTTACGTTATTTTAATCTATTAAGTCGTGGACAGGTTACGTAAATGCCTTTTTTTCGTGTGCCGATTACGAAATTGAAAGCAATGCATTTTAATGGGAAGCATATTTCGTGATCCCAGAACGCTGACGGTAGCGAGTAGTTGATAAGGCGAAAGTCCGCGTAGGGAGGTTGGTCGGGGTGGTGGATGGGTCAAAAAACACAGGACTTTCACCCCGGAGACAGGGGATCCAACCACAACCGTCCAGTTATTGTGGCGTTTCATTTCCCCGTTGTGGAGTTTCATTTCCCCGTTGTTGTGTGCCCCTGCGCCCGTGGATCGCATCCTGCGAGTGGCAGCCCGCGAGTGGCGGCCCGCGAGTGGCGGCCCGTTCCGTTGTTGTGGCCGGCGTGTGGCGCCTCATTTCCCCGTTGTCGCGTCCCCCAGAGCAGAATCGCATCCTGTGAGTGGCGGCCCGTTCCGTTGTTTTGGCCGGCGTGTGGCGCTTCATTTCCCCGTTGTCGCGTCCCCCAGAGCAGGTTCGAAAAGCGTCACCTGTACACGTTCAAAAGTCGTTGCATATACACGAAAAAAACGTCAAAATAAGTCGTTGCATATACACGAAAAAAACATCAAAATCGTAACCTGTACACAAATTTATGAATCAAAATAACGTGATTATTACACGACCTGGCGTGAGACCGGGTTGGAAAGTCGCGCGGTTATGACACAATCATATCAAACCTATTTTTACAAAAGCGTCTGCAACGGAGCCATAACGTGAGGTACAAGGTAATGAAGCCTTTTACACATTGTCGTGTTTCTTTAATGTTCGTTGAAAGGACTAGATGTTGCGATCCCTAGCATTTGCACCACTGCAGATTCGGGAGTTTTTGAAGGATCGCTGCCATAAGGCTTAACCAGCCTTTAGTTTAGAAATAAACAATGGACAAATAGAGTCTTTAAACGCTGTCAAAGTGACGCCAAAATTAATTGCAGTCAATGGAATGCTAATGGAAGTTGATGGCTTGTTAGCCTAGAATCTCCCAATAGGAGGCAGGCTTTCCGGATGCTTGCTTACCCCCCTTGGTGCTGCTGGCGCCGCCGGGCCTGGCTGCTTGCTTGTTTATTTGCCCGGCGCCACTGAGTCACGTGGTACAACATCAAATCACAAGAGGGAGGAGGAGGAGCAAAGTGTGCGGTGTGAGCGGCATTTGAAAGCACTTCAACAGACACAGACACCGCAGCAGTGCGTATTAGAGAGAAACTAAAACTAAAGTATCGATCTTATTACACTGGTATTGATCAATATCAATACCAACGTTGGACTTTTTAAATTTAATTTACAAGTGAAATATGACGGCTGTTTTAGGTAGCAAAAATGTAAGAAATGCCATAATTTATCTGCATCATCATTGCGATGTTTTGATAGCATCCTTGTTGTCTTATTATAGCTTGATGTGTAGCTAACAGTAAATATCAGATACTTTTGAGGCTTTTACTCAAGTAATATTCTAAAAGGTGACTTTAACTTCTACCAAAGTCGTTTTCTGGTAAGATAATTGTACTTTTAAGGAAGTAATGCTTTCAAGTACTTTATACAAGACTGGGCCTCACACATATACATACAAACACATACAGTAAACATACATACATGTCAGCCCACAACAGCTGGCTGTGGGTGGTGTATTTGGCCTTCTGCATGACGTATGTGCAAATACGAGCTCCTGTATGAGAGCTGTATTGATGATTGTATGAAATGGTGTTTGAAATGTGTGTTTTTACCGTGGATTTAAACACTGTTTGCAATCAGCTGCATTGGAGACAG
Organism: Perca schrenkii; assembly: GCA_025617405.1. Taxonomy (NCBI): domain Eukaryota; kingdom Metazoa; phylum Chordata; class Actinopteri; order Perciformes; family Percidae; genus Perca; species Perca schrenkii. Next base: position 25,721,431 of record CM046807.1, read on the forward strand.
TTGTGGGGATAGCTCAGTGCCAAGTGAGTTAATTGTCTCAGCTGATCTCCCTCTACATGCAGTAGCCTGCTGGCCCTTCTGTTGGGAGGAGGGGAAACATAAACCACGGGCACGTTCAATCTCTAAACACGGTGCAGTGTTGCTACGGTTTCCTGGTTGAACAACATGTGTCCTCGGAACGGTGTGCAGCTGTTTTGAGATATTGGCTGCATCTCACGGCCCAAACTTGATAGCTCCTCGACTCCTCGGTCCTCGGCTGAACCGGAAGCTGTTCTGTCCCTCCTCGGTGAAGGCTGTCTCAAAGCTCTTATTTCTGCCCAGAGCATGGAGGAGAGATCACAGCGGAGCTATAGGTGAGAAGCTATAGGCGAGGATAGCCTTTCCGGAAGCAGTGCAGCTGTGAAGGAGTTGCTATCTCCGCCCAAACAGCTGACAAATTCATGTGACTCTTCAGAGGACAGGACGTCTAATCCCGCTACAAACACATTTGACCGTTGCCACTCTCCTCCCAAGATTCCCTCGTGTCTCTCCCATGCCTCCTCAGTGGGAGGGTAACGACGAAGGGAGGCAAGTGGAGGACTCAAGGAGGCAATTTAAGAGCACCTTTATTTGATAGCTCATCGACTCTTCGGTTCTCGGCTGAACCAGAAGTTGTTCTGTCCCTCCTTGGTGAAGGCCATTCAAAGCTCTTATTTCTGCCCAGAGGACAGAAGAGCGAGTACCAAGGAGGGACTAAGAATGGAGGCAAGTGGAGGACTCGAGGAGGCAATTTAAGGGCTATGAGATGCAGTGATGTTTTCTCTCGTTTGATGGGTGTGTCTCTCGTTTATTGGCTGTGTCACAGGTGATACCCAATCAACAGAGACGTGTCTGTAAACTTGTGGTAGTAAGAAGGCAGAGCGCATGCACACACAACACCCTGTGGTTCAAAGCACCCCCGTTTCAGTTTTAAAAAACACTGTTGCTACGTTTTGTCAGGCCTGAACATGGCCCATGTTTCCATCCACACATTTTATGCGAATTCAGTAATATCGAATGAAAAATGTAATTTGATTGGATTTCATGAATATAGGCACCAAGTTTGCACGTTGGATCTCATCAGATTTTATTTTCTTTTTTTATATTTTTGTTTTGCAAAAAACAATGTGAGGTAATTTCATACATGAATCTCATTCCTCCCCATTTAAAAAAAATTAAAACTAAATAAATAACAGAAAATGACAAAGAAACCCAAAACAGATCAAACAACACAATAAATGCACTCAGACAACACTGTTGTCATATTCCTTACATTAATGTAGAAATACAAAAATTCTCTATGAGATTGCCATATCTTCAAAAAGTCTGAGGTTCTGGTCTTTACTCTTATAATAAATGCTGCCCATAACAAAGTAGCCAGAGAGTTCATTCCACCAGTGGACTATTGCTGGGGGATTTGGAGGCCTTTAATTTTAAAGCTATGCATTTCCTAGCTGCCATCAAAGCAAGATCTATGAACATACTTTCATATTTATTCCACTTGTCAGACATATTAATTCCCAAAAGACATAAACGATGTGAAAGGGGAACTGATTCCATCGGATCTCATCAGATTTCCCTTTAATCTGTAAACGGCTTATGTGATGAACGCTGATGGAAACATTATTCGCCGAATAAATAATGAATTGCGATTACGTTTTAGGTCATAAAACGAAGAAGAAGTTTTAGGTCATTTCCGCTTTTCTTTGCAGACGTGGCAGGTGTCAACAAAAACAGATATAATTGGACGAACCAGGAGACCAGAGACATTTTTTAAATTTAATTTACAAGCGTATTGTGAAAGAGTATTGTGTGGCAGGAAATAAATATAAAAATGGCAAGAGCACAGGGAGCAACAGAAAAGGGAAGACATTTATACAACATCCAAAATCGAGTTGGTAATGTAAATAGAGGAGGAGGAAGTAGGAAAGAGGAGACAGTCATTGTCAGATTGAGAATTGGGCATAGTTTTTTTTAAATAGTACACGTTACTCATAATGGGGAAACATCCAACAGGGTTAGGGTTAGAAATAGATGTCCAGTGTAATAGATGTCAGAAACAAGAAACTGTGGAACATGTTTTAGTTGATCGTCTCGGAATCAACCGCATTTCTACTCTGTCTTGTCTCAGTCTCAGATAAAGAAGGATATAACTGCAGGGATATCACTAAATTGCCTGTGCATTGTTGGCTTTATGTGTTTACATCATTTCAATCAGGAGAGACTCCGTTGCAGATATGCAAACATCTGACATAACATAAGAGAAACCAAGTACATACACGTAAGTATTTGGAACATAAGTATTTGGAGATTAGTCTCCATTGGAAGGGTATCTATACAATTCCTTGGTTTAGGAAAACCAAACACATCCCCCAATGGAAACCAGACACTGGTGGTGGCAAGGAAAGCCGAAGACGAACAAGAGCCGACAGTCAGACAGAAGCAGGAGAGAGGACAGCTTTAAAACACGGTAGTCAGCTGTGATTGGTTAGAACATAAGTGCCAGACTCTAATTGGTATACAACCGTAACACCCACCGCCCAGCTGATAGTAAAAGGGGGAGAGACCACAAATAGAAGTCTCCCTGACTGAATTTACGCTGAGCGCCATTTCAATCAGGCGAGACTCCGTTGCAGATATGCAAACATTTAATAAGAGAAACCAAGTACATACACATAAGTATTTGGAACATAAGTATTTGGAACATAAGTATTTGGAGATTAGTCTCCATTGGAAGGGTATCTATACAATTCTTTGGTTTAGGAAAACCAAACACATCCCCCAAAACTAGAAGACTTAAGTGAATAAAGATGTGAGTAACATACCTTATAGCTGCCACAAACCGTATGGTGACCCAGAATAAAATGTGTTAGTTAATCAGTGATAAATTAGTAATAAACACTTAACCATACTATGCCAAAAGTTCCACACCACGACATATGTAAGCAAACAACCCACGGCAATACAGGCCGTAAAACAAAACATCGGCAAACCAAGCCGGTACAAACAAAACATCGACAATACAGGCCGGTATAAACAAAACCATCGGCAAATTAGGCCGATACAAATAAAAACATCGGCAATTCAGGCCGGTACAAATAAAATATCAGCGATACAGGCCGGTACAAACAAAACCATCGGCAATTCAGGCCGGTACAAATAAAAACATCGCAATTCAGGCCGGTACAAATAAAAACATCGGCACTTCAAGCCGGTACAAATAAAAACATCGGCAATTCAGGCCGATACAAATAAAACATCGGCGATACAGGCCGATACAAACAAAACCATCGGCAATTCAGGCCGGTACAAATAAAAACATTGGCACTTCAAGCCGGTACAAACAAACATCAGCAATACGGGCCGGAAAAAAAACAAAAACATCGGCAATTCAGCTGGGCACGAACTTGGCTATCCAGGCAGGGAGCAACACAACCCTCTGCTAGACAGCGGCACCTGTAATTATAAAACAGAACACTGCAATTCAAGCTGGACACCCTCACATCGGGAACCCAGCAGGAACCACGGGACAATAACTACTACTGTAAAACAATACAGGAATACCATTTGAGAAAATACCCAAACATGCGCCACCACCAGTTATATGCAATCTTACCTCAATCAAGGTTTCAGAGAGCTCTGATTATTGATGACGTCCTCTACATCAGGGCGAATATATGAAGAGTACGCAGAGGAAGCCCACCGTCCGAGTTGTTGAAGAGACGTACTGGAGACACCCTGACTAGCAGCAGTAGTAGCAGCCCCTATTCTAAATGAATGACTCGTATAACCCTTCGGTGAAATGTTAGCCTTTATAAGAACAAGTTTCAAATGCTGGTTGAACCAACATTTCGACATAGGAAAAACCCCTGGAATAACAAATAAGGGTGACAAGTTACTGCTCTGAGGCCTGCAAGATAGATACTTGATCGTAGCTTTAAATGGGCAAAACTGTGTATCGTTATGGGCAACAATGACTGAACAAGAGCTACCACTTTTTAGAATGCTTGAGTTGCAAGCTGTAATGTCGGGAATGAAAGGTTAAATCAGAAAACAAGATATCTCGGTTGGGATTAAACATCTTGATGGAGTGGTAAATTCACTACACCTCAAAAAGGCATAAAACGCCATAAAGAACACAGCTTCCAATAAAGAATCAACATACGAGGAAATGACCCCGAGACGTAGCGTCGGAACCAAAACATGCAAAATCCTGAGGGTAATAGCCTGTCTAAGGTCAGGAGTGGAAGGATGAACCTTAGCTATACCTTTTAGAATCCGTTTAATTGCGGGATTGGAAAACAGGCTCGGAAACGAAGGATCATAGCATCTGATATTGAACTGTATGCCTGCAAGCAACCCACGAGTATACTGAGGTTTAAACTTACGAGTATCAGTGCAAAAGCAAATAAAAGCACAAACCGTATTGATGAGAACTGGTTTTAGTGGAACATCAATGGAAACACAAAAAAATGCTAAAGTACACCAGGCAAAATCATAAGTTCTTAACGTTGACTCAGCCAAACCCTTCCTCATATAAAACCTGGCAGAATCACCATAAGCGCGTAGGGGTACCTGGTTTAATACAGCGCTAAATCTACCAGAGAGGGAAGCACTACTGGTACGGGGCTGGCTGCCCCGCCCTCTATTTATGATGCTGACCACCAACTGATTGTCGCAAAGTACTGATATGCGTTTCCGAGACCAATGACAGCCCCATACGTGACATGCGATAGCAATGGGGTATATCTCGTACAATGCAGAAGAATCTGACACTGTGAACTCGGTTCACTCGGATTCACTCGGTCCACTCGGAACCAACCACTGCTCGAGGAAAACCCAAAAAAAACCTGCAGACAGGGCAGCATCGGTATACAACTGCAACGCGTCGGAGGAATACACCACGTCATCATAGAAAAAAGACACCCCATTCCATTCACTCAAAAGACGAAACCAGAAACCCAAATCAGAGCGGCACCCATCATCCAAGGACAGGACATCATGCAAACCAGGCACGGAGGAAGCCAAATCCAACAACCTAGAAATAAATGAGCAGCCCTGGGGAATAACGCGCATGGCGAAATTCAAATGACCAAGAAGCGAAAGCAATTGCTGTTTGGTTACGCTACCCGCACCAAGAAAAGACTCAGCAATCCCACGGATACGCTGCAATTTCTCCAGCGGAAGAGAAGCTTCCATACGGACCGAATCAAGGGTAATACCGAGAAATTCCAGGCGGGTATCGGGACCAATAGTTTTAGCCTCCGACAGAGGCACACCAAGTGACTGAAAACAAGCCCGGAGCTTGCCAAGGGACGAGCCAGCACTATCCTGATGGGGATCAACATGCAGAAAATCATCCAGCAAATGAAGCACGGACGGCACCCCAACCCTGTTAAGCAGGATCCAACACAGAGCCTCCGATATGTGGTTGAAAATACACGGGCTACCCAAAGTCAGCTGCACCCCGAAATAATACTTGGAATCCCACCTAACACCAAAAAGAGGCCACTGGGTAGGATGAATGGGCACGATTTTGAATGCGTCAGTGATATCAGCCTTAGAGAGCCAAGCCCCGTTCCCAGCCACTTTAATCAGCCTGATGGCATTATCCACAGTAGCGTAATGCAGAGAAAAAGGCACAGGCGGTATCAGAATCAGAATCAGAATCAGAATCAGAAAGGGTTTTATTGCCAAGTTTTTTGACACATACAAGGAATTTGTTTTGGTGTTGTTGGTGCACATCACACATTCTCTAAATGTAATATTAAACAATATAAGTATAGGTATAAACAATATAAGTATATGTACACAGTATGTATTAAATTAAAAATAAAGATAGAAATAAAATAAAATAGATAAATAAAGAGCAAAGAGCATTAGAGCAGAGAGAACAGTGGCATGAAGAGCCAGGTGGAGAGTCACGGTGGTTTCCGGGCCTTGTTAATAAGGCTAGTGGCGGAGGGGAAAAAGCTGTTCATGTGGCGTGAGGTTTTGGTCCTGATGGACCTCAGCCTCCTGCCAGAGGGGAGTGGCTCAAAGAGTTTGTGTCCGGGGTGGGAGGGGTCAGCCACAATCTTTCCAGCACGCTTCAGAGTCCTGGTGGCGTAAAGGTCCTGGAGCGGCGGCAGATTGCAGCCAATCACCTTCTCAGCTGACCGAATGACACGCTGCAGTCTGCCCTTGTCCTTGGCAGTGGCAGCAGCCTACCAGATGGTGATGGAGGATGTGAGGATGGACTCAATGATGGCTGTGTAGAAGTGCACCATCATTGTCTTTGGCAGGTTGAATTTCTTCAGCTGCCGCAGGAAGTACATCCTCTGTTGTGCTTTCTTGATGAGGGAGCTGATGTTCAGCTCCCACTTGAGGTCCTGGGAGATTGTAGTTCCCAGGAAGCGGAAAGACTCCACAGTGTCAATTGTGGAGCCACAGAGGGTCATGGGGGCAGGTGGGGCTGGGTTCTTCCTGAAGTCCACAACCATCTCCACTGTCTTTAGAGCGTTGAGATCTAAATTGTTTTGGTTGCACCACTTCACCAGGTGGTCAGCCTCCGACCTGTAAGCGGACTCGTCTCCATCAGAGATGAGTCCGATGAGGGAGGTGTCGTCCGCGAACTTCAGAAGCTTGACGGACTGATGACTGGAGGTGCAGTTGTTGGTGTAGAGGGAGAAGAGCAGAGGCGAAAGAACACAGCCCTGAGGGGATCCAGTGCTGATGGTCTGTGAGTTGGAGACGTGTTTCCCCAGCTTGACATGCTGCTTCCTGTCAGACAGGAAGTCAGTGATCCACCTGCAGGTGGAGTCAGGCACACCAAGCTGGGAGAGCTTCTCCTGAAGCAGAGCCGGGATGATGGTGTTGAAGGCAGAGCTGAAGTCCAAAAACAGGATCCTGGCGTAGGTTCCTGCAGAGTCCAGGTGCCGGAGGATGTAGTGGAGGGCCAGGTTGACTGCATCATCTACAGACCTATTGGCTCTGTAGGCAAACTGCAGGGGGGTCCAGGAGGGTGTCGGTAATGGCTTTGAGGTGTGAAAGCACAAGGCGCTCAAAGGACTTCATAACCACAGAGGTCAGGGCGACGGGTCTGAAGTCATTAAGTCCTGTGGTCCTTGGCTTCTTGGGGACAGGGATGATGGTTGAGGTCTTGAAGCAGGCTGGCACGTGACATGTCTCCAGTGAGGTGTTAAAAATGTCTGTGAACACTGGAGACAGCTGGTCAGCACAGTGCTTCAAGCTTGATGGGGAGACAGCATCTGGTCCAGCAGCTTTCCTGGGATTCTGTCTCCTAAAGAGTCTGTTGACGTCCCTCTCGTGGATGGAGAGAGTCGTCACTGAGGTGGGTAGGGGGGTGGAGGTGGAGACCTTTAAGGAGGGCATTGGTGGGGGGGCCCAGGGCCCTGCTGAGGTGGGTGAGGTGGAGGTGATGCACAGTGGCTGTAGCTGTAGGGAGGTGTCGTGGGGGATGGTGTCAGGACTGACCTTTTGTCTTTCAAATCGACAGTAGAACTCGTTCAGGTCGTTGGCTAGGTGTCGGTCATTGAAGGAGTGGGGGGGGTTTTAGGCTTGTAGTTGGTGATCTGCCTAAGTCCTTTCCAGACAGTTGCAGAGTCATTAGCTGAGAACTGGTTTTGGAGTTTCTCAGAGTATCGTCGTTTAGCCTCCTTCACCGCCTTGCTAAACTTGTACTTTGACTCTTTAAATCTGTCTTTGTCCCCCACTCCTGAACGAGTCTTCCTTAGCCAGCCTTAACCTTCTGAGTTTGGCTGTGAACCAGGGTTTGTCATTGTTGTAACTCACCCTGGTGCATGATGGAACACAGCAGTCCTCACAGAAGCTGATGTATGACGTCACAGCCTCTGTGTACTCATCCAGACTGTTGGTAGCAGTCCTGAACACATCCCAGTCAGTAGAATCCAAACACGACTGGAGATCCTCCACAGCCTCACTGGTCCACTTCCTTGATGTCCTCACAACAGGTTTGCAGAGCTTTAGTTTCTGCCTGTAGGTGGGGGAACAGGTGGACCATGCCATGGTCTGAGTGTCCCAGTGCAGCACGGGGGACGGCGTGATAAGAATCCCTGACTGTGGTGTAACAGTGATCCAGAATGTTCTCCTCTCTGGTCGGGCATTTAATATGCTGTCTATATTTAGGGAGTTCGTGAGTGAGGTTCCCTTTATTAAAGTCACCAAGGACAATAACTAGGGACTCCGGGTTGGTCCGCTCCACGCACAGAATCTGGTCGGCAAGCATGAGCTGCGCGTCCCTGCACGTTGGCCTGCGGTGAGATGTAAACACCGACCAGGATGAATGACGCGAACTCACGGGGTGAATAAAAAAGGCTTACAGTTTATAATGAAATATTCCAGGTTAGGAGAACAATGCTGCTGGATCACTGTCACGTCGTTGCACCAACCGATATTGATGTAGAAACCAATTCCTCCACCTTTAGTTTTGCCGGAGAGGTCCGTGTCTCTGTCCGCTCTGTAGAGTTGGAAGCCTGCCAGCTGCAGCGCAGAGTCCGGTATTAATCCACAGAGCCACGTCTCCGTGAAGCACAAAACAGCAGATGAGAAAAAGTCCCTGTTTCTGACCAACAGCAGTTGTAGTTCCTCCAGTTTGTTGGGCAGTGAGCGCACGTTAGAGAGGAATATTCCCGGTAATGGTGTGCGTAATCCTCGCTGGCGGAGACGCACAAGCACACCGGCCCGTTTCCCTCTCCTCCGGCGTTTCGCTGCATGAGCAAAGGTGAGCGCACCTTTGACCAGAATGTCCAAAATTTCCAGTGAAGGGAGAAGAAAAGTGGGAAATAAGTCCGATGGTATTGTTCCCCTGAAGTTCACGAGCTCTTCACTGGTGAATGAGATACGGGTACCATCGCAAGAAACATAGTTAAAACACAAAACAAAATAAAACAGAGCGCACCAACACACCGTGTCACCATTCTGCGGCGCCATCTTGATCAGGCTATTGACGTTAGCAATCTCACCGCTAAGTGGAGCAGACAAATCAAAAATCAGCCGCTTCTTGCCTGAATATTTACGAGTAGCTACACCAATAGGACTAGTACGGAACACCAAAAATGGGGGAGAAGCAAACGGCCCGATGACATACCCTTTCTTGACCTCAGCATCATTTCAATTCAATTTGGGTACGTACAAACACCTTCATTAAAACTATTACAAATGGGAGTATATCTAGGATTATAAACCTGACGCCCACAGGAATCCACACCAGGAACCGGATTACTCTGAGAAGCCCGTTGCACCGGACCCGCCCCGGCTACGTCACGCTGAAACGCCACACTAGGGCAGAAGGAGGCAAAATGTCCAGCAACGCCGCAAGTCACACACACCAACGCCGGGGAACCCCCCACGACCAAGATCAAAAGCTCAGTGTCAAGAATGGACCAGTTCAGGCGGACATTGGATTGGGCAATATACATAGCAGACTTCCTGGCAAAGGCCTTGTGGTACTGATAAAACACATTCCTACCGTACCTCAAATTAAGATCAGCGATAAGCGCCAGATACGCATCAAATTCCTGTCTCCGGTCCGGATACACAGAACAGATCACATCCCGGTAGATCCCGAAAGCCACCACAAACTGCCCGATCGACAGCTCTTTAGAAATTAAATTAAACACTGCAGAGAAATTTTCCCCGGAGACTAGAGACCTATCACACTCCGGTAACGGCAAAATAAGGCTCACTAAATTAATGTCCTCCCCCAGCAGAATTTTAGATCTCATCCGGGCAGAGACATTAGCAGCTTCGGAGATGTATGGCCTACCCACAGCTGACGATGCCACACTCGAAGCCAGGGAATACGTAACATCAACCGGAGCCGACACTGATGGCTGAGAAACCCGCAGAAGCCAGAGCGGCATTAACAGTCACCGAAGCACCGGCAGCCGAGGAGCCCTCCACAGCCAGCAGCCTTGCATCCAGAGACTGAATCGATCTGCCCAGAGCCTGTAGAGACTCGAGAATAAGGCCGGATTCAGAGGAACCACCAGGAACAGCAGCAGCAGGCCGGCAGGAAGAACCACCACCTTCGGCGGGGCGCAGGGAGGAGTACCCGCCTTCCTGGTCCGCTTCCGACCACGAGCCGCCGCCGGTACAGCCAGCACATCCCTCGGAGAGACACACACAGCTACCTCCGCCAGCTCCCGGATGTCAGGAGAATCCAGCCCCGAAGCTGGAGTGATCCCACGAAGATGAAGATCCCGCAGCAAAACCTCCGTCCCCTCCGAACGAGATCCGGGCATCCCAGCCAGGCGGGAGCTCCGGCGAACCCCATCCAGAGAATCAGCACTAACCTCAGGAGAAATCAACCGTCCAGGATCCGGGACCCCCAAAGAAACAGAGTCGAAATCCGACATGGCGAGAGCGTCGAACCAGACGCAATACAGGAAAAACACAAGTGCCATAAGCCAACACACCAATCGCACTGAAGTCTGAAAACAACTGACAGAAGCAGGAGAGAGGACAGGTTTAAAACACGGTAGTCAGCTGTGATTGGTTAGAACATAAGTGCCAGACTCTAATTGGTATACAACCGTAACACCCACCGCCCAGCTGACAGTAAAAGGGGGAGAGACAACGAATAGAAGTCTCCCTGACTGAATTTACGCTGAGCTCCATTATTGTGATCGGTTGTAAAACTTCCTGCTTGAAATGCAATCAATAACTTAACTCATTTCTAATTTGAAATGTGTTACTGTTATCCTAGTATTGCATTGCCAGCTCTTCCTCCACAGCGCTGCGGAGGATGGTCTGGCTAGTCCACACAAAATGTGCTCTGGTTTATTGGCATTTCTTTAAACAAATCACAATCGTCTCGGAGCAACGGCACCTCTGCAAAATAGCCTCGGGAAGGGAACTTGTTTTGGTGGAACATGTGTACGTTCAAAAGTTGTTTTAGTTGAGGGTTTTAGTAGTTGTTTTAGTAGAGGGGCTGGACAATAGGTACGATAGTTCTGCAGTAAATTAAATTTTTATGATATTTGGGGCCTATTGTTGTGGGTGCACATATGTATAAATAGTAATGTCAGCAGTAACTGATCTGTCTAATTGTAATGATGTTTTGAGAAACTAAGTGTTAATGTTGCTTGCTCAGGTTAGCTCACCCTATAATCACCTGTGCAGGTGGTAGGGTCCAATTAGGGGATGCTGAGTTAAAAGGGCTCCAGGGGTCCGTTCCAGGAAGGAGGTTTAACATAATCTGAGTGTAACCCTGCTGTCTGAGTTGATTTACCCTGAGATGGGAAACTCAGAGTTTTCGGTTCCAGAACAGCTGATATGAGTTGGTTCAATCAACATGGAGTATGTTCACGCGCGTGCACCACCACCACAATAAAAAGGCAGCATGAATGGAGCCATGATTCTATGATTCACCATGGTAACAACCACAAACAAACGGGTCGGCGGAAATACTCATGCGCTCAAAGGCGAGTTTGAACATGCATTTCGTTAAAAAAGCAAGACTGTGGTTGCTGCTGCAACAGAGAGATAATTGGTGTGGGAGAAAATTGCTGCTCAAGTCAATGCTAAGCATTAACAGTGTATTAATTTCATATTTAATCACAGTTATAATATTACTGGTGAAAACTGGAATTGTATTACACCTATAATTTCATTTGGGTGCAATCCTGCGGGCGAAAAAGTAAGCTACTACTATATCCCATTCTGAGGCTGCAGCACCATGATCATAAACAGAACTATAATTTATAATCATTTATTTCTTTTTAATGGCTCTCACTGGTTTGTGTCCAGGGAACACTACAAAAACGTTTAAAAAACATTTCAGAGCGAGTCACACTTTTCTGACGGCTCTGCATACAGTGGCTTTACTATTACAGTATGATCCGTATACACACCAATAAAGAAAAACTGCCGTAAAAAACACAATGCAACACAAAAAATCTGCTGGGAAAGCCTGTCCATGATGGGGGACGCTAGTGATGTGAGGACGGATAAGGTTGTGCACATATCTGATAGACTGGGAAGAAAAACAATACAGCTCAAATAGGTAGTTATCTGGAAATTAAAATACATCTATAGTCGGGGCCTCAATCTCATCTCCCGACGAATGTTTAACTCCCTGCGAAGTAATACAGCTTCTTCATCAACAGGATCGTGGACAAAAGGACATGCCATGTTTTAGAAAAAACCTTTAGTCTATAACGTTACCTAACTGAGTTAATGAAACAATCCTATTTTATTCATGCAGATAACAAACTGCGCTAAAATGCGCCTGATCCGGACTGAATGAATGAATGAGGAAATGAATGCGCACTGGATCAGAGGGAGGAGACTGAGAGAAGAAAACCTGCTCCCGACCAGGGGCCTGTACCATGATGGTAGTTGAACAAACTCAGAGTTGCAGGATTGGTTTAGAGTTGACAAAACCAAACCGATGCAATCAGGCTTTATTGGTACCATGACGCAGGTCATCAACTTTCTCTGTCAACTCAGGCTTTGATCCTTAAACTCTGATTACTCCGCGCGCGCGCGCACATAAAAGAGTGACGTCGGCACCAAACAACCATTCACGTTCGATATGGATAGAGCGAGGGCAATATATTTTTCCGCGAAGGAGCAAGAAATTATTCTTCAGAAATATGAAGAATATAAAAAGGTTTTTCAAGCGCGCAGTAATACCGTCTCTGCTGCCAAAGCAAGAGAACAATCTTGGAGGAAGATTGCTGATTGCGTTAATGCGTAAGTTAAAGAAATACATTCTATGCCATTAATGTAAAATTATGAATATAGGCTAATCATATTGAAAATGTATTAAATAAAATGAAAATGTGTGTATTCATATATATATATATATATATATATATATATATATATATATATATATGAGTAGTGTGTGTGTGTGTGTGTAAAATGTGAATGTATTGGCTTTGACATCCTAAGAAAGATTAATATTAATTGATTTTTAGATGCAACCCCAACTCCAAACGTTCTTGGCAGCAGATCAAGACAAAATATAAAAATATAATTAGTGGTGAGTATTTACCACAACCTTTTATTATTTTTGTGAACATTTTATCACAAACACTTCTTTGCAGCAAACAGAATGTTGAGAAGATGTGTGCAGTCTATTGCTCCAATGACTCTAGGGAATCCTTTCATGACAAATATATATATATATAGGCCTATATATATATATATATATATATATATATATATATATATATATATATATATATTAAAAACCATTCTTAACATGTAGCTACTGTAGACTATTGTATAATACTTAAAGGTATTGTGGAGGATTTTCTTTTTCCGGGTGGATCATCAAAATAATTGTTCCTCCTAGTTGTCAATCAGTCTGGTGATATGTATACGTAAGGCCGTCGTACGTGCACGTCCCTAGGTAGTTTTCGCTTTCTGCGCATGAGCACTTTCAGGTGTATATGTGTGGTGAGCTACGGTTTCAGCCGTTCACGAAAGCTCGCCGTTCTCAAGACAAGAGTGTTTTTGGGAGACCATTTCACACGCTGGCGTGCGCTAAAAGCACAGGTTGGGTTTCCCACTGATGCCTCAGTCGCGAAGTTTCTACTCGACAGGTAAATTTGGCATGCTATTTGGAGAAATCCTTTTAAAATCACTGCTACTAAAAGTTGATGTAGCTAAGCTATGATTAGCGATGCCAGCCCTGGCACAAGTCATGCACCGCGCACACACGGTAAACATCTCAATTTGTGAAAAAGTGCAAATCTTCTTTTGGAAAGTAGGCTTGTATGAGCCATGCCGACAGCAACTTGTAAACAGTGCACTCTTGTGCACACGTTTAATAGGCGTTCCCTCTCGGGAGCAGGCAGAGTGTTGCGCATGTGCATTTTTTCAAAAAGTACAGAGGGCGGTTCTTTTCTAAAATTCGGGAAAATCCTCCACAATACCTTTAAGTGCTCTAAGTGCAAGCTGCTTTTTGAAGGAAAAAAACTGATTGTGAAAGGTTAAATTTGTTCATGTCACCCTATCAATATATCTTACCGGCAATTTTACACTTGCAAAAAAACGCAACGCAATACATATCATTTGCGGTACAGTAAGTGCGTGGCTTTGACGAGTCACATTTGTTATGTGCGGCTCAAGAAGTTCGCAAAGATAAGTTATTCCTTCCGCAGAAAATCTGTATCTTTCATACAAGTAAGTATCAGGAAAGTCAAGGGGATTTTGTCTGTCCCTAAAACCTCTTTCTCTACGAAGTGCTCGTCTAACAATTTGCGCTGAGATGTCCACAGGATTTGGAAGAAAAGGTGAAGCCATTGCAATGATTGCAACAGAGAACAGAAGCTGGGAATTAATTACATCACCTATATGTTTCTTTGCTCACCGCTGATTGGTCAAACTTCAGACTGAGATCTCGAATCCAGAACATAACCTGCCCCGGAGCAGGTTAGCCGTGCAGCGTAAGATACCATGGCAACGAACACCGATTAAAGCCGAGCTACTTTCATAGTACCTAAAACCCAGGGTTGGTGGAAACTAAACTGAAACATAGCTGGCTAGCCACCTAAACCAGCTTCATGGTATAGGCCCCTGGTTAGGTTCACAGGCTCAGTTACCATAGTAACTGACTCTGAGGTGAAGTTACCTCTCTTTCTGAAACAGAAAACCCAGAGTTTCCCTCATCTCAGGGTTAACAAACTCAGAGTTTTCACTGAACCTGCTTTCTGGAACAGACCCCAGGAGAAGAAAGAGTAGACTTGGCAGCTTGCTGTGAGGTTGCCATTTTTGTTTTGTTTGTTATTGTGCCTCAATTTTATATATTTTTTTAGTATTTTGGTTTGACTATGTTTTGTTGTCGTTTTGTTAATAAAGACACAAATTGTGCACTTTAAAAGCCTCCTCTCCTCCTTCAATCGTGACACTACTGTTAACCCCCTTCTTCACGACCCCTTTAACACACACTCCCAACAAAGTGAATGTGGGAGACAGGAGATGTTATGGGTCAGCTGTTTTTCCCCGTCCCGTTTGTGTGTTCTCTCCCCTTTTCCCTATGTGTCTGTCTGTTCTGTCTTGGTTTCTACCTGAGGCCTGTACTACGAAGCAGGAATTGGCTTTAGCGAGCTAACTTCAGGTTCAACCCAGGATTTTCTCTATCACGAAGGTGGATCACTTGTTATTGGGTTCAATCGCCGTGGTAACTCATGCTGAACGCCTAACCTGGTCGGGAGCAGGTTAAGTTGGAGATCAGAGATCAACCGGTGTAAAAGCACCGCCTACTGACCAATCAATACTCGGTTGATAACGGCGTCCCCGTTCTTAGATAAGGCGGAGCTCGGTGCGCGGAGAGAGAGAGGGGGAGAGAGAGGGGTGCGCTCACAAAAGTTAAAACATTTAGAGACCGACAACCCCGTTAACATTCCCTGATAGATATTTTTATGAAATAGCCTAGATATATTTTAATGGGATGGAATTACATATCGGCTATTTCTTGGCTTCTTGAGCCGTGTTTCGCCAATGCCACACATCGGCTTGAATTATGTTTTTATATTTTTTATTTGCTCTCACAATCGCTTGCACTGCCAGGGTTGCAGCTGAAATAATAGGCTAAAGCAACGGCAGTTTATGGAAAGCACAAGTGTAATTATGGTCAGATCTTGGTCCTGACTGATGGGGAAGTCATATTGATAAGAGTAATTTACGCATCTACAGCGTGATCGGCAATTTTTTTTTTGCCAGCTTTCCTTCCTGTTTTAGGAAGCAGCGACTGTATTGCATTTTCCCTGTAAAACCGTGTCTGTGTTCTTCATATTTATGTAGAATTATAGTTTTGCTCTTCTTGTATAAAACATGCAGCTCTGGTAGATGTTTGCGATTGGTCGTGGTGCGCAAACCCCGCCTCTTTTATGTGAACGCGCGTGCCGCTGGATTGGGAAACCCTGAGTTGACTGAACTAGTTGATAACCAGTGTCGTGATACAGTTTATGCGGGACCGCGGTTGTTAGGTTAGGTGAAGCCGAATAACTGAAAGAGATCCAGGGCATGTTGATCTGGGTTTGAGGAAAGTAGGTCAAGGGGCATGGCCAATTCGTCTCTATACAGCTACCTGCTCAGCTGCAACACATTCCATGATTCAACCCAGCAGTATATACCCGGGCTGATCACCTCATCGGCGCCAGTTCGTTACAACAATCCATGTTGTAACTTGGCTCAGTGCTCCTGTCAGTCTTGAATTCTTGTGTATACTTAGTGCTCCTACTTACTTTGTGTTCTCCATCTAGATTCTGCTCTAGACCTGCTGCCTTCCCCGCTGTACCTGCTGTGCTTCCAGTTCACACCATCCAGTCTCGTCATCCACACTGGGATTCCTCTATATACCAGAGTGTACTCACCTCTGCCTGCTCGCCTCGTGTCCCGGTCCTGTCTGGATTCTCCTCTGTCGGCCCGCCTCGAGCCTCGGACCAATCCTGGAGCTTCCCTGCCCTGACTCTACCGTCATTGCTTCTTATAAGTACAATCTGTTAATTAAAGACTCCTTTAAAACTGAATTACTAGTCCCCTGTGTTTATCTCTAAGATATGGGTCAGAACTGAACGTTAACAGGAGAAGCTCTGGCTGTCTTGGAGATGTCAGCCAAATCGTCGATAATAAAATGTGGCTACCTAAACCATAAGGAGTTTTTGTTTTCTGTGGGTGTTTTTCAAATAACAAATAAAAAATATAATCTACCCTGGTTCAACACAAATCTCTGGGAATTAATGAAAAAAAGGGATGCTTCTTTGAAAAAGTTTTTAAAATCAAAATTAAATACTGATCATCAGATTTTTAAAAGTTTAAGAAATAAAGTCTCACAACAACTTAGGCTAGAGCAAATTTGTTCCTTAATGTTATTAATGAGGCAAAAGGAAACCCCAAAAAGTTATGGAAGAGCATTGACAAGATACTTGGACAGGAAAAATTAGCAAATAAACATTTAAAACTCATGGTGGATGGCTGTATCCAGGATGATGACCAGATTATTGGGGAATGTTTTAATGAGTATTTCATAAATTCAGTACAAAAATTTAGTCTAAGTTTTCCAAAAACTCAACTCACACAAGCTTTTACCTGTCATGATTCTGCTTTCAAGTTTTCCCTTATTAACACAGAGAAAGTGGAAAATGTAATCTCACTTTTATCTAATAGCAAAGCTAAAGACATATATGGTTGTGATACAGCTTTTTTAAAACAACACAAGACATCTATTATGATACCTCTAGCCATGATTATAAATAAGTCTTTTAATGAAAACATCTGGAGATACTCAAGTGGTCTCTAATTACCGACCCATCAGTATTCTCCCAGCTGCATCAAAGGTTATCGAAAAAGTTGTGGCAGAACAGCTAATAGCACATCTGGACTCAAAGTCCTTTTTTCATCCTATGCAATTTGGTAGAAATTAAAACTAGCTTAGATCAAGGAGGAGTGGTGGCAGCAGTCTTCTTAGATTTACGCAAAGCCTTTGATACAGTTAACCATGAGGTACTGATAGCTCCATAAATGTCCAAAATTTGATAAAATCGTACTTGATAAATCGAAAACAATGTGTGCAAGTAAATGGAACATTGTCTACATTTCTTGCATCCACTGTGGGAGTTTCACAGAGGTCAATTTTAGGGCCACTGCTCTTTTGTTTATATATTAATGACCTGCCTTCGGTCTGCAAGGGCATAAATATTGTTATGTATGCTGATGACACAGTTTTATATACCCATGGGAGAAGTGCAACAGACGTAGCCAAGAAATTATCAAGTGTCATGAGCAATGTTAGTGACTGGTTACATAATTCGTGTCTCACATTAAATGTTAAAAAAACTGTAACCATGTTTTTCACAAATCGATCTAAACTTAAAACTTATCCTGAAATTTTAATAAACGGCCAATATATAAAACACTTAGAGATTTAAATATCTAGGGGTAACTCTAGATTCAACACTTAGTTTTAAAGTTTTAAAACTGAAATTCAATTTAGTAAATTTTAGATACATAAGAAACTCTCTCACCACTGAAGCATCTAGTACATACTTAAATGCAATGATCATCCCCCACTTTTTATACTGCATTACATCCTGGTCTCAGGCATGTAAAACAGTCATAAAACCCTTGGAATCTTTGTATAAAAACTGCCTCAAGATTCATGACAAAAAAACACGTCATTATCATCATTGCCATATACTTGTCAAATATGATCTACTTAGTTTTGATAATTTAATAAAACACTCAAATGTTGTCTTTGTTACATAGAATCATATACAGTGCTACTGCTCCCCCTCTGAAAAAGTTTGTAACACTCTGCTCCGAAATAACAGTGCGAACAACTCAAAGCGTTACAAGGGGGGAGTGTAACATCCCACAACGTAAAACCCAATTTGGGAGTTTCTCTTTCTCATTTGTTGCAATGAGGCAGTGGAATGCCCTTCCCACGGAACATATTTTATGTACAAATTCTCACACCTTCTCATGCCTAACAAAGAGTTGGTTGTTGAGTAAACAAGTTTGCTCACATCTATAGGATACTGTATTTATGTGTGTGTGTATCCTTGTATGAATGAATATCTGGAGTTGCATGTACTCTAATGTGCCTAAGCTGCTGCTGAACTCTTTCAGTGTGTGTGCTGGGAGGGGGGAGAAAGAGAGAGTGAGTGGGCTGATGGCGCCCCTGTTTTTACTAAACTGTTTGTTCTTAATTACTATGCACATCATGTTATTTATATATAGTTTTGTGATATTTCTATCTAAAATTGTAAATTGTTTTTTAAATTTGTCATACCTGCCCAGGGACTACAGGTGGAAATTAGCAATTGTTGCTATAACCTGGCCCAAGACATATTGTTATGTTTAACAAGTTTAATGTTTATTTGTGCATTGTCCCTGTTTCAAATAAATCAATTTCCATTTCTTTCTTTTTTTTAAGGAAATGTGGACGTTTCAGATCAGTTTGAGGAGTGCCTATAGTTAGCATTTCACACATTTTATTGTGTCATGCAGTGTGGGACTCACGCTGGTCCTGGTCTTTGTCTTGACACGGTCTTGATACACTCTGGTCTTAGTGGTGACTTGGTCTCGGTTTATATGGTCTTGATTACAACACTAGTGTGAGCAATCCAAAAACAATTATCATAGTTTGTGAATCAACTGTTGCGGCTGTGGTTGTGCCATTTTTCTACGAATATTTTTACTTAAAGTGTAGGTTTACTAGGAAGAAACTGGGAGGTGTGACTCACATACACTAACATGAACGCACGGCCAGACCGGCTATCAAAGAACAGAGACGCCCGGATCACAACACACACAGAGGGAGTGTGAATTAATTCTCTGCTCTGTTGTGTTCTGAATGTGGCATATATCACCTTTTTAAAATATATTTTTTTTAAATATATATACAGTGCCCTCCACAATTATTGGCACCCCTGTTTAAGATGGGGTCATGGACTTCTAAAAATTCTCCTTTTTCTTTAAACAACATAAAACCCAAATGCAAAAAAAGAGAAAAATCCAACCTTTTATTTAAGTACATTACTTTGGTGGTAAAAAAAAAAATCACACATTTAGAAAAAAAAACTTGAAATCATGTGTCCCACAATTATTGGCACCCCTGATGTTTATACTTTGTACAACCCCCTTTTGCCAACAAGACAGCACTTAATCTCCTTCTATAACATTTCACAAGATTGGAGAACACAGAGAGAGGGATCTTTGACCATTCTTCTTTGCACAATCTTTCTAGATCATCCAGAGTCCTGGGTCCTCTCTCATGCACTCTCCTCTTTAGCTCACCCCACAGGTTTTCGATTGGGTTGAGGTCTGGGGACTGAGATGGCCATGGGAGGACCTTGAGTTTGTGACTGCTGAACCATTTTTTGTGTAGATTTTGCCACATGTTTAGGATCATTATCCTGCTGAAAGACCCAGTGACGACCCATCTTCAGCTTTCTGGCAGAGGCCATCAGGTTTTTATTTAAAATGTCCTGGTAGTTCAAAGCATTCATAATGCCATGCACCCTAACAAGGTTCCCAGGGCCTTTGGAAGAGAAACAGCCCCAAAGCATCACAGATCCTCCACCATACTTCACGGTGGTGAAGGTGCTTTTCGGCATACTCATCTTTTGTTTTACTCCAGACCCACTTAGAGTGTTTGTTGCCAAAAAGCTCAATCTTAGTCTCATCTGACCAAAGCACACAATCCCAGTTGAAGTCCCAGTGCCGCTTAGCAAACTCCAGACGTTTACGTTTGTGAGTGTTAGTGAGAAAAGAATTTTTCCTTGCATGCCTCCCAAACAGCTTGTTGGCATGTAGAGAGCGTCTGATGGTTGTTTTTGAGACTTCGTGACCCCAAGATGCCACTCTTTGATGCAATTCTGTGACAGTGAGCTTAGGACTTTTTTTTACTTCTCTTACCATCCTCCTCACTGTGCGTTGTGGCAAGATAAACTTGGGACCTCTTCCAGCCTTGTTTGTCACTGTTCCAGTTGTTTTAAACTTCTTAATGATTCCTCTGACTGTAGATACGGGCAAGTTAAGGCGAGTGGCTATTTTCTTGTAGCCATTGCCTGACTTATGAAGGTCGACACACATCTGCCTTACTTGAATTGTGTGTTCTCTTGTCTTTGCCATGTTGACAAATGGGTAAGAGAATTAGGACTCTGTGTCACGTCATATTTATACCCCAGGGAAACAGGAAGTCATGAATTACTATTTAAAAGTTCCTAGATACCCTGACCAACTTTAGCAACTACAGAAAAATATATTTAAAAAAAAAATCTATTACATTTTTCAGCGGAATTGTTAGGGGTGCCAATAATTGTGGGACACATGATTTCAAGTTTTCTTTTTCTAAATGCGATTTTTTTTTTTAACACCAAAGTAATGTACTTAAATAAAAGGTTGGATTTTTCTCTTTTTTTGCATTTGAGTTCTATGTTGTTTAAAAAAAAAGGAGAATTTTTAGAAGTCCATGACCCCATCTTAAACAGGGGTGCCAATAATTGTGGAGGGCACTGTATACATATATATATATATATATATAATTTTTATTTTTTCAAACACCCACTTAAGTGCCTGGAGTTGGTTTTGTTATGCCACACCTTATACATGAATACATTCTAATACTGGTGAGATGTTTGAGAAATGGTTTCACAGGGAGCGGTTTGTGAAATAAGCATTTGAAAACAATGCATTTCCATCCTTTTAATCCTTCTTTTCAATGTTTCGTAGGAGAGATGGAATTATGGAATTGCTGCGAGAAGACAGAAGCCAACATTAGACCGAGCCACTGATTGGTCCCTCAGAGATTTCCCAGGGAGATGGAGAGCACACAGAAGCCTCTAGATTTCTCCCTGTAAACTCACTAATAATGTTAAGGCATAAGAGATAGCCTGCAGCTAGAGGCACAGGAGCAAGAGGGGGGGCAGCTATGACACATAATCCGTTTTGTGGTTAATTTGTTTATACATACATCCATTTTTCATTTTAAAAAAACAGTTTGTCCATGCATCTGTGGCATCAATTTTCTAAGACAAAAAAGAATAAAAACTTAGGCAAAGGTCTACTTTCAAGCAGATATCACAACTGCCCCACAATGTGATTTGATGTCAAATGAATCCGCTAAGGAAGGCTGTGAGATGTGGTGGAAAGCTCTGAAAAAAGCTACAAGGTTGACCTTAAAGCAAGATTTTCTTTGTTGTTTTCAAGAATGGCCAGGAACCCAAAGTTTGTTTTTTACAAAGCTGCTCATCTTTTCAACGACGGAAATGATTCAACTGAGAGAATTCCGTGCCTATCCAAGTCTTGTATTGGGGGGGTGATCCAACTTCCAGTCACCTAACATTGTCTGACTGGACAGGAAGCCTGGACTCCCAAAGTAACTCCCACTTTGCAACTCTATAGTAATAACCCAAAGCAACAAGTTTACATGTAGGTGGGTGTGGAGCACCGGAAACCTTTTGGACGTAAAATCCAACAAGTTTTGATGAAAAATATCTCCTCTTTATTGTCCATCATTAAAGGTTGCTTCGTATCCATATACACAAGGTCGACACATAGGACACAAAAACACAAACCTACGGCAAAAGTGACCAGCTGACTAAGCAGCAGTGAGCCTTGCTCACAGTTAGCATAAGCTTTGCGAGGTACTGATTATGCAAGCAGTTAGTTATCTGCTGAGGGCTGTCAGGCACTTGATGGATGTATTTTATTTGCAACTGAGTGATGAAGAGAAATAGACACAGGGGTCTTTTCCCTCAATGTGATTGAGTGTGCCGGCAACCGTAACCTTGCCGCTCCCTCTTTTTGGTATGGATGTCTATATTCAGCCAGCGTGATGGATTTGCCAGAGCTGTGTAACTCCGTCAGTGAGTGAGATCGTTCATCTGCTGCCATGTAAAATTGCATTGAAGTGGGGCAATCCCTCAGTAGAAGCCTGGTACAGAACTTTAATCACGTTTACTGCCATGGAGAGGGAGCAGAGTGCGAGGCATTTACATATGGAAACTAGCCCATCTCGACAGAGAGGACTGTGGTGAACGAGCCTCATAAACATTTTAATCTACCACCGGGCATGTTGATATTGTCACACTTTAAAGATAGATTTGAGTGATCATCTCACTATGAAAATGGTTATTGGTTGGAGATGCATTAATTCGTGCTAGTGAAAAAAAAGGCTACTGAGAAGCTCCAATACTGGATTGTAATATATTTAATTGTTGCCATATTGAGAGATTTTCGCTCAGGGGAAAGCTCAGCGGCCTACATTGTGCCATCTTATATCAATCAATATTCATCAAAATGAATGATTAACTGATCGGACAACCAATAGGACAGATATGGCCACACAAAAGCACAGACACCAACTAAATATTACATTGACTTCATGGGGACTATCTCCCATTTGGGGACAAAAAAACAGGTAATCCATTGAATGTAGGGTTACAGGCCCTGAATACATTTAAAATCTTTCTCAGACTGAAACTAACAATCATACTTAATTCCGCTACAATCCGTAATTTAGTATTAACCATGTGAACAATGTGAAAGGAGTCGCTCGTAATGACGAACCTACATTAAGCCCCTTTCACACATGCACTGCAAACATGAAGTTATCTAAATATTACCCGGCAGGGCTGTATGTGGGAACACAAATGTCCAAATCAGTTGGATCGGACATCAAAAGCTGCTTACCCTGCCAGCTCGCTAGTACAAAGACCTTGTAATGAGCCAATGTGTGAATAGAGCCGCTCATTGTGCGGAATATTTACAGCGACCAAGTGGTCATGTTTTACATGTAATCAGGGCGTCATTGGAAATGAGAGCTTGCTCTCAATTGGCCCTCCCTGCATAAATAAAGGTGTGATATACTGTACATATATATTTGGTACCCCCCTCGAAAACAAGATGATACATCTCAAGGGGTTTAAAAAATGTGGATATATATATATATATATATATATATATATATATATATATATATATATATATATATATATATATATATATATGCGGCTCGCGAAACTGGAAGAAACAAACATCAGAGGATGAAGAAGAAGCACGTCTGTAAGGGCCAATGCCGAAATCAGCAGAAAAATTAGAGGAACAACAGGAGACTCGGTTGTTTATGACCAAATTATGAACGGTTTTGACTAGGGTGCAATCCGAATCAGGTCCTGCCTCCTGCTCACTCTACCCAGGCGCCAACCCCCGTCTAAACCAAACGGAGTATTTCCAGTTAGTAAGCAAGCTTCTGACTTGGACAATCTCCTATTGTGTACAAGATGTGTGAAAAACTATTACTTTTTTGGTTGACTCTCACCACTCTCAAAGTGTTGTTTTCAGCCGCGCCAGGCAGCTGTTTTCAGTGAAAAAGCTCTAAAGTTTCTGCTGCCCCCCAGTGAGTAAAAAAATTGTTGTTGCAGGTTTTAAGTTTGGAGAAAAAACTGAAGTGTAAAAACATTAGCATGTTAGCATTGTCATTGTAAGCATTCTGGTGTTAGCATTTAGCTGAAAGCACTGCTGTGCCCAAATAGCATGACTGTAGACTGAAGAGCAGGTGACACCTTGTACGGCTGCCTCGGCCACCGGCGTATGAACGTGCGTGTGGATGATGCCTGTACTATGTAAAAGCGATTTGAGTTCTCGTTAAAACTATAAAAGCGCTACATAAATGCAGTCCATTTCCATATGTAGATACATATTGACAAGCGAGTAGGTCGTCCCTCATAAAAATTTGGGCGTCAAACACTTCATTATGGTGAATTTTTATGCAACAATTTATGCTTTTTCGCCATCAAGTTATGGTGAAAATGTCTTTACTTATGTAAAAGAAATTACTGTATATACAGTACAGGCCAAAAGTTTGGACACACCTTCTCATTCAATGCGTTTTCTTCATTTTCATGACTATTAACATTGTAGATTCTCACTCTCATGAACACATGGAATTATGTACTTAACAAAAAAGTGTGAAATAACTGAAAACATGTCTTATATTCTAGTTTCTTCAAAGTAGCCACCCTTTGCTCGGATTACTGCTTTGCACACTCTTGGCATTCTCTTGATGAGCTTCAAGAGGTAGTCACCTGAAATGGTTTTCCAACAGTCTTGAAGGAGTTCCCAGAGATGCTTAGCACTTGTTGGCCCTTTTGCCTTCACTCTGCGGTCCAGCTCACCCAAAACCATCTCGATTGGGTTCAGGTCCGGTGATTGTGGAGGCCAGGTCATCTGGCGCAGCACTCCATCACTCTCCTTCTTGGTCAAATAGCCCTTACACAGCCTGGAGGTGTGTTTGGGGTCATTGTCCTGTTGAAAAATAAATGATGGTCCAACTAAATGCAAAACCGGATGGGATGGCATGTCACTGCAGGATGCTGTGGTAGCCATGCTGGTTCAGTATGCCTTCAATTTTTAATAAATCCCCAACAGTGTCACCAGCAAAGCACCTCCACACCATCACACCTCCTCCTATATGCTTCACGGTTGGAACCAGGCATGTAGAATCCATCCGTTCACCATTTCTGCGTCGCACAAAGACACGGCGGTTGGAACCAAATATCTCAAATTTGGACTCATCAGACCAAAGATTTCCACTGGTCTAATGTCCATTCCTGTGTTTCTTGGCCCAAACAAATCTCTTCTGCTTGTTGTCTCTCCTTAGCAGTGGTTTCCTAGCAGCTACTTGACCATGAAGGCCTGATTCGCGCAGTCTCCTCTTAAAGAAATATTTCACCGCTGGAAAGCTGAATATATCTTTAAATTGTGTCACTTATGTAGTAGAAATGTGAAAAAAAAAATTGAAATTGGTGCCTTCTAGGCCGAGAAAAGCCAGAAAATGTGTTTTTGTCTTATATGGATGAAAAACACCAGAGATGGCAAAAGTACTCACTTCCCGTACTTTTTTATTCGTCCCCTTAACATTTAAAGGAATCTACGTGTGTGTGTGTGCTCAAATATAAAAAGAAAATAAAGGATACAATATGAATTACTAAACATAGATTAATTAAGAAGTTCCCCATACTTTTAGAGTTACACAGCACATTGGCCAGGAGTCATACTTGATGCCTCCTAGCCCATCTCAAACATCTCTCTCAGATAAGGCCAGGGATGATTGGGAATGTCTTGCTGCTTGTCTGCCTAATCTCTGGGATCTCTGTTTTCTTCATTTTCAATCATGTCGCCGTCCATACTACTATGTGCTAACGTTTACCACCATCAAGCTGCAATTATTTGCCGCAAATGAATGCAGAATGCGGCCGAATCTGTCGAGTCGTCTTGTAGTGGTGCGTTACATGCATACAACGTAGTATCCAATTAGATTGAATTCGGTAGCCTATTGATGACACGAAAAATAATAACGGTAACTCCAGTGAAATTATTTGAAACGTGTTAGTGAGGACTAGATTAGGACCGTATTTAAAGCTGATGCTGGTTTCCAACTACGCATATATTGTTGACATATAACAGAAAAAGACTTAATATTAAGGTCTGAATGGAACCCATTTAGGCTACCTATTCGCATACCTTTTGTCTTCTGCATTCTCCTTTCCTTGTTCTTCCCTCAGACTCATCCCCCAGAAACAGTCCCACTGACTCAGCCCCAAACCCCATCTCTGTAATAATAATAGGCTACTGGTTTAATACACTCAATAATCAATACTGGTTTAAAGCACTTCTTCCTGCTTCTATGTATTAATTTTCATGGGTCACAAGTCTTTTTACTTTTACATTTTCACCTGGCTATACCCAATGTTTAGATCTGTTGTGCTATTTATGCAAATTACCACATACGTAATTATATTATGATCCGTTTATCCGTTTATTATGAATGCTATAACGTAGCTAATGTTACGTAAACTACTCGTACATATTAGCTTTCATTTAACGTTGCTAGTAAACCTAAAAAGGTGCAGTTACCATCCATACTAAATACAGGCTCAGTGACCACCAACCGGGTCAGACAGACAGGTCAGAGAGAGACAGGCTCAGTGACCACCAACTGGGTCAGACAGAGATGCGCTTCCTCCTCCACTGGGAAAAACTATCTTCACTAAGAGATTTACACCTTGGAAAAATAGCCCAAAACATAAAACTTCCCAAAGTTAACACCAGAAGAGAAGCTGATAGTTCTCCTAGGAGAGGGGACAGCAGCTCTACTGACAGCTAAATATGGATCTGCCTTCCACAGCCTGAGGGACTCACAACCACTTAGGATCCCAACATTACAGATTGGTTTAGTATTTTATAGTAATTATAGTAGAATAGTATATATGTGACACCCACATATTTAATATATGACATGTAGCTAGGCTATGGATTTCTGTAAACTGCTGAGAGAGAGAGAGAGAGAGAGAGAGAGAGGGGGAGAGAGATTGACTGATTACCTCCGCTGTCTGAAAACTCCTGTTTTCTGAACGATAGTTGACACATCAACGTACTATGTGAAGACATTTCATCATCTGCTGTCATAGTTTGTAATCCCCTGGGTCTTCTTGCTGATAACAACTGTTTTCGTCTTCTTTGAGGTGATTTTCGACCGTTTTCGACGCACTTCCTTGACATTCTGAACTACCGCGGAAATGTCAGAGCACTTCACGTGACCATTCTAAGCGAATCACGTTGTCAGAAATTGGCATCAGCCAATGAGATTGCGCTTTTAGAATCAAATAATCCCCCTTTGACTTTCAAGATTGGTTGCTGATGAAAAGGAAATGACCATATTTGGTATATTAGATGGCAGGGGGCAGACAGCGATCACCGGGAAAAGTGTGGGTGTTAAAACTACATCCCCACCTGACACTTGCAAGCAGGAACCGTAAAGTTCAGCTAACGCATACTAGCATTGGTGTAGCTAAACACAGAGTATAAACACAGCCGTGAATTAGCGTGGAATGTCGAATGGTCGGCATTTAACAGTCACAAGCTCCACCAGCAGTTAGCAGTGGCTAGTTGGATTTCATTTCTACACCAGTCCGTTTAACACAGCCCACCTCCACGGGCCGGCGAGAGCAGCCTGGTAGCTGGATAGTCCTGGTGCCGGTACACTGTTGTTCAGGCATGTTTCCACAAAAACAAAAACACAGCAGTCTCTGAACTGAGCAGTCTTGGGAGTTTCGTAGGAGGAGGATTCCAGCTTGTTGTTTAATGAGCAGACACTTGCAAGCAGGATGGATGGGACAGGTGGACGGCTAGCGTTAGCTTTCCAACTAGCCGATGAGGATGTCCCCTAGCCGGGTAGCGGCATCGAGCGACACCGCTGGTCCCCGTGCAGGCGAAGCTCACGTAGTGTGCCGAGTATTCCATCTGTTATAACGTTTCCTGCATATTCTCCGATCATTACCGATGTATCCCGGTGGTACACACGTCCAGTAGTTTGAATGCAGATAATTGTTGTAAATGTTTGCTGCTGAAAACCGAGAGCCTGTTTAGCGAAGATTCAAGATGGCTGACAGTCGTTTTCATTCGAAATACCTCGGCCAGACTCGGCGGTCCAACCCCCTGTGGGCGTGTTGAAAACATGCGGAAGTAGATCCTACTACTGGCTGTAGTCCTTGCCTCTGGCCCAAAAATCTTCCGATGACGCAAAAATCGTCATTTTACGTCATCGGAAGATTTTTTTCAGACCCCCAAATGCAGAGATCTCTCGTCTCAGGGGGACATGAGGGAGGGAAGCACGGTCATTCAGAAATACTATTGGGTTTCTACTGATACAAAGCTGAATGCTAAATCGGTGAAGTATCCCTTTAACAGTTGTTCTAGAGATGTGTCTGCTGCTAGAACTCTGTGTGGCATTCATCTGGTCTCTAATCTGAGCTGCTGTTAACTTGCGATTTCTGAGGCTGGTGACTCGGATGAACTTATCCTCAGCAGCAGAGGTGACTCTTGGTCTTCCTTTCCTGGGGCGGTCCTCATGTGAGCCAGTTTCGTTGTAGCACTTGATGGTTTTTGCGACTGCAGTTAGGGACACATTCAAAGTTTTCGCAATTTTCCAGACTGACTGACCTTCATTTGTTAAAGTAATGATGGCCACTCGTTTCTCTTTACTTAGCTGATTCTTGCCATAATATGAATTCTAACAGTTGTCCAATAGGGCTGTCGGCTGTGTATCAACCTGACTTCTGCACAAAACAACTGATGGTCCCAACCCCATTAATAAGGGAAAAATTCCACTAATTAACCCTGACAAGGCACACCTGTGAAGGTAAAACCATTTCAGGTGACTACCTCATGAAGCTCATTGAGAGAACACCAAGGGTTTGCAGCGCTATCAAAAAAGCAAAGGGTGGCTACTTCGAGGAATCTAAAATATAAGACTGTTTTCGGTTATTTCACACATTTTTGTTAAGTACATAATTCCATATGTGTTCATTCATAGTTTTGATGCATTCAGTGAGAATCTACGATGTAAATAGTCATGAAAATAAAGAAAACGCATTGAATGAGAAGGTGTGTCCAAA
The DNA here is from genome assembly GCA_025617405.1 of Perca schrenkii. Taxonomy (NCBI): domain Eukaryota; kingdom Metazoa; phylum Chordata; class Actinopteri; order Perciformes; family Percidae; genus Perca; species Perca schrenkii. The sequence continues at coordinate 25,750,389 of CM046807.1, forward strand.
CATTTGGCCTGTACTGTATCTTCTGTATTATTCAAAAATTTCTGCATATTCAAAACATCACAAAGGATGTTTTTTAGGAATCATGGACAGTACATCTCAACAACAAATCTGTTAGAGAATGAGACCTTGTTAAAGTCAGAAGCTCCAAAGTTTGAATCTACATATTATCACTTATTATATGTGATAATATATTATATTTTTCAAGCTTCTGTTGTGTTCCCGATGAAGGATGAAGCAAAATAGACAGTTCCTGTTTTACGTACATGTTTGTGCACCCTGAACAGTTATTTTGTACCTCTTTTTGGGGGAGTGGGTTGTCTTTCATATTTTTTGAGGGGGAATACATCTACCTCTTCTAAATATTTAGGGGGATATATCCCTAAAAAAATCTAAAATCTAAAAAAATCTACGCCTATGCATATTGAATCCTCTGAGAAGGAAAGATATACACCCCTAATTTGAAATGGATTATTACTGTCCCCTTCTCCCAGCATCTCTGCTAGTCAACATTTTCTCTGTATGTAAGATACTCTCACCAAACAAAGCAGCAGAGTATCAATGCTTCGGAGTGCAAATGGTCAGTTTATCATGTCAAACTCAGCTGATCTGACCATCCCCTGCTCTCTGAATTCTCACAACCAATCATTTCGGGCTACGCTGTGAGGAAGCCAGTTGTACTGCAGAATGATGTGAAGCATCTATCTCCCACACAAAGAAATGTCAGAGGTCAATTTGAAAGTAATGGAGTGGAGGGAGAGCTAAAGGGTGCAGATGCTGGTGATTCATATCAATTCAATTTTACCTTCAGTGAAAGAAATGGTTTGAAAGGTCTAAGCATTTTTATGTTGACTACAGCAATAACAAAATTGTATAGTTGGTATGAGCAGTAACACCAGCCCGCGATATATCATATAGTAACAATTTTTTTTTTAAAGGGCCGGGGGGCATTTAAGGACCAGTAGGCGAAGAGGTTTGTAAGGTCAAAGTTTTTAAATAGGTTATAGTCTCAAAAAATGAAGACTGAAAACATGTCACAGGTTGAAAATGTTGTATTACATAGTAAAGGTCTTGCTTACACCAGCAGTTTACTCCCATAAAAGAAGAAGAGCTTCGTGATCATTTGCTAAAGCTTCTTCTGTTTACAGAAGTCACTGTGCTGCCTTGCATGCTCAGATCAGGTTAAAACTAAAGGCCCTGAACTTTCTTGTATGCAGTTTGTTTACAGTAAAATCAAGTATGAAACAAAATGTGACAAAATGCAATGGAAACAGGCTTAGCGAATAAATTATGACACAAGCTTCCACTATACTGTAGAGCTGAAAACATCAGATCTGTGTGGAGCGATGAGTAGACTGTAACCACTTAATAAGTTAATACTGACAGAAATGTCATATTTTTTTACTTTTTACCATCGCTTGAGTAGGTCATCTCGTTGTGTCCTTATCCTCTGCAGTGGTTTGTTGGCACCCAACTGGACTGATGCGCCTAACTCCTAACCCCTATTTTCCGGAGGCGCCACAACCCCGCCTAGCATTAAAGTCAATGCTTGATATTCCACCAGCCTTGTCACGCCGCGTCCCAGAAGCGTGCGAGGAATCGGCTCTCCGCTCCACTAAAGATACGTGCCAAGTCGGCCAGCCAGCCAGGCAGGAAGTGGGACAGCGAGAGTGTCCAGTTAATTTACCAATACACCTCCCCCCCCCCAATATTGAACATGGAAGACGAGAGATTCATCTTGGAGGTGGAAAAACATAATAAGACACCACAGATCCTTTTCATAAGGACAACCCTGAACAGAAGGCATGGGGTTTAATTATAGGACTGCTTAAAGTGGAAGGTAGATACTAGCTAATAGTAATAGTACTTGTAGAGACGTTAAAATTGGTGAGTCTGGCGGGCAAGACGCTCCGCTTCTGAGACGCTCCCAGTATGGTATGGCGCGTGGCAGAGGACGGAATAAGACCGTACAGCTAGAAAATGGTGGAAATCCGGGCAAATATGTGCATAACAGTGGAACTACCAAAGATTGTGTGCTTTGCCAGGTGTTTATGTCTGCGGCCAGATTTTCTCACCATGAAAGTGTCAAACGATGCAAAACAAAAGATGCAGTCACGAAACTACTATTTGATCTCGGCTACACTCCGTGACAAATTGAAGGCCGAGTTCAAAAATCTGCGTGTTCTGAGCAAAGGCACCAGAGGCAAGGGGGTAGGAAGTAGGGAAGGCCCCCCCACCCTTCAGGCCACTGGCCCAATTTGGCATCGCAGGTGGTGTGATTCTATCGCAAAATGGTCTCTACTTAAGAACTAAAATCACAAAAAAATAACATTGTGTGTAACTCTCTGCCAGTGTTTGCACTATATTCCCTGAGTTTATTACAGTAAATAAGACAATGATGTCAAAATGCCCATATTGTGGTTATTAGGCTGATAAAACTTTTATCTTCAGGTAAAAGATCTTAACTGGTGCTTGAAAAATGACAGCCATTTGAGTGAATTGGGGATTCTAGCGTTTTGACCTTCTGTGCAGTCTCACACTTGACTAAATGTCACCATATATGTCACTCAGCACTTGGCAGAGCTGAACACTGAGATTAAAAAAATGTCTTGTAAATACACATAAGCTCTTTCACATCTCCCACCCGCCCTTCTCCCTTTCCCTGCCTCCCTCTCTGTCTGAGACCGCCCACTCTGTCCTGGACTGACTGCAGTCAGCAGTGCTTCTCTCAGGGCCTGATGGCCTCTCATGAGCGCACACAACAGGAAGTGGTAGGTGGAGGCGGTGGCCCCGCTCTGACCAGGCCTCTGTCGGCACTGCAGAGTAGGAGGCTCAGGAGATGGAGGTGGTGGGAGGACTGTCGCCCCGAGATAATGATTTCAGGTCAGTTACATAACAGAGTCCTCTAAACAGATTTTTTGGATGGAAGGTTTGGAAGATCTCAGAGGCAGGTAATGTGATGATGCAGCTATGTATATGGGCCACTTGGCATGCTGTGCAAAATGTAAGACCTTCGCCCACGTGGGGCATTGCAAATGTGCACATCCGCATACAAAGTAGAGAACTCAACAGCGGTATACAACAGAATACAACTGGACCTGAAATTGTATTTCCCGAAAGAGACTGGCTTATACTCTAGGTAAAGTCATATTCCACCATTGACATGACAATTCATCTTTGGAATCTTGGATGGCTGTATTCCCTAAGCTGCAACCATTTCTGACATCCAATCCAATGTTGAAGAATTGATTTAAATCTCTTTCTAAAACTAATTCCTGCACATACTTTGTTTCATTTGGAATCAGGGTTTCAAACTTCATATGCCTGAAGCTAAAGATGCTCCAAATTCAGTACAAAAACTTTATTTAAATGTGATAAGTTACACTATAATATTGTCTCAAAATATCCCAGTCACATACACTTAAAGCAAGACTACATTTTGGCAGAACGAGCAAATGGTAACTACAGGGGAATGTTAAATGTTAAAACATAGTGTAACAGTAGCACAAATAGTCATGCAAGGATTAAACTGACTCAGTAATGTTGGTGACAGAAATATCTACCTGGAGTTTGTTAACATTATCCAACATTTGCCCCCATAAACTACAGGACATATACTGTATGGCCACCTAACATTAAAGCAGCAACATCTCTGAGTGTATTAAATTATGTTTGATTGATTATGAAATCAATGTTTAATGCAGGGGTTTTCAATGTTATTTTAAGCCAAGGAACCCTAACTGAGAGCGAAACGGAGCAGGGACTCCGTACTACACATACCCTATGTTGTATAAAAGTGTAGACATGTCTATTTCAAGTTGTACTACTTACATTTTAATTAAATTATTTAGTTAAAATACTGGATATTGTAGGGATAACTTTAAGGCATGCAAATGGTACACGATTTAAAATAAAAAATATATATGTATATATATATATATATATATATATATATATATATATATATATATATATATATATATATATATATATATATATATATAATCACAAATGATGGCAACCTCAAACCGGAAATACCAATATTATCAGATTTCAAACAGCTGTATTTGTTGCACCATGATGTCCTGTTTGAGGAGAGGCTAGTGCAGGTGCAGCTGATGACGGAGCTGCGGACCAGAAAAAACGTTGAGCCACAGATGAGTAAGGTGGAGAAGCACACTCCCACTGCGCTCTGCAGGCACCAGCTGCTGCAAAATTAAATGGTCAAGATTATCTCTGAGGTTTTTTAGGCACATGCACACATGCCCTGAATACACACAAGAATGCACACAAGACCATAAGCACACCCACACTATAAGGGTCAGTGGTGGCTACCTTTGCAAATATGGCATGATTAGATATTTGGCCAGGCTTTAAAATATCTATCTATACCAAATCCAGTCAACTGTTTCTGGAAAAATGTAGTCAACCTGGTCTCCTGTATAACTGCTCTGTATATTAAGTATATAGGGAAATTATGAACAGCCCTAGCTCTGCAATGTGGTTATGGGAAATAGTGACATTAATGTATGTGGTCATAAGAAAATAAAAATAAAATCAGGTAAACATGGGAAACCTTTATTCAATTCCTGGAAAGTTATCAGGCTGAATAAAAACTATACCTCCTATTAATCACTATTTACTATTTTTAATTTTAATTTGTATAGCCTATATATATGTGTGTGTATTAGTGCTGTCAAACTATTAAAATATTTAATCGCGATTAATCACATTAATTTCATAGTTAACTCGGAATTAATCGCAATTAATACATTTTTATCTATTCTAAATGTCCCTTGTTTTTTTTCCCCATTATTTTTTCTCATTTTAATGCTCTTATCACCATGGAAAAGTGGATCGGCTTGCTTTTTGCCAGTGTTTTTTTTATTGAAAACCACATTGGCATATACTGTAGTGTTCAATTTCATATTAACATTCTCACTTGGACCTATTTAGCTATGGCTGCAGTAAGTTTGTAGCCTCGTGAGACCGTCCTGATCTCGCGAGCTCCAGTTTTCCACTCGCAGATCAGTCTGGCATCTTGAGGTAGAGAAAATTTGGAGCCATTAGCCAAACAACCGGGCCAATCAGCGTTGGTTTTGAGGTGGGTTAGGTGGTGATAGACAGATGGTTTATCCAATCAGCTAACCAGTATTTTCAGACAGCGGTCCGGGAACCTGAAATGGTGCCTTTTATTCCTAAATTCTCGTTACACAAACGGCAAATATCCTTTACCGACATGTTGCTTGCTTGCTGAGCTAACGAGCTATGCTTTGCCCGCAGCAGCAGGGGCGGGCTTGTGGTTGTATTTTCATACGCTTCGTGGATCTGATTGGTTGATTTGGCCCGTCTATCACCAACATAGGTGATAGACAGATGGTTCATCCAATCAGCTAACCAGTATTTCCGTCCCTTCCCAAAAGTTCTCCAATGGAAAGTTCCCAGATGGATATGCCGAGCAAATGCGAAGCAATCCATCTGGCGGAGTCAGGTTAGTAAGTTTGTTCTTAGTTGTGGTATCCCTGTGGTATCCCAGAATTCGCATCAGCTGTGTGCTTGGCCATCAAGTGGAATTTCAGACTGGACGTGCTGCGATGATCAGTTCACAACGACAAAACACACAGATCACTTTGGTCTTGTCAATGGAACCATTTGGCAACTTTTTAAAAGTAAACTTTCCATTCAATTCAATTCAATTCAATTTTATTTATAGTATCAAATCATAACAGAGTTATCTCGAGACACTTTACAGATAGAGTAGGTCTAGGCCACACTCTATAAATTCCAAAATCCCAACAATTACAGTAATTCCCTCAAGAGCAAGCATTAGCAGTGGCTATTGCGACAGTGGCAAGGAAAAACTCCCTTTTAGGAAGAAACCTCGGCAGACCCAGACTCTTGGTAGGCGGTGTCTGACAGGGCCGGTTGGTGGTGTGATGAACAGTGTCAAATAATAGTCACATTAGAGATAATGGAACAGTGACTTTGAAGGTCATCAGTGACTTCGAAGGTCATCAGAATCTTATTGCCGTCCATTTTGACGTCTCACGCTCGCCATCCACTCAAAACGTAACGTTAGCCTAGTACTCTTTGGCCGGCTTGCAAGCCCAAACGCAAGTGTGTGCGGCGTGCCTGTTGTTTTGTTTCCGGTCTAGCTAGATCCAGTGTGGTGTTGTAGTTTTTCTAACATGTATGTGTGTGTGTATATATATATTATGGCATGCTGTTTAGGAAATTATGTATATATATGTGAAGTTTGAATATATGGAATGAAACTTGAATATATTGAATGAAAGTCTGAATATATGGAATGAAACTGAATATATTAAATGAAAGTCTGAATATAGGGAATGAAACTTGAATATCTTGAATGAAAGTCTAAATATATGGAATGAAACTCTGAATATATGGAATTAAAGTCGGAATCTATTCATTGAAATTCATTGAATGAAATCTGCAATCAAGGTTCTAGCGCCATCCTTATGTTTTCAATGAGATTGAACCGTACGGATGTTGCTGCAACAAGTTTGACAGTATGACCGAGTCAGCACGAAATCTAGTATCAGCAATAATGAAGAGATCATTACAGGCCAAAAATAGTACTGGTAACCGTATTCAAAATCGTTCTACCAATAAATAGATGTATTCACTGTTTCATCATGGAGGGAATGTAGAAAACCTCACAGGCCAGCCAGTTCCTGCTTTTCAGACAAATGTCAATACAGAAAAAAACCTCAATCTCACAGGTAACCTCCACAACAGCCCATACTCAGTCTTCGCCCTTTTGAGTGGACCTGGATTTTGTGCTGACTTGTGAATACTGTCAAACTTCTTCAGACTTTCACTTAATATATTCAGACTTTCACTCAATATATTCAGACTTTTTATCCCATATATTCAGATTTTCATTCCATATATTCAAGCTTCATGCACACATTTATTTATATATATATATATATATATATATATATATATATATATATATATATATATATATATATATTTATATATAAATTCCTAAACGGCATGCCATAATATATATATTTATATGTTTTCTCTCTCCTTTTAACCCCTTTATGTTTGTTGTGTGTGTACAAATGTCTACATATGACTGTTCTGTATGTATGGAGAGGTACCACTAGAGGTATCATTGGAATGTGGGTGATTCAACTGATGAGTTTTTGACCTAACAGGTTCTCTGTCTTTCTTGTAAAATTATTCGACAGCAAAAACTGATGCAAATTTAGTATCATATCAGTAAAACCTTAATAACATTAATGCAGAATTCTGTGATTGTGGCATTAGAAGCAATTCTAGGTTGCTCATGAAAACCACTGATCAGTTCCACCATGAATACCTGATCAATCAAACTGCATCACAATCGAGGCTGACAACAAAAGAGTGACTGATACCCACTTTAAAATCCACAACCAAAGGTCAATATCAGCAAAGACCTTCCAGACTAACCCTCCATCACACAGAGCAGACTGTGGCCACAGGAAGGTCTCAGCTGCTGCCCACTGTCCCACCGGAGTGTGTGGTGGGAGATGAAACAGAACGAGACAGTAATGCTTTACATCTCACGACTGCACAGACCGTGGCCCGATCCGGATAATGGACCCAGGCCACTGATACTAAACGATGTAATTGACCCGAATCAGGGGGAAGATACAGAGACAGAGACAGTAGCCTAAAGAACAGATATTTATTGTTACCCAATAGTCCTGTTGTTTTGTCCTCTCTTTTATATCCACAGAGAGACTGAAAAAAGGCTTTCCTGTTTGATTTTCTGCTGCCGCAATGTCCCAGAAGTGCAGCGAGAAAGATTTGCTACTGTTCAATCATGGCTGACACCCTCGCCCAGCTGTAACATTTGAATCACACACTCTGCTTCAACCCCGGCCTTTTTTGTTTCCACGGCACCACCTCTCTCCCGTTCTCCCATTCTCTCGCCCTCTCTGCACCGTCAGGTCCCATCCTGCGATTGAGATTTCACTCCTGTGTTTTGACATGCTCCACAGCCCTAACACTGATTACAGCATCCTGCAGGACCGCATTAGCACTGCATGACCAGACACCCTGGTGTGTGTGTGTATCTGTGCCACCATCACCACCACATCCAGCAGCCACACCGTCCCAGCACAGCCCAGCTGAGAGCATCTCAGCTTGGATACTGTCCCCGAGACTGCCCCCTGTGAAGGATGGAACATAGCTCCAGGTATCAGACTAATATTGAGTACCTTGTGTTAAAAGGAACCCCGACTAGTACGACATGTTGGCCTTATAAGATTAACGTGGGCGCCAGCTATAAAAAGGTGCTACAAAAACACTCCAAATGTTTTGATTGTTGTTAAAAAATGCAGAAAATATGTTCCCTCGTAGGCCGCCATGGTTATTTACGTCGCAATGCATTCTGGGGTAGTGACGTGTATTGGTTGTGTACCCACGTACCGGCTATTGACTGTACAGTAACAGCGAGATGAACACGTCTGCCGTTCAGCCTTTTCAGTTTGACCGTAGGCTTAAAAGACGAACCTAGAGGTTAATAACAGATGTGTACCCACTCTGTCGTTCTCTGGGAGAGGTTTTCATGCTAATTGATTGTGTTTGGAGCTTCAACGAAGCTAGCACGGACCGGTCTGGGTCGCCAATTTTTTTTCGGGACTTGGAAAAAAGTTTCCCTGTTCATCAGAGAGGGGGAATCTTCAGACTGTACAAAACACAGCATCTCTTGGGTGTTGTGACGCAACAGGTCCCACTCCGTGCAACACAGACGCTCCTGTCCGGTGGCCATAGCTTCACAATGTCCGCAGGTACACCACCAGTTTCCCTTGACTACACGCTAAAAATATTGCTTTTTTAAATGGAGTTTAGTGGGTTTAGTGCTAGCGATCATAGAGCTGTTTCTGGTTAAACAGAAAGGTCTCAAATACCCCTTTTCCACCAAGGCAGAGCTGGTGCTGGTTCGGAGCCAGAGCCTAGTTTCAAATCGGTTCTTTGTTTTTTTCGACCACCAAAGCACCAGCTCCGAACCAGTAAAAGTGGTTCTTAAGTAGCACCAAATCATTGCTGGTCCAGAAGTAAGAACCGCTTACGTCAGCGGCTGGGGGCGGGGTTACCGTGACCAACAAGATGAACAGAAACTTGTGACCACCATTTTTGAATTAGCAGATAAACACGATGGACGCAATTAAACAACATGGGAAAGATGAGACGTATACAGTGATGTAAGACCTGGCTCTGTGCTGGCTCTTTAGCCTGTGGAAAAGCAAACCGGTTCTTTGGAGGCTCGTCAGTCGAACCAACTCCGAACCAGCACTAGCTCTAGCTCTGAACCAGCACCTGGTTCTTATTGGTGGAAAAGGGGTAAAAGAGGTTTTAAAGGTCTATCTCTGAAGGGATCCTTTCCATAATGTTATCAGATACTTAGAATATTAATCTGAGTCTGTCAGTGGCAAAACAAGCACTTTTGTGAAGGTAAATACAAGCTGCACAATTGCCCTATTAATTTACATTGTAGCTTGATCTCTCTTAATACTGGACCAATTTCAAAGATTGTTGTTCCCATCAGTCACCTAGACACAAAAACATAGGAACATATGGTCCAGGTAGTTAGCCTTTAAGCTTAGCTGAACCTTCAATGTATACAAAGATATTGCAGGCGCCGTTACCTAAATCATTAACCCAAACACCTCACAGACAGAAAACAATGTCGGCCTGACCGTACTGCAGTAGTGTTATGTGTTAACTTCCTCCATGACCTTGACAGTATTGGAGCGCTTATCATGCAGCTTACTTATGGACACAGGGTTAAACCGAAGATTTTTGGCATGTGTCCATGTTGTGACGCTCTGAATAATCCACTCATTTCCTGAGGTAAAGCTTTCCCTTTGCTGAGCTGTCATTATCACGTTTAACTGACTGGCTGAGATTATTATTTAATAATCACCACACCTGCTGATCTATATTCACCTCTGTAACCAGCCCTTTTGTGTGCTGTGCTGCCATACTTATATGAATGCAAATGCAATGTGCACATGGAGACACCCACACAGTTTGTGCGCCTAAAGCTTGGATTCCACCGCCGCGTTCCGGTGAGACCTATGACCTATGCTTGGCATTTATTATTCAAATTTCAACTGAGGGTGCGAAATAATAAACAGAGGGGCAAATTCACAAAAGGATTGCAGCTGACTGGGGTTTCAAATCTCTGAGTAAAAGAGAGTGACAGCCAAGAGGAGAAGGATCGCTTTGTGACCGGGGGGAGAAATACAATTCCGGTATGAATGACCATGCGCGTGATCAGTCACGCTTCACGGGCTATACGCGACTCTTAAGCGCCCGGTGTGTTTTCACTGTTACCCTGCAGAGATCTGAGGAGCAGTTAACCATAGTCCTCATACATCTATTCTATTTTAATATAAATGGGACCATAATTTATAAAATGAACACCAAGCTGTATTGAAGAAGACTTGAAACTAGCGATTCATCCATTATTTTAAAGCCTACAACCTCTATCCAATAGCCAGATCATTGATTGTTGGTAATTCATCAGAACTCAAAGCCAAACCACATCCAACCCGGCAAATATTTGGCCAGATCGAAAATATCTAAATATTGAAAATGAATGCAGGGTGACAAATTTCGGGCCTTAAAGCCATAAAGTTTCTGCTCAACTTTACACATATGTTGAAACACACACGGTGATAAAAACACAGAAACACTTTTGTTCCTCTCTTTCTCTCCTCATGCATACACACTTGAATATTCATGGTCACACACATGGCGTCAAAGCCTGTGTTTCTTTTCCTCTGTTTCCAATCCTAGAACCTTTCTGCCTCCCTCAGCATTTCTTATTGGGCCCCCACCCCAACCCCTCCACACCCCGAAGGCCCTGGGAGCTCATTCGCTCTGCAAAGAGTTAACAACTCCCCTCGGGGGTTGTGACAATGCAATCAAGCAAGGCAATATGTCTACAGCACAAAGAAAATACCAAAACAAAATAAAAATAAATGAAGAAAAAGTGGCTGCTGTCCGTCCCCACCTGCCCATCACATCCCTCTCAATAGTTTATTAACTTTCAGGGCTTGCCAGTCTCTGACAGAGAAACAGGCAGAGTGGAAAGACCACAAAACACTACAAGATGCAATATTGCCAAAGGGTTTATCAAAATAGTAGTTTGTTGTTTTGCAGCAAAAGTCATGATGCAATCGACCCAGTCCATGATTTAACATCCCTATGTTGTAAAGATCTGTACATTTGTGTTTTGCTCACGAGTCCAACACATGAGTGCAGGTATGGATCAATTAAACTAAATCAATTTCAAGGCGGTGAACGGTGTATGTGCAAGTGTTTTGAGTTGGACTAACTGCGAAAAACTATCTTATCCTTGGCTGCAGCCTAGGTTCTAGTCTCGCATTGCCAGACCTTCCTCCACAGCGTTGTGGAGGAGGGTCTGGCTAAGCCACACAGCATTCTGGGATGGGAGAAAAACCTGCTCTGGTTTATTGGCATTTTTTTAAACCAATCACAATCGTCACTAGGCGCCGGAAGCAGCAACGGTGCCTCTGCTAAATAGCCTTGGGAAAGATCTTGTTTTGGCGGAACGTGTGTACGATCAAAAGTAGTTGTAGTCGTGCAACAGAAAACTCAGATTGGACAGATGGTCTAGCTAGCTGTCTGGATTTACCCTGCAGAGATCTGAGGAGCAGTTAACCCTAACCCTAACCGCATAACTTGACCGGAGTTTAGAATACCAACACAAAAACAGCGGAAGGTGACAGACATCTGGCCAAAAATGAGGGACATCCGGCGAAACCTCCCGCGGCATTGGAACTATCCTGTAATTGAAACGCCGTCGATATAGACTACCCAGGTTTCCAATCCGACCTGTGGTCTTTTGCTGCGTGTCGTCCACTCTCTCTTTCCTCTGCAACATTACATCTAATACAGCAGTGCATGTTTAAAGCTTCTTATTGGAAAACCAGATGATCACTGCTTTTGATTCTACGCCACCATTATCCACATGACTTCCAGTAAGAGGCCATCTTGACATCTGAGAATTCCACATGCAACAGGGACAATATCCATTTCCTACGCTGCCTCTTTTTTCATTACAGATGAAAGGTGTATAAATAGTGCATATTGCCAAGACGGAGCTAAGTGTGTAAGTCGCATGGTATGGTATCACAGTGTCAGCAGAAGTGTTCCCATTCCCTCTGGGGGCTCCTGACTCTTGCATGCATCTTGCCAGAAATAGGTCCCACACATGAGGCACGGAAAGTGTGTCTGGTGCCAGCTTTCCTGATAATTATGACTTGAAAACATGCTGAATCAATGCTAATATAGCTGTATACTGTATACTGTGTGTATGCATCCCCTGCAGCTATTGATTATTCTGCTGTATGGTGGAGGATATATTTTTGCCCAGCCCCAATGCATGAGTGGATTCACGTAACAGTTACAAACAGAATTGGGGGGTTTGAATATCGGAATGCTTGCGTTCAACATGTCTGACTGGTTTTGGATCTAAATTCCATCTGAGATACGAGGACATGTGTAAGCAGTACGGACAACAGTTCGATATATATATATATATATATATATATATATAAAATATCTGTTTGGATTGCTCAGGGCTATGCTAACATTATAGCTGCTCCTTCAACAAAACAATACACACATAATTTCAGAATTTACCAGGTAGTCCAATCTACCCGCTTACTTTTCCCCAAGAAAGCAGTCTCTGTACAAATATGAGGTACAATATCGCTCTGGGTGCTCACAGACAGCTACATTAATATGTTCCTCAACACTGATAGGCATCCGTGACACAGCATCACACAATTTTCTCGCTTGAGTTGAAATATTTGAATTTGCGCAAATATGCGCCATTCCGGCCGTGTGCTATGAATTTGCATTTATTTGCGTCTTTGCACTGACTGTATGCTTTTATGCCGCCTGGTTAGGAGCATGCCGTTAATGGGTGGAATTGAGGCGGTCAACCTTTAAAGTGACTATTATTTCAATAATCGTATTACAAAAGCGAGCTACACATATAATTAATACGGTTGGTTATGATCACACAAATCCATTGTTTATAAAATCAGAGTGTAGAGTGTAGCTTAAAGGGTAACTACAGTTTTTTTCAACCTAGACACTATTTTCCTGTTTGTATGACAGGCTCAGATTAATATTATGTCTGACAACATTATGGAAAAGATTTCTAAGAAGGTTGACCTTCCTGTTAAAGAGTAAGATCCTTTTTTTAAATATAAAAACATTCGCGAAATTGCGTTCGCAAAAGCCACCAGACTCCATGTAAGGTCATTTTAGCACCATCAAATACACTTCATTCAAAGTCCAAGGTGGTTTCCAACCATCACAACTCTTGTTGTGGTTGAAATAAAGACATAGTTTACTGACTTACATGTGAAAATGGCTCGATACATGCTAAAAATATATTTTTTGTAGAGTATGGTGGGTTTAGGGTGGGTTTAGTTTACATTGCAGCCCGGTCTGTGGCTGCCGGTAACTGTAACTACCAGTCTGTTTAACAGTAACTAATCATTAGTGCTTGAATCACAGTCAATCAGTAACTACTCATTAACTAACCATTCGTTACTCATTCATTCCTCATTCCTTAATCATTAACTACCTACTTTTTTGTGTAACTTATTGTAAAGTGTTACCTCATTCAATATATTCAGACATTCATTCAATCTATTCAGACTTTCATTCAATATATTCAGACATTCATTCAATATATTCAATGTTCATTCAAAATATTCAAATTTTACATAATTTCCTAAACGGCATGCTATTACATACTACTACTTGTACTACTTTTGACAGAGACCTAATGAAGCTATAGCATCAGTTGATTTAGAAAGACCATACTTATACATGCTTAGGCCTGTAGTTTTATTTCTCACGTCTGCATTCAATCCTCAAATGTGTGTCCTGTCCAGAGCTGTCAATTATCTCATCAGCTGTTTACATCAGGTGATCTCATCTATCCAATAGCTCAGTGACGCACTTACATTGTAAGCCTATCACCGTGCTGCCTGAGTTTAAATGTGATGCTCTCTCTGCCTTTAGTTCATTCATCGGTGCGGTACGTTGACGGATGTTACGCCATTTAAAGTCTGATCTCTCTGTTGCTGTCAGCTGTCATTTGGAAGTATACTGTATACAACCCTCCAAACTGTCAGGTTCTCAGGAAGACAAAATAAAATCCTTTAAGTGAAAGCATAAAAAGAGACTTGTTCACTAAGCCCCACACCCTTAAGTGTTAGTGTTGCGACACCTGTCATGTTTTCAATTTTAGGATGCCACGTACAAATTTATGATAACTCGTGTTTAAAGTGTTTTCAGTTTGAAGTGTTTAAACAATTAGTCTTGATTTCAGTCGTCTCATTTTTGTCAATTCCTACTGACGCTGGCAGACTTTGCAGCTATGAATCAAAGACACACTAGCTCATTTCTGGGTACATTACTGTCTTTTAATGAAGATTTAGCTCACACACGAAGAAACAAAAAAAATGCATGCAATGGCAAAAATGTTTTAAATAAAATGGTCCGGCCATGTGAGAGTGTGAAAGTGAGTGGGCTACCTGGCACCCCTTCAATAAAGCTGTTACAGCTCCTAGTAGATTAGAGAAGTGATGAGGCTTTGAGGAACACTGAGGAATACTTTGCTTACCAGCCTTACAATGCAATGCCATCTGGTGCCGGAATTGATATATTCTCTGGGGGGGGATGCTACTTGCCTCATTAAAAATAAAATGATTGGCATGCCATTTGTGCAGTGTTTGCACAAATAGCATGACATAGTGTTGCAGAAGCTAACAATAGTGTTTGCTTCTGATCAAGGCCGCACACACATGCACGCACACAGACACACAGCACACCCATTCCAACCACCATGCAACTATTTCAAGCTCAGGCAACTATAACTAATCTCTACTAGATTCAACCAGACTAAACTTTTACCGTCAGCTTTTTGGCAAACCGGTAATTAAATTAAGTATTATTTTATCAAGTATCAATTGAGTATTGAGTTATTTGTAAGGTTGCTGCTTTCATTTTAACTTTTGTTCATACTAAAAATCAACAATGGACAGAAACAGAAACACTTCTCTGTGAAAACAGCCACTGTCAACAATGCTCCAAACTGATGTCATAGTACAGGGGTCTTCAACTTTTTTTAGGCCAATGGGGCCCCTTAGCTGTAAGAGAGACAGAGCAGGGACCCCCTACTACATACAGGCTATTGTAAAGAAAATTGAGTTGCATTTTAAACTGGGCTGGATGTATGGAAATGGATGAATGGATATTAATATATATTTTTCCATCATGTTTTAATGTTAAACATACATGTGGAAGGCACAGTGAATCCTGAAGTGTAACTGTAGTGTACCTTACCTATAGTTAGCCTACTATCAATGTTGTGTAAATTAAATGTTTTTTCACAAATAGGCCGATTTATTCTTGATAATAATATACTGGAGCCATGTAATTGTCATGTATATTATCAGACCTATTTTAACCACCTCCACCGGTAGGATTCGGCAGCGAGAACCGGTTCCAACTTGGAATCATTTCAAAAATGCGATTCTAACGGAATAGTTTGAAATTGTTTGGAAAACTTGGTTCAAACTCATTTGGCGTTCATTAATATAAAATAGTTCCACATTATGCTGCAGCAAGGATTTTAACAGGATCTGGCAGAAGTACACACATTAATCCCATTTTGTCCTCCCTACATTGGTTACCTATTAAATTTCGTATTGAATTTAAAATATTGGTTTTAACTTTTAGAGCTTTAAATGGTCAGGCCCCAGAATACATTGCTGACTTGTTACGTTCATACTCCCCAGGCCGTGCCCTTCGACCAGCAGGCCAAAGTCTCTTAATGGTCCCAAAGACTCGCTATAAAACCAGGGGAGACCTGTCCTTCGAGGCTGTAGCCCCCAGACTCTGGAACGCCTTGCCCTTGCTCCTCCGTGTGGCTGATTCTGTTGATTCTTTTAAAAGGCAACTTAAGACACTGTTATTTAAACAAGCTTTTAGTTGACTGGGTTTAATTTATCTTTGACTTTTTAAATGTTTTATCTTCATCCAATGTATTTCAATGTGGTTGTACCTTGTGAAGCACTTTGTGATTTTTATCTGTGAAAAGCGCTCTAATAAACTTTACTTAATTACTTACTTACTTACATTATAGCTTTAACAACATACATTTTGTAACCCCATCCAATATCTTTCCCGTAAAACCTAACCTGTCCTGTTCTTGTGCTGCATGTCAGTTAAACATATGTCCCGACCCAGAGCACCAAAAAGTGACGCCAAGAATCCCGACCAAAATTTTTTTTTTTGCGTCAATAACAAACGTCAAAGGCACCTGACCAAGCGCCGCTTTTTGACGTGATGGGAGTGAGAATGTGCTGGCCCAAATGCGCTGTACCCTGCGTGTTTGTGTGCTTACAATCACAGTGAAGCCACAGTTTTACCCCAATTTGTGCTCTGTCAGTTGTAAAAACAATGTTCTGTCACAGCAATCTATGTTCAGTGAATGCACTCACACACACACACACGCACACATACACGTGCAGTACATGTACTGTACACAAATGTCACCTGAGTCAAATTATTGTTCTATTACACAATGTTGTACTGAGCTGGCGTGTTCTGCTGAAGCTTCGCTGAAAACAAAATCCACAGTGGACACAATGCACACAAACCCTCCACTGTAACACACACACACACACACACACAGACTGGGCAGCAGAACTAAAACAGCTCTCAGCAGTGGCGCTTGGCAGACGTGCAGGTGTGCCCAATCAGGCATCTAACAAAATAAAGAGGGAAAAGGTGTAAGCACGATCGGGCCACATACGCCTCCCTGTGTGGCCAAACACAAACAAACCCTGGCTGCTTTCTGCACAGACTGTTTGTCAGAGCTCTTTTAGCTGTATGTAACACACATGCACACCTGCAGCCTTAGACGCAAATGATTAACAGCTCTGTAATTATGAAACGACTTAAACTGAAGCACCGTACTGGATTTATTGTATCCATATGGTGATTACCTGAGTCTACTCTCTTCATCCTCACATGCTTCATCTCCATGTGTGGGAATGAAGCTTGGCTTGTGGGAGGATTGTAAAATCTCAGTTAGAGGTAGTTATGTGCATAAACCAGGTCAATTTATGTTGCAGCATAATTCCAGTTTGAGAGTCCTGGGGTCTCATTTATAAAACTGTGCGTAGTAGCCGAAAAAAAGTCAGATTTATAAAACCGTGTGTACACCTGTAAGCAATGTTCCCTTTATAAATCACAGATCGACTACAAGTGTGCGTACGTGGATCAGCCTCTTATCCCGCCCTGTACACGCCCATTTTTAACCATAAATAGTCAACGTAAAGCACCTCATGAATGCTGATAAGTATGTTAATGACCCTGGCAGTTACACCGAATCATGCCGAATCATGACGACTGGCGGAGAAAAAAAAAAATAATTCTCAGACGCCTGGGAATTGCTGCCAACTGAATTATAATTTCGGCCTGTTGTCGCACAGTGTAGGGAAACCGGATCTATAGACTACCTTTATTAATAACATCTTCCAAAACGGCAGGCATTACAGCACTCGGGGACAGCTTCGATATAACAGACGTATAATAAGATTTAACAGAACTATATATTATATCCAAACAAGCCTTAGTGATAAAGTTGAAGATTATATATAATATTTATTAAAAAAAAACACTTAGCTGTCCGACATTTCCCTCTGGAAACAGCCGGTTTCACCCAGAGTGGCGAGGACCTGTACTTGTACCGGGATGGCACGGTTCCGGCGCGTTGCCCTCTCTACTGGACCCAGTTCAGTACATAGATCCAAGAGCGCAGCTATATTACTATTACAGCTATATTAGGGAATTTAAATCGGCATATTAGCCAGTCGTCGTCATGGTCCCTGAGGCTCTTTCTCTCCTGATTCTTCCATTCCAGTCGGGTTCACCGCAGTATTTACAACAATTTGTGATTGTTAACACCTTGCTAAAATCACAGCATCAACTAGTGGTATCCCCCACCCCGAGATACAATTTGAAATCGAAATGTAATAGGCAAACACACTTTTCTTCATGCAGGTTTTGTTATGAACAGTATTAAATGGGTGATAGAATGCAAAACCGATTTTACCCTGTCATAGTTGAATAACGACAGTTCGGTGGGTAAATAGGACATACATAGAAGCTCAAAATCCCACTGACACCCCTTTACTATGAAAATCTCATATTTTGAAACGGCCGCTGAAAACGGGCGAATCCCAACAAAGCTGGAAGTTGTCGTCAACCTCCCAAAAACCGGAACCTTTGTCAGCCCATGGGTGTATTAAGAGAACGGTCACGCCCCAACATTTACATAGGCTGCACAACTGACCTGAGATCAGGTAGTCTTCTGAATCTAGGTCGCGCAGATCTCTGCTATTCAATTACAAAATTCACTTCTGAAACTTTTTTATGCGAGAAATCAACTATGTAAGGCTCAAATATGGGCTGTTTTACGAAAATGGATGGCTAATTGCAAATTTTGTCCGACTGTGTGTCGGAGTTCAGCGCCGGTGCTGCCTGTGTTGCTGCCTCGCCGCCCAGCCTGCCTTCCTTCACACACCCCGGCCTGCTCTGAGCTCGATAGAGCTCCGTTAGGGCTAGCAGCCGACAGCACTCCATACCCGCGCAAAGTCACCGGTTTTTGGCAAATGGATTACTAAACGCTGGTGCTCTGACGGAGCTCCAGGGCCTGCAGCTCTCCTCTTCCTAATGCCGGGTGTGTGTGAGTGAGAGCACGGTCAGAGAGCTTGTTACGCCAGCAATCTCTTACCACAGGTTCCATTTAATCTTATAATGTGTGTAATTATAATGTGTTGAGTTATTTAAACAAACGATCGGTGAAATACACGCCTCTTGTCCGCGAGTCTCATTGATAGAGGCTGCGGCTGGATGGAGCTATAGCTCCTCTGGAATTCACAAAAATTCATTACCTTGAAATCTGACACAGTTGTTAGCTTTATAAGACATTTAGTTAGCTGTAATTCAAACTGTAAATATACTCGGAATTACGCCGAAAATGAAGCTAACTATCCTTGATTTGTAGCTACACACAGCTAGGATTGAAGGGGCAGTTGCAGCTAACGAAACCCTTACAGCTCACAAATATTCATTAACTTGAAATCGGACACCGTTGTTAGCTTTATAAAACATTTAGTTAGATGTGTAAGTGGCGTGACGAAATTCAAACTGTAAATACTCGAATTACGACCAAAAATGAAGCTAACTAGCCGTGATTTGTAGCTACACATAGATAGGATTGAAGGGACAGTCGCAGCTAACGAAACACCTAGCTAAACTTCACAAAAATTAACTTGAAATCGGACAACGTTGTTAGGTTTATAAGACATTTAGATGTTGTATAGCTAAGTGGCGTGACATTGTGTGTAACATGTGGTAAGAGATTGCTGGTGTAACAAGCTCGCTGACCGCGCTCTCACTCTCACACACGGGCCATTTAGCTAGCAGGAAGAGGGGAGCTGCAGGCCCTGGAGCTCTGTCAGGGCTGCCAGCCTAACGGAGCTCACAGCAGGCCGGGGTCTGTGAAGGAAGGCAGGCCGTGCGGCGAGGCAGCAGCACCGCGGCTGAAGTCCGACACACAGTCTTACCATATTTGCAATTAGCCATCAGTTCTCGTAAAACGGCCCATATTTGAGCTTTATATAGTTGATTTCTCACATAAAAAAATCTCAGAAGTGAATTTGGTAATGAAACATTGTGTCTGGAATATGAGATTCTGTCGCTTCTCTAATGTGTGTGTATTGGGGATTCGCTCAACCAATCAGCGCGCATCTCTAATGTCTGCCTATGGCAATTCGCTCAACCAATCAGCACGCAGTTCATCTAAATATTCACGAGCATACCATATTTGGAAGAAAAGCTCTTGTTTCAAATAGAGCCAAAACACAGGGATGCATAAGGGCCAATAAAATATCAACCAGGCCATTTTCAGCCCAACCAATGTTACATATCCAATTAGGAGACCATAAGGAACAGTGTGAAATACTCTATATAATCATTCTATCACCCCTTTAAAGTTTAGACTGATAAAGAGGACATTAGGTGTAACGATTGCGCGAGAGCTTAACGTCTGTATTTCCAGATTTTGACATCTGATGATATGCACAGTTTTAAAGACATATTTAGTTATTTACACTGTGTTCTGCCGTTATCTAATGCTAAGGTACTTGATGCTATCCTGTATTCCATGCAGTCGGGCCGTCTCCTCCTCCTGCGCTCCGAAGCGGACAATGAGATGGTGAGACAGCGCCGATTAAATATTAAGAACACATTTTTTATTTAAGATTTGAGTTGGAGGTGTTTATGGAACAATTATCACTCAGTACAAGCACAAATAACACTGCTGGATTTAATCTTCATGATATGGTTTGAAGAAATGTGCGTGAGGCATTAATACTTTAACATATTAAGAGTAATCGTTATTCCCATTTACTTTCTGCAGTCTGACTTCAGTTCACCACCTCACCATCTGCGTCGCCAATTCCTATTTTGTCTCCAAAATGTGCGTACACATGGGTCAGAGTTTGCGTTTTGTGCGTACCCCACGTTTATAAATGAGACCCCAGATAACTTAAAGGAACACGCCGACTTATTGGGAATTTAGCTTATTCACCGTAACATCCAGAGTTAGACAAGTCGATACATACCCTTCTCATCTCCGTGCGTGCTGTAATGCTGTCTGACGGCTCCAGCAGCATCAGGCCAGCACAGAACAGTGAATGGATGAATTCACAGCAGGTGAATGGTTCCAGCAATTCCTACTGCTCTGAATAAGTGACAAAATAACACCAACATGTTCCTATTTACATGTTGTGATTTGTAGAGTCACAGCGTGTACAAAAAACAACGTAACATGAGACACAGCTGTCTTCTAACTGTAAACAAACCGGGAACTATATTCTCAGGCGGAAGAATATAGTACTTGGGCGGAGTGATATGCTCGCAGCAAGCCTGTCTGAGAATATAGTTCCCGGTTTGTTTACAGTTAGAAGACGGCTGTGTCTCATGTTACGTTGTTTTTTGTACACGCTGTGACTCTACAAATGACATCATGTAAATAGGAACATGTTGGAGTTATTTTGTCACTTTTGTCACAATTTGGAGCAGCAGGCTAGTTGGAACCAGTTACCTGCAGGATCTGTGCCGGGCTAAGCTAATGCTGGAACCGTCAGGCAGCGTTACAGCACGCACAGAGATGAGAAGGGTATGTATCAACTTGTCTAACTCTGGGGGTTACGGTGAATAAGCTAAATTCCCAATAAGTCAGTGTGTTCCTTAAGTGATACTCCACTGTGTCAAAAGGGTTTAAGCTGGAATATCCAGACCTACATCCAGTTAACAAGCATTGGACCAAGTGGATTCATGTGATGGCAGGAATCTGAAAAGATGTCAGACATAATACCCAGCTTATCTTTTGGCTATCTGGCTTCGATAAGCCTAACAACCGCAGCCAGTGTTGGTCATCTTACTTTAAAAAAGTAATTAGTTAGTTACAAATTACTTCTCCCAAAAAGTAATTGAGTTAGTAACTCAGTTACCACACTGTAAAAGTAATTAGTTACTCAGCAAAGTAACTGTGACGTTATTTTGTATGTTCTATAACGCTATTACGTTCTATAACATCTTTAACGTCAGATTCATAAGATTGGAGTTGCTTGAGGCAGACGTGGACAAAGACTTTTTTCCTGGGCATAGCGTTCACGTTACATAAACATTCTTGCCTTTAATTTGACGTGCTGACGTGTAAGGTGAGCGTATTGTGTCACTTCCGCTGTTCCCGTGTTACAAACGCTAGTTTGCTGCTCCAGCAAAAACTTACTCAACTCTGCTTTATTGTTTAAATTAGCGGCTATTTGCCTGGATTGCATTTGAATTACAATTGTTCTACTCAAGCACTTATATTTAGCTTCATTTACAGCAATTGACTCGCTGAATTTACAATTGTTATAACGCTGTTAGCTACTTTAGCTTAGCCATTAGCAATGGCTAATTCCTCTCCCTCTCCTTCTCTTTCTTGCTCTGTGTGTCAAATGTTTAGCTATTCCTCTGCCTCCTTTAGTGATAACGATACATGTAATAAATGTAGTATATTCGCTGCTCTGGAGGCGAGGCTTAGTGAATTTGAGGCACGGCTCCGCACCATGGAATCAGAATCGTATGCTTCCGTAGCTAGCCAGCGCCATGTAGCTAATGCGGGCCAACATACTGTAGCTTCTGTAGCAGACCCCGAGCAGCCGGGCGAGTGGGTGACTGTCCGAGGGAGGCGTAGCGTTAGATCTAAACCAGGGAGTGCACATGATGACGGTCGCTCTAAACCGGAGCGTCTTCGCCTCTCCAACAGTTTCTCCCTACTCAGTGATACACCCGCTCAGAAGCCAATTCTGGTTATTGGGAGCTCTATACTGCGATATGTGGAGCCGGCGGCCCCGGCGGCTACAGTCATATGTGTCCCCGGGGCCAGAGCGGGCGATATAGAAACCCATCTAAAGCTGCTGGCTAAAAAGAACCGTAAATACAGTAAGATCATACTAATGGTCGTAAATCGGAGATCACTAAAATGAATGTTGAGTCACTTTGTGCATACGCAAAGACAATGTCGGACTCAGTAGTTTTCTCTGGACCCCTGCCAAACCTGACCAATGATGAAATGTACAGCCGTACGTCATCCTTCCACCGCTGGTTGTCGGGGTGGTGCCCAGCTAATGATGTGGGCTATGTGAATAACTGGGGGGCGTTCTGGGGAAAGCCTGGTCTGATGGAGAGAGACGACATTCATCCCACCTGGGACGGAGCCGCTCTCATATCAAAAAATCTGACCGAGTTTATCAGACATAAACCATGACAACCCAAGTTTGATATTAGTAATCAGAGGTGCAGTGCAATGCGCCCCTCTGTGCTTCCGTTGGAGCAGTCGCCCACTCATAGTCTAATAAGCACGGTGTCTGTCCCCCGGATCAGATCGGTTAAATCAAAGGTAAACAAAAGATGCGCTATACTTAACAACCTAATTGGAATTAAAACGACTGCAACAATAGAACAAAATAGGAAAATTAGATGTGGACTATTAAATATTAGATCTCTGTCTTCTAAAGCAGTATTGGTAAACGATTTGATATCAGATAATAACATTTATTTATTTTGTCTTACTGAAACCTGGCTGGGGCATGAAGAATATGTCTAAATGAAGCCACTCCTCCCAGTCATATTAATAGTCAAATTCCTAGAGGCTCAGCTGCAGCCATCTTTGATTCAAGCCTGTTAATTAATCCTAAACCTAAACTAAATTATAACTTGTTTGAAAGTCTTGTTCTTAATCTTCAACATCCAAAATGGAAAACATTACAGCCAATTATATTCGTGGTTATTTACAGGGCTCCAGGTCCGTATTCTGAATTTTTATCTGAATTCTCAGAGTTTCTATCATGTTTAGTCCTTAAATCAGACAAAGTACTTATTGTAGGTGATTTTAATATCCATGTGGACGTTGACAATGATAGCCTTAGTATTGCTTTCAACTCATTACTGGATTCAATCGGTTTCAGTCAGAGTGTGCACAAGGCGACGCACTGTTTTAACCACACCCTCGACCTTGTGCTGGTATATGGTATTGAAATTGAGGATTTAATAATATTTCCACAGAATTCGGTATTATCAGATCATTCTTTAATTACTTCCGAATTCTTACTACCTGACTATACTAAATTAGATAAAAGCTTCTACACTAGATGCCTATCTGACAGTGCTATAGCTAAATTTAAGGAAGATATTCCAACAGCATTCGACTCTATGTCATGCCTTAATATAACAGAGGCCATATATATATATATATATATATATATATATATATATATATAAATTCAATTTATTATACACACACACACACACATATATATACATACATATACACACACACATATATATATATATATATATATATATATATATATATATATATATATATATATATAATTTTTTTTGATATGTCAAATAAATCAAATTAAATAGGGTCATACTATCACTGCCCATCTAGTGCACAAGTGTCTATAGTTACATTTGTAAAGTCCATTAAATTATTGTGTTGCTTAGATAAAGTGTACTGTATGACAATTTATTTTCTTTTAATTATTTTTATTGATATTTAAAAAACAAAACAAAACAGATCTCCACCCAAACCACAACCAACCCCCATGAATGTATGACCATTTTAGCCCATTTTAGCCTCTAACTACATTGCTGGCGGTGTGAAAGGGACTTAGGGAGCAAATAAAATAAAAATATGAAAATGATTCAAAGCGGTAAGTAGGCTTAATTTCATATATTATAATAAGTAGAAGGCTTTAGTGCTTTAGTCAGTCTCTGTTGTAGGACGATATCTGTACAAAAGCA
Source organism: Perca schrenkii (assembly GCA_025617405.1). NCBI lineage: Eukaryota > Metazoa > Chordata > Actinopteri > Perciformes > Percidae > Perca > Perca schrenkii. Next base: position 25,774,905 of record CM046807.1, read on the forward strand.
CACACAGCAAAAATAAAAGTATCGTAGGAAGTGCATACTGTCAGTGATACTGAAAGCACGAAGTCAACAAGTTGCACTGGCAACATACGGCTCAAAAATGCTGACAGAGATAAGTCATGTTGCTAGTTTCTGTTATACAGTGATATTATGAGCCTATTTATTTGTCAGCTGTCCTTCCTGCATTTAGTAGTTGCAGCTGTGCAATATGTTGGATTAATGTTTATGTATATTTTCAGACATTAACTTTTCAAAAAAAATGAAAGAAATAATAACTTGGAGCCCCCCCGCAGTAACTACGGGTCCCAAGCCCCCTGTTGAAGATCTCTGAAGTAAAACCAGATTTCTAAATTGTCCAAAAGGCACAAGCGTGTTGATTTTAAGGATGAATGAATCAAATCTCAGCTGAATCAAGAATGTTCTCTTTGTCCACTCCAGGAACTTTCCTGTTAAATGTGCTTCGCAGCTGTAGAGTGGGCAATTAATGTGAGAAGCTGAGGCAGTTTGACACAGCCATGTGTCGCATGTCTTGTGGGTGAATAGGTTTGAAATGTGACCTCTTACATTTCTCTCTGTGCACCTAATCCATCCTGTCATCCCCTGCCATGCTACACCACCTCCATCTCCTCCTTCCCCCACACACTTGTTTCTATTCTTCAAGCTCTCTGTCCTGTTCTTTTGAACTTTCACCTACTCTCTCTTCAACTTCCTGTTCGTCAAACTCTGCATGTCCTCCTTCCCTTGCCTCATACATTTTTGATTTGTTTAACTTTAAATAGCTGCTGGGGCGGCTGTGGCTCAGGTGGTAGAGTGGTTATCTACCAATCGGAGGGTTGGTAGTTTGATGGCCCTGCAGTCTACATGTTAAGGTGTCCTTGGGCAAGACACTGAACCCCGAATTGGTCCCGATGCTGCGCCATTGGAGTGTAAATGTAAATGTGTGTGAATGTTTATGTGATGAGCAGGTGGCACCATGTACAGCAGCCACAGTGTATGAATGTGCAACACAGTCTCACTCTCCCATCCCATAAAATACGGACACTTGGTCATGTGCCTTGGGCTCAATGGTGTTTTTTGCCCCCAACTGCTCCTTCCACGCAGCGCTGCGACCGCTGCCTTCAAGGCACCTAACCCTAACCTTAACCTTAACCCTAACCCTAACCCTAACCATAACCAGTGCCTCCCAACGGTGCCTTCCAGGCAGCGCTGCGTTGGGGGCAAAAAACACCGATAAACGTGCCTTTGCCGTTTGTTATTCACGCTAAAAGTCTCCTTTAGCGTCGGGACTCTAGACGTCACTTTTGACAATAACGGGACATGAACCCAGGTGTCTCCTGGGTGAAAGTCCTGTGTTGTTTGACCCATCCACTGCCCCAACCAACCTCCTTATGCGGCATTTCGCTCTTTCATCCTACTCGCTATCGTTGTCTCTCTTAGTACTACGTCATCGTACAGCGCCGCGGTCGCACTGCTGCTCTGCCCGGTGCGTTCCATACAGATGCCGAAGGGTGATTTTTGTGTCGGTATCTGACGCCGAGAGACACTGACCAAGCATCAGTATTTTACGAGTTGAGAGTTAGAACGGGTTGGAATTTGTGTGTGTTAATGGCGAATGGTTCCTGTACTATGTAAAAGAGCTTTGGGTATTTGTTGAGACTTGAAAAGCGCTATATAAATACAGTCCATTTACATAGCTGCTACTCTTACTTTTGTTGGACTTTGTACAACGGTTTGAGAATGGTTTCATTTGTCAAATCTCAATAGACTATTTCTGTCCTGTCTGTTTCTCCTAGATTGACGTTCTCTCATGATACTGAATTCAAATCGCTCGCCATCTGTCTCACAACGGATAAGGCAATAAGAGGAGCTGTTGGAATCACCTTTTTACTCTTTTTTTCTTTTGGTTTTTATGCCAGTCTTGCTACTGTGTGGGAAGATGAAATACCCAGAGCACTTGTGTATAAATATAAGGTGCAGAACTAGTAGGGGAATTCAGCAGGATTCATGTTTGACCCCAATTTGTACCTCCATGTTATGATACTGCTGGTGAACCACATCTTCAAAGTGTATTTTATTTTTTATTTTATCTTAACTTTCTTGAATAAAACTTGAATGACATACATTGGCGACGGTACACCGAATCCTCAGAGAAAACCATGGAAAATGAAAAGAAAGAGGAAACTTCAAGTTAATAAAGATGCATGTGATGGAATTAATTAATTTGTATAACACCACCGCTGGCACTAACACTGCCAGCACCATCAATGGTTTTTAATGAAACCAGCAGATACGTTAGCTTCCCCTAGCTGTAGCCTTTTACTTTTTGAGTTACTCTCAGTTAGTGACGGTCAAATGTAGCTTCGCGAACCACTGTCTTTACTTTCTGAGCTCACTAGATGGCACTCTCTGTTCAACAAAGGGTTGAAAACACACTGAATTGCCATTCCTTTAACCTTTTTCTTTGAACAGAGAGCGTCATCTAGTGAGCTCAGGAAATAAAGACAGTGGTTCGCGTAGCTTCATTTGTCGCTACTCTCAGTCCTTACCCTGCTGTGTGACAATGAGACATAATCCAAGTCATCAGACGGTGATCCAGGGTCCTGCAGCAGTGGAGCAAATCTGTTGTCCAGTTGCACAATCCAGGGTTTTCCCCCAAAGAAAATAGAATGACAGTGCCATTATGCCAATATCTGCTGCTTCTAGCCAGCCTTCCGCCAGTGTAACGGCTGGGTCTGAGTGATATCCAACCAATTGCCGGCCCACACGCAATGGCGGAAGGAGGAACCTGAAGATGAATAAAAGAATAGGGAAAAGGAAGGTCCGGTGCAAGACCCGGAAAGACTTCGTTGGTGGTAGGGGTGACCCCGAATAGTCGAAGATTCGATGCATCGATATGCGGAGCCTGATTCGACCACCAATCTCACAGTCGGATCTTCGCGGGTGTTATTATGAAACGAGGATCATACCATTTTGGGGGTGCTCAATGTCTAATTTCACACAGAACTACTGGTTTTGTACGGTTATATTAAGTTATATACAGCCTTTAATTATGATAATGCTGTAAAAAAAAAACGTGAAAACAAAGAAAGAAAAGTTCAATAAATATTTTTTACGTGTGTGTGTGTGTGTGTAAATCCAACCACCGCTGTGACAGATTTAAGTTTCACTTTCCCTGATCCGCGACAGACGAGGAGCATCAGACGAGGAGATTAACGTTACTTAACAATGTCTGGAAAAGAAAATCTAAAGTGTGGATGCACTTTCAAATGGTAAAAGATGATCCAAAAAAAGTAAAATGCAAGTTGTGCCAACAGCTCATGTCCTACCACTCGTCAGCAACAAACATGGCTTTCCACTTAAAACGGGTAAGTTTATTACCAATAAAGACGTTTCACTTTTTCATATATAATGGCGGCGCTTTTAATTTATGAATAGCAATATCATATGTTGGGACTTAAAATATGTTAGTCCTTTTTCTAGATCCACCCACAGTATCAGACTGACGACAGCAGTTCATCTAGTAGTAGTAGTAGTAGTAGTAGTAGTAGTAGTAGTAGTAGTAGTAGTAGTACCGGAGCTGCGCCAAAAAATAGAAAAGGAAAAGAGAAATCCCGGACAAAATTGCAGAGTTTATTTCGCTTCACAATGAGGCCAGTGAATGTTGTGGACGGTGAAGGTTTTAAAGAATTATTGCGCACACTTGAGCCAGGATACACAGTTCCCAAAATAGAGACGGTTATGCATGCGGTGGATGCGAAATACGCGTCCATACGCGCCTGCGGTTTACATGTTACCCTCCTGCTGACTAGTGTCGTGCCCCTCCCAACCCATTCACACACACATACACACACACACACACACACACACACAAAATCCTTAGTCGGGGACACCCCTAGTTGGTGGTTAGGGAGAGAAAGTCTCGAAGGAGCGGCTGATCCATATGCATATGAAATATCTGTTTGCAACATCATTTTACTAAAGATTGTTATAGTTTAACTGAACAAATCCTGAGTATTCATTTCTTGGTCTGCCTTTCAACGAACACAATAATAATAATAATAATAATAAGTAAAGGGGAAACTTTGAGAAGTGACCGGTGGTTCTTAAAAGACTCTGGCTTTTTGAGCCAGAGTAGAATCGGTCGCTTTTTTTCCTACACTACCCAAAGCATCTTTTCTACCAGCAAACATAAAAAGCAGTCTCAACCTTTACTGATGGCTAGATGGAGCCTCTGAGCTGTTCAACCGTTGCTGCCTGACACTGTGACACAGGTCCTGACTCAAGTCTGTGGTCATTTCTGAGTGTGTTGATGTGTTACCCCATATTCTGTGACCCATCAGATTCTGTGAGCTGAGGAATTTCATCCGCAGTACTGTGTATTACCACTGCAAAGGTTTTTATCACGGTCCCATAATGTATTTTGACACCCAAAGCCAATTCATAAAATGTTGATAGGGTCACACATGCTGACAGGTGTCATAGCAGAAACCATTGGTCAGTAGTGTTTAAAACTGTCTGAGCCAGGTGTCAATATTGGATCAACTCTTTAGTCTTTTCTTTGCATCAGTGGAAGGATTTAGCAATTAAAGAAAAACGTTGGGTGGTTAAATAGTTTTAAAATAATCTCATTTTTTATTTACACTATTTTTACACTCAATAAAAGCATATATTTATAAATGGCGACTGTATGAATATGACAGTGTGCCATCCCTATTTGACTGTTAACCCATGAATTATACATGAAGCTAGGAGAGGTGTGCTGACATGAAGAAACAGTACTATAGCACATGTAAACACTGCTTTGACTGGTTTACTGAACAGTGTGTGACAGGGTGTAGTACAATGCTCATCTCAACACTGAGCTATCCTTAAATAAATTGCTCAATATATTTTAGAAAATGTAAAATGACCTTCCTACTGAGAGCAGTAGCGTTTTTTTCACCCGGGGCGGCATATTTTCATGTCTCATGGGGGGCGGCACGAGAACTTAAAAAAAAAAAAAGAAATCCTCTGTGCCGCGAAGCGATTTTCTGTTATCTATCATTTCACTGTGTGGGGAAGCTGCAGGCGCCCTGCTTGCTGAGAGAGGAGCCTCTTGCTGCAGCCAGCGGGAAGGCCGCTGTCAAGCCCTGCCTTCCCACGGGCTGCAGCGAGACATAGACTACTTGTGCAAAGAAGCCGTGTGAGAAAGGAAAAGGGGAGGGGGGCGTGGGGGACACTTCAGGGGGGAGGAGGAACGGGGGACCACAAGCCTCCTTGAGCTCATCACTTTTATGCATGATAAGGATCTATTGGAGATCAGATCTACCCCAACTTTTGGACTGCTCTCAGGATTGCACTTACTCTGCCAGTCACTGTGGCTCAAGCAGAGAGGAGCTTTTCAAAACTAAAGTTGATTAATCATCATATCAATCATACCTGAGGTCAACCATGTCCCAGGAACGGCTCACTGGCCTTGTCGTCATCAATATCAATCACTCAATAGGGGAGCAGATTTCATACGATAACATCATTGATGATTTTGCATCAAGGAAGGCCAGAAAGGTCAGGTTTTAGTTTTAGTTTGTGTTTTCTGTTCTTAGTGCAATAGTGTAATAATTAGATTCTCTTTAGTGTGTTTTCACATTTGTGTGATGAAGGAATTGTGCTATTTAGAATATTTATTCTGTATTTTATTTGTATATTCTTAATATTTTATATTATTTTTGCTCTCTGCTCTTGTTAAATTTTTTTATACAGTACAGGCCAAAAGTTTGGACACACCTTCTCATTCAATGCGTTTTCTTTATTTTAAAATTCAAATTCAATTCAAAGAACTTTATTTATCCGTTAGGAACTTCATTTGTGTTGAGCATCAGTGCATGTACAATACCACGAACGCAGCATAATCTAACACACATACACACACACACACACACACACACACACACAGTTCCATATAGACAAATAGTAAATAGTTACCAATAAATAGTAACATAAATAGTAACCTAAATAGTAACCAAAGCTTGCAAAGTACAATAGATAAATACATGATAAATAAGCATTAAGCATTAAAAAGCAGTTACATAAATTACATTACAAAAAAGGTAAAATAGTAAATGTGTCAATCATTCATATTTCTGATAGATGTAGGCACAAAACTTGTCATGGCTCTCTTCGTCCTGAATATAAGTGATCTGTATCTCTGGCCTGAAGGTAAAAGACAATAGTGACTGTGCAGTGTATGAGTAGCGTCTAAGCCTATTTGTGTTCCTTTTGTTTTTGTCCTCCTATAATAAATACTGTTAATAAATAAGTTCATCCGAGTCTACAGCCTCAGAAATCGCAAGTTAACAGCAGCTCAGATTAGAGACCAGATGAATGCCACACAGAGTTCTAGCAGCAGACACATCTCTAGAACATTAGAACATTTGAAAAACACATAAGAGAATCCATTTATTAAAGCTGCAGTAGTTAAGATTGTGAAGAGCCAGGACTTTGCCAACAGATTTGAACAGGGTTCGAAATGACTTAGGACTCTTGGGGGGTCCCCTAAAATGTAATTATAAAAAATACTGAAGACTACCTTGCTACACTATATACTGCAGGCAAAATTATATTGACATATTTTGAAGGTGGGATAATGGTCTTGGGATGTTTTTCATGGTTTGGGCTAGTCCAGTATTGTAGTGGTGTCTGGAGAAGTGGATTGGCTATAATCTAACAGGTAACCCTCTAATTCTGGAGCAACAAAGTTACAGCACCTTATATAAATCCCTGACATGACAAAGTGGATAACAGGTCATTCTTTCCTTGAGCAAGGAAGTTAACTAAGTTACCTAAATCCACCAGGTGTACTTATTATGGCAGCACCGTGCACCTTCAAAGGGTTTGATCAAATACAAATGGCATTTCTCATCCCTTATGTTAATGGAATTTGTAAAACAACTAGCCGCTGGATTGAATAATAATGATGTCTATAAAGACTGTACCTACCTGTACCTTGATATTCTAACATGACTGAAAGCCATTAAAATGACAATAATCCAATAGTAACCACATTATTCAAAATCACTGACTGGACAATTAGGTTGTTATGCTAGCTTTGAATAACTAGTCTAACTGCTATATGTCTGCTGTTAGCTGTCAGATTATTTGGCTTCATACCTATGCTTCATACACATACAGCTAGCAAGAAACGTTGACAAACGCACTCTTCTAATCATTACGTTACACTGGGTATCTAAGTTAGTTAATGCAACTTTTGATATAGGAACACCAACTCCAAATATTTTACTATAATAAGCAATTATTATGGAGATATAAACATAATCGAAGCACTTACAGGATTTTCATTAGGGATTTCACTCTTTGTGAGGCTTCGTTTTTGCCGCGTTCAACATACGTGTCTGCGCCATAGACTGCACTGCAGGGGTCGTCAACTGGCATGTGAATAGAGATGTAAATACAGGGGGCTGGGTTTTTGCTCTAAATGCTTGAAATGATAAATAACAGAACACATTTTTTCCTCTTTACATTTTGTGAATTCATGATTATTCTGCGGGCCAGACTAAAAGCTTTGGCGGGCCGGATGTGGCCCGCGGGCCGCCAGTTGACGTTCACTGCAGTGTACTGTATGCGGCGGAGGACCACAACAACAATCTGTGATGCTATTAGCTGCCCTGATTGCTGCCCAATCGCGCTAGGAAATAAATTAATTATTGTTATAAATATAAAACGTCACTAAAGACCTATAATTTTCACAATCATTTTTAATGTTAAAAAATATTTGTCGGGGACCCCCCAAAATCTAAAAAAACATTCTTATAGGGGGTCCCTAATGACTTATGGGGGGTCCGGGACCCCCCCAGACCCCCCTCATTTCGAACCCTGGATTTGAACATCGACAACTTCTCAGTCCCTCCTCCCTTTCTGCTGCAGCCCAAACCGTCTCCTAAGCCCCTCCCACACAACGGAGGTTGACAGATCTGCCGGCCGGCACGTCAGACAGACAACATGTTCAATAACTAAACACTAACACAACGTTAACTTTACTCACCAACAGTAAAACGATGCTAACTAGCAGGCTACCGTACAGCATCATATCAGACCGACCACTGTGCTAACGTTACTATCATCCTCACCAACGTAGCTTTGTGGACTTTTGATTACTAATAACCAAGTGAAAGATAAATCATTCATGGTAATAATGTTACCTGTTGAGAGGAAATGTGGCTACATCTGCATCATTCTCCAGATCTTTAAAATCCTGCAGCCACGCCACCTCTGAAAAGCCTCTCCATTATTCACGGAGTTTTGGAAAACTTTTCTGCAGCTCGTGCGCGGGGAGGGGGGAGGGGAGAACGCTATGTATGCGTGTGCCTGAGCAGTGATTGACAGGCAGATTGACCACCCCTGTGGCCCTGATTGGAGAAAATCGACCGGGAGCGGTAGAATTTTGCCAATGGCACTACAGGCTGTAGGAGGTGCCAGAGGAGCTGTCTTTTTTTTTTTTTTTACATAATTCATGTAGTTCTACTGGATCATAGGGTCAGTTTCAGCAAATATGACAGAAAGTTAGTTTTATAAGACTTACCTACTGCATCTTTAACTATTGCAATTACAACATTAAATACACTTTTTAAGGTGCAAAATCTGTTCCTCCAACATTGCCAAAAGACAACACAATTCTGCACAAAATATGACAGTATAAGTTATCTTTTTATCTTTGGGGGGGAGCGCTCGAAGGGGGTCTCGCCCTGGGTGTAATTCAATGTAGAACCGCCACTGACTGAGAGGAAGATGAGAGGATCAATATAAATCTCATTTCACTCTTCTAAGCACAAAACTGGAGTTAAGACTACGTTAACCTAGCCTAACATTAAGACTGGAGTGGTACATTGCTACGTAACAGCATATCATTAAACTGAAATAATGTTTTAATTATAATGTTTTGAAATGACAATTTGAAGGTTGCTTATAGTGATGAACCTACAGAGAATTATCAACTGAATCTGCAGCTGCCCTCGGCTTAACAGAGTTTTACATTGAGTGTCAGTGCACTGTTTAGCTGTTGGGCCCACAACTTTACTGTTCTGGTTCTCTCTCACAGTCATGAGGACTTTGCTAGTCTCTTTATTGTTTTTCCAGGCCTGGCTCAAAAAGTGACGCTTGGTCAGGTGCCTTTGGCGTTTGGTATTGGCACAAAAAGTTTCCTTTAGCGTCATACAGTGTTTAGACGTGCTTGGTTGGGACGCTTGCCGTCACTTTTTGATGCTCTCTGGACACGCATCTAGCCCTTTGGCATCACATTTAGACGTGCATGGTAGGGACTTGGCATCACTTTTTTGATGCTCTAGGACGTACGTTTAACTGGCATGTGGCACAAGAACGGGACAGTGAGGTTTAGGAAAAGATGGTGGGTGTGGTTACAAAATGTACATTTCAGTGACGGAAACAAACCCCAGTCTCTTGGGTGAAAGTCCTGTGTTGTTTGTCCCATCCACCAAACCAACCAACCTCCTTACGCAGATTTTCGGTCTTTAATACTACTCGCTAACAATGTCTTTCTTCATACTATGTCATCTTACAGTGCCATGGTCAAGCTGCTGCTCTGCCCGAGACAATGAGAGTCACTGACCAAGCTTCAGTATTTTAAAGTGATGGTTCGGAGTAATTTTATCCTAGGGTCACCTCGAGCTAAACAACCCCTCCATAAGCTTTTTCCCTTGGTCTAACATTGGGCGAGTTAGCGCAATCAGCCAAATGGCTTAGTGCAGGCGCTAATGGAACCAACTGTGTATCTTGTAAATTACCCTACTAATAATGCCTGTAACGGTACCAAACTTCTACAGTAGTACAAATAGGTTCTGTACTCATAAAACGAGGCATTAGAAAGTTTGTTAGTACACCAGGAGTTTAAACCCGAGTGCGCTTCTCTGTTTACTTTTCGGCACAGTACTACTAACCGGATCAAAGTAAAATTCCACCGCTGCTGAGAAACTATTCCCTCAAAATATAATGCAATCATTGAGATGCAAGGGTAGTTTTATTTCTAACATTATTCTATCAACAGACATTTACATCGATAGTCTGGCGTTATAATTTATTTGCCTCGGGTGTACTGTGGAGTGGGTAAGGATTGGCAGCCTAGCAGATACTGTTGACTTGCGCTAGTCTAGCACCAGCGAACTCTGCAACTGGAAGGACTGGATGAAAAGTGTTAAACTGTCTCCACTGATAAATAACACACTGGGTAACTTGGAAATGAGGTCCTATGTCCAAAATTCTGAACCACCCCTTTAACTTAAATGGTGATGATATGTTAGTGTTCTGTTCACAACCAGTGTTGGGAAGGATACTTCCACATTGAATTGAAGTGTAGGAATGCGGCCATCAAATCCTGCTTACTAAACAGGCCTACTCTGGTGTGTTCTTCTGTTCTAACTGGCTGAATGTGTTACTTACTAACAAGTACCTGAACAAGCAGATAGATTTTTGTATTTGTAGTCCCGAACTACATACTACAAAAATCTAACTAAGCTACCACAAGCTAATTTTAGCTAGCATGTCAAACAGGGCTAGTCAGTCTTTCAATGGCTCTGGGGCTAGTATATCAGCACATAAAATGTAAGCACGTCAACTAAGCAGGTAGCTTCTAGCGCCTGCTGCTCCTCTTCCGACTGCATTGAGACTGATCTCGCAAATAGCTAATTTTTTCGTTTTCATATTGGGGCTTCTGGGAAATGCATGGAGTTGCCTTAATTTATTTTGAGAGTGAATACATTTGTGAAACAGACAAGTATTGTCATGTAATCCATTGATTTCAACAATGTAACTGTATTCTAAATACCATCTATTTAAATTCTAACTGTAACGGAATACAGTTACTCATAATTTGTATTCTGAATACGTAACACTGGTCCATGTTACTCCGTTACTCCTCAACACTGTTCACAACCTTTTCTGTTTTTGCAGCTTAATTACCTGACTAACACTAGAGCTTAAATTAATATTGAAACATTTTGAGAAATATGCTTATTTGCTTTATTTTCAAGAGTGAGCCGAGAGGATCAATCTGAAGTCTGTGCATTACGCATGAAGAGAGTCAGGACATAGCATCACGACTTAGAGCAGGGGAAAGCTATTAAAAATCCCCTTAAGATGGAGCATCTTGTTTTCGAGGGGGTCCTAACATACAGTAAACAAAATGAGTAGCAGGTAACGAAATAAAGACACCACGTATGAGTAACATGTAGTGTATCCATCTATCCAATACTGTAAAGAGGAGACTCGTGGGTACCCATAGAACCTATTTTCAATCAGATACCTTGAAGTGAGAGGCCAAGGGACCTTCTTTGAAATGGCCATATCAGATTTTCCTCCTATTTTGGAGCGTGATTTCACGACTAGCTAGCATGTTGTGGTTGGTACAAATGGATTCCTTCAATCATTTAGTTTCATATGATACCAATATCTTCACTTTAGCTTTAAAACAGAGTGACAGTATGTTCACACCGCTGGTTGGCCTTGAATCGTTAAGAGGTTAAATAATAAGAGGAACTGGAAAGTTTGTATTTAAAAACTTTGATCTCAGTCAGGCAAGCTTTTACCCTGCTTGAAGTTCTTATGAGCTGGGCTAACCACATCCTTGCTGTGTTTCAAATTGTGCATGTCCAGGGTGCGTTTTGGTGCCTTAACTAACTGTTGTCGCCGCATGACGCAATTTTTTTCTGGCTAAACTCCACTGGCATGGCCCCTGAAAGGACCGTCATCTGGTGATGCCTGTAGCCGGGTCACAGTCCCCTATTGTCGGCTAAACAACTGCTGCTGGTAGCCTGCGTCCCGGAGCTCTGTAGCTCGTTCTATGTTTATTGTTCTATGTCACTATATAGACTGTTCACGTTACAGCACTTTACTTAGTTTAGTTAGGGGGATACATTTTGTCCCCACTGGGGATAAAAGTAATTCAGCAGAGGCAGAAATATATATATATAGGAAATCCCACGCATTCCCCTCTGGCAAATTGTGCCCTGTGTACGTCTGTACATGCACTTGCTATTTTGAGTACATAGTGTATTCACACTGAAGAAGTGTGGCCAACTGCAGTGCACTACGAGTCCCTGGATGCTACAGTCAAAGCGGTCAAAGCGTTGAGTGTTGAACACTGGACACTAATCGCACACAACAGCCGCCATCTTTGCTATGGAGCGGACGCTAACGGGAACACCAACGTATTTTTTAATACAAGGCTGCAGCGGTTATTATTGAAACGGTGAAACACAACCTACAAACGTAGGTAATATATACATGTTTATATATACATGTGTTTATTTTTTCAATAAGTACCACTATACTGCAATCAGTTAGTGAGAAAACAAGCCGGGCGGACGACAATAGGTGGCAGTATTGCTCCGCCCGGCTGCAATTTACCATTAAACTGAAGAAGAAGAAGAGCCATTTGCAGGCAGTGCGTAACGGCCGTGCGCGATGTGAGACAACACTACCCTGTCGAAATGTACGCACTACACAAGTGAGTACATAGTGTACAAAGTGCACTACATGTAAGTGTACTCACGGAAGTATCCAAATTGAGACACACATCCTGACTCCAGCTTGGTACTAAACACAGACATGCGAGTGGTATCGCTCTTCTCATCTCGCTTTCTGCAAGAAAGTAAATCCCCCAGAATGTTTTAACTTCTCCTTAAGGTGTAGCGTCTTTTGTCTCTGTACTTACTCTTTGGAGGACAACTTTTTGAACCTTTACATCATTAAAATTAAATGTCAACTCAAAACATCAAAAGACTCAGTTACCTATCTTTCTTACACAACCAGAAACAATCTCTAAAGAGAGAAAGACAAAGAGCTGCCTGTGAATGTGACAACACAATTTGACAAAAAAATCTCCCCCGATTACGGTTTCAAATTGCCAAAAGACCTCCAACTGACCTGTTAGCTAAGCATGGGCATGACGGCTCTGCCTGTGTGCTCAAGGATATTTGAGAAATCGGGAAGGTGCTGTATTGAAAATGAGAGCATCTCCTGAAGTAGTCTAATCCTCTGGCTGTCAACAAAGCAGACAGGTATCACAGCAGCGACTAGATCTGTTTGCTTTTTTGTTTGTTTCATGGGAGCGATTACTCTCCAAACTGTGCAGAGGGGTAATAAAGGAAATGTTCATTTCACTTCAGACGTGTCATTGTGAGGGAAGAACCCAAAGATAAATCCTTTAAGACCACTCTGTCTATTTTATCAACTGCAGGGTTTACTCAAGGAAAACAGCCTGCGGGCCCTATCAGTTTTCATGTTTTTGGGTCTATGAAGACGGCAGGTTTGCTTTTAAAGGTGATGCTTATCACTCTTGTCATCAGCGTGTTGAGCTGGAGATTGGGATCTTTATTGATCTGAGGCAGCCAAGTCGCTCTGGCCTGTCATTTTGCTGAGAACTCAAGTCCCATCAGGAGATGTAACAATCTACTGTCAAGTTAGTTTCTACTCACCAGGAATTGCTTTTAGTCTTAAGGGGATTTTTAGACAGCAGAAAAGGTTCTCTTTCTTCAAGCACTCGATTAGTGTGGGTTCAGGATATGCAAAGATGTCTGGGGGATTCAAGTGCAAATAAAAAAGTCTACCCTTTGGATAACCTGACACTGCTAGAATCATCAGTCTGTAAGTACTGAAATTCAGTGCTTTTGGAGAATCCACTTTTTAACATACCTTGTCTCCATCAGTTAGTCATTTCCTACACTTCCCAGGACACCTTTCGACAGCTCCAGTCAAGGTGACTTGTCATGTTTAGCTGTTGTATGGCGAGAGAGAGTCTACGCACAGTGAGTGGGTGTTCAGAACAACATCCCTGTCTCCTAGAAATGTATGTTTTTATACAACTAATTTGCAACAGCAATCATTTCTGGAGGAAACATGACAATGATAAGGAAATGCTGGAATGTATTAGGCAAGTCACAACATGTTGATACTGAACATACAAGTTAAAAATGACACACACAAATCACATATTTTATTTGTTTTCCTACAATATCCGCTTCTGCAATAAAACATCAGCTCTTAGCAACAAAAGCATGATTAAACTTGTGGTTATGGTTAGGCATTCACGGCGAAGATCATGACCATGATCTTTCTTACTACAGAGAAAGTCTGCAGTGAATAGAAGCAAAAGACAGCATGTGTGTCCTGTATAAACATTTAACCAAATCCACAATTTTTCCCAACCCCCTCGAGTCCCTTAGACAGAAATGAACCATTACAATACCTGCCACAGGTGTGTCAGCTTATGGAACACAACTTTAATTCATGACCACTTTAGTTGATGTTGTATTTTAGTTGTGTAAAGGACCCTACTACGAAGCACGTTCAACATACCCAGGACATGTCTTGGTTATCTGGCTTCACTAAGCCTAACAACCGCAGTCATGCTAAGCGGTCACACGGTGGTTAGTCTTCTAGGATAGGGTAAAAAAATGCTCTGGGTTGTTTGCATTTCATTAACCCAATCACAATTGTCTCGACGCAGCGACAGTGGCTCTGCAAAATAGTCTCAGGAAGGAACGTGTTTTGGTGGAACATTTGTACCCCACAAAAGAAAACGCCATACACTATATTAAATTGGTGGATTTCTGAGGACTATGGTTAACTGCTCCTCAGATCTCTGCAGGGTAAATCCAGACAGCTAGCTAGACTATCTGTCCAATCTGAGTTTTCTGTTGCACGACTAAAACAACTTTTGAACGTACACCAAAACAAGTTCCTTCCCGAGGCTACGTTGCTCCATCCGCCCAAGACAATTGTGATTGGTTTAAAGAAATGCCAATAAACCACAGCATGTTTTTCTCCTATCCCAGAATGCTGAGTGGACTAGCCTGACTGACCTTCTTACACAGCGCTGTGGAGGAAGGGCTGGTAATGTGAGACTATCTGCGAAACAACTCCTTAACTATGGATGTGATATATCAGACATTAAAACAAAATGTGATATAAATATATACCAATAAATCTCTGATTATTTGTCTTGTCATGCTTCCTTTATAATAAACAATTACATACTGAAAACATTTGCATCAATGTTCCTTAACCCTCCTGTTGTCCTCGGGGTCAAATCTGTCAATCAAAAAGTTTCTATATCAGAAATGTGGGTTTCTTTACAAAATAATGTGGATGGTTCCATATAACGCTCCTCACATGTTAAATAAATGATCAGTTCACTACTTTCATTGAATTTGGGTGTTATTAAATTTTATAGCATGTAAAGAAAAATTTATAATAAAACGTTGAAAAACGTAGGAAAAAAAGTCAAAAACATCGGAAAAAGTGCCAAAAAACGTAGGAAAATAGTGACAAAAATGTCAGGAAAAGCTTCAAAAACGTCAGGAAAAGTGACAAAAACATGGGAAATGCTTAAAAAAAAACTCAAAAAAAGCGCAGAAAAATATTGACAGAAACTTTGAAAAAAAGTGACCAAAAGTGTCGAAAAAGACGACCAAAACGTTGGATTTTTTATTACATTTTGATCCAGAAAAACTAAAAGTTGCATGGTCAATGGGGAAGATAACACAATGGTTAAAGAATTTAAACTCTAACCTTAAAGCCTTTCCAGCATATCAATGTGTTTTTTTTCCAAGCGGCAACCTCCGGTGCCGAACAATGAAGCTATTGCAAAAGTGCCAAAAAAAACTGCAGTTCATCAAGTGGCGACATGATGCTGGCTCCAAAAAGGGAGTCAATCCCCATAAAGCCCCATGTTAAAATGCCCAATTTTACAGCAGAATTAAACATGTTTACAGCCTGGAAAAAATGCTATGTCATCATACTTTTGGCTCTTCAGAAACCTATGGCTGACGTCACGCAGACTACGTCCATATCTTATACGTCTATGGATTTTCCTCTCTCCTTCCAATAAAGGTGACTCAGATCAATCCTCTTGTGATAACATGACAGCATAAGCAGTGGTGTAGTCTACGTGTTACGCAGGTATACGCAGTATACCCACTTAAAAATGCGCAATGGCACGTAACAACATACTTTCCATTATAATTTTGATATATTTTGCGTTTTTTTCCTCACATAGGCTAAATAAAGGTATTTCCACTGTAAATTGGTGCATAAAAGTGTGTCAGAATGCAGGAAAGGAAGTCTTTTTTTCCTGGGGGAGGACACCCACACCCCCCCCCCTCAAGGCCCATCCTGGCCCATATTTATGGGTCCATACATATACAGTAGAGTATACCCACTATAATACATTAGACTACACCACTGAGCATAACTGCACATAGTTTTGTGAAATTGACAAAATGACACACAGAGTAGCTTAAAGCCGATGTCTAAGTGTCTGCTCAGATAATACTTTTACGTGTGTCCCCCCCCCCATACAGTAAGTCAGTGTACACCACAAAGTCTGCCTCTGTTCCTTCTCCCAATAACCTATCATGGTTGTTTAGCTTAATGTTAGCACTTGGGGAAAATAGCAGAGAGGATCTGCCTTTGTAAGACGCCAGGGAGAGATGCAAGGACCGAGGAATTAGTGCAGGGAAGCAGTTGCACACACATCCTCTCATGCTGAGCCAGGAAAACAAGGTGTGTAAAAGTCTGTATGAGTTACAAATTAGGTGAACATGATATGAACAAAGCATATTACTAACAAAGCAGTTACTTTGCACTGTAGCTAGTCTAGCATTACCAGACCTTCCTCCGCAGCACACTGGGGGGCACATTATGCTACATTTTATATATCAAAAGTGCTATATAAATAAAGTATGATTGATTGATTGATTGATTGATTGATTGATATAAGCCCTTACATTTACATGAAAATATATATTTGACATATGTGATGTTATTACAGTATTATGAAAATGTAGCTATAGATTACTTAATCTAGATGCAATGTACTTATTGAATCATATAAACCTTACAAAGTGTTTAACAAGTAAACATGAGCGAGTCCATCAAGAATACTAAAAACATTTTAAAAAAAACTTCTAACATAAAAGAGAAAGCCGCAGATAAACAGAGTGTGGAGGACGGAGACTAAAGCAGTAATATGATATTCTGTTTTAACTCTGACAAGAGTGTGATATCTTCATTCAGCCAGCAGACGCCCTCTAACCCTATCCTCTGAATCTGTAATAAGACGCAGGCAGGGAGTGAATTTAATGCAGCCAAATCTGAAGCAACCGTGACACAGACCATAACTTAGAGCTGCTGATCGGTCTGTGCTCGGCGAACACAACAGGATTACATGACACGTGAACATAGACATGAGCCGCTATGAGATTCTGACGGTATGATAACTTTCAGCAAAAATACCACGGCTTCATGGTATAGCAATATTGCAATTACAGCTTTATAATATATTATTTTGAAATGTCTGGGTAAAAAAAATTTTTTTTTATTTTTAAACACACTGCACACTGACAGGGAGAGGGATTTTTGAACTGCACTTTCTGTTCTTGACGACTCTTAATAAACAGCTCTTACCACAGGAGCGGTACGCCGGAAGATTTCAGTGATTTTGAAACTGTGACTTTTTAAAGGTCCCATGGCATGAAAATTTCACTTTAATATGAGTTCCCCCAGCCTGCCTATGGTCCCCCAGTGGCTAGAAATGGTGATAGGTGTAAACCGAGCCCTGGGTATCCTGCTCTGCCTTTGAGAAAATGAAAGCTCAGATGGGCGATCTGGAATCTTCTCCTTATGAGGTCATAAGGAGCAAGGTTACCTCCCCTTTCTCTGCTTTGCCCGCCCAGAGAATTTGGCCCGCCCATGAGAGAGAGAGACATCATGGCTTTCAAACGAGCAAAGTGACAGTTGGTCAAGGTCACACCCCCCCTCCCCCCCCCTCTCCTCCTCTATATAAAGGTCTATATAAAAGAGACTTCAGATACAGAATTAGGGGACCACTAAGGCCTATATAAAAGAGACTTCAGATACAGAATTAGGGGACCACTAAGGTCTATATAAAAGAGACTTCAGATACAGAATTAGGGGACCACTAAGGTCTATATAAAAGAGACTTCAGATACAGTATTAGGGGGACCACTAAGGTCTATATAAAAAGAGACTTCAGATACAGTATTAGGGGACCACTAAGGTCTATATAAAAGAGACTTCAGATACAGTATTAGGGGACCACTAAAGCCTATATAAAAAGAGACTTCAGATACAGTATTAGGGGGACCACTAAGGTCTATATAAAAGAGACTTCAGATACAGTATTAGGGGACCACTAAGGTCTATATAAAAGAGGCTTCAGATACAGTATTAGGGGACCACTAAGGTCTATATAAAAGAGACTTCAGATACAGTATTAGGGGACCACTAAGGTCTATATAAAAGAGACTTCAGATACAGTATTAGGGGACCACTAAGGTCTATATAAAAGAGACTTCAGATACAGAATTAGGGGACCACTAAGGTCTATATAAAAGAGACTTCAGATACAGTATTAGGGGACCACTAAGGTCTATATAAAAGAGACTTCAGATACAGAATTAGGGGACCACTAAGGTCTATATAAAAGAGACTTCAGATACAGTATTAGGGGACCACTAAGGTCTATATAAAAGCATCCAAAGAGCAGCATGTCATGGGACCTTTAAACCGCGGTATACTTTGAAAACAGTAACCAGCCAATGCCTACATGAACACTGCCAGGAGAGCATAACAGTGAGTGCACCGAGGATAAAGTATCATCAGAGGTCTGTACTACGAAGCAGGCTTTGCGGTTAGCAAGATAACTTCAGGTTTTCAGGGTTACAACAGATGTTTACCTCTTACACTGTATACATTACCGTGCTAACTTATGCTGCACACCTACTGACCAATAAATTCTCTTAGAAAAAGGCATCACCATTCAGAGAATATCCTGGGATCGTGAGAGAGTTAGATACATTTATACATATATGAGAGATAAAAGGCTAGAAGGCTCATTGATTGCAGTATACCGGCTACCGGTGTCGGGCCAAAATGTGGTCATCCCCCAAAATGACTGTCTACTCTACATGCAAATGATGAAATAAATACCGAGAATCTCAGAATGAAATAGCACAACGTGGTGTCAACATAAAATACAGGGCTTTCGAACCGGAGAGCTAATTTCACTTCGCTGCGAAAAGAAAATACTTTCACCCAGGAAACACTTGCTCGTTCCTCAGGAGGATATTTTTCCTAAACTCGTAATTTTGGTTAAACTGAAGTTAAACTTAACTGTCATCGGCGCATGACGCTCACTTTTTTCTGACATATTAATGAACGTCCGTTACATTTAAGCCTTTGCCAAATGAGTTGCTACAAAGCTAATTAAGACTATCAGCTCCACACAACCCTCTCTGTATTTCTCAGTATGACTATGTTCAGAAAATGATGATGACGAGTGAAGATAATGACCTCTTCTGAAGAGTCCATCATGTTTTTTTAATCCTCCATGTCCTCCTTGGCTACTAGCAACTGTGTGGAGGAGGGGTGGGGATGGTGCGCCGACAGTTTTGTTGTCATTACTTACAATTCGTCATGGGGCGACAGAAACTATACACTATAACTTTAAAATTCTTGTATTTTGGGTAAATAATATATGGTCTATTCTCCTAGCCTCACCTTCTCTGCATAGCTTTGGACTGTGGAACGAAACTCACACAGACAAGCAGAACATGCAAACTCCAAAGACCTTCTAGCTCTGAGGCAACTTTGATTTCATTGCTGACCTACAAGAAAAACTTTATTAGGGCCCGAGCGCCGACAGCGGCGAAGGCCCTATTGAAACTGAAGGAATTATTGTTTCTTTCTTCTATTATTTTCCCGTCAAATGAATCGCCTTTTTGAGGGGCTTAATATATTCAAAAACTCACCAAATTTGGCGGTCGCATCAAGTCTGGTGAGAATTTACGTATTTTAAGGGTTTTGGGAATAGGCGCACAAAAATGGCTCGCTAGCGCCCCCTAGAAAGGTACGAAAATTGAGCCCCTGCAGTGCGTTTAACATAGACTCACGAAACTTGGTACACATATGTAACATGTCAAGACGTACAAAAAACTTCATTAGAGCCATACCCTAAACCCAACAGGAAGTCCGCCATTTTGATTTCAAAGTTCGAAATTAGTGCGATTTTGGCCATTTCCACATGTCGTACTTTAACGAACTCCTCCTAGAGATTTCATCCGATCAACTTCAAACTCGGTCTGTGCCATCTTAAGATGTTAAAGATGAAAAGTTGTTAAAAGAAAAACTTTTCGTCATAGGGCGTGACCGTGGTGGGGCAGCCATTTTGTGCGTTTCGCCGACGAAACAGGAAGTGGGTGTAACTCGAGTGTACATTGTCCGATTACCTCGAAACTTTTCAGGATTCATGAGAGTCCAACCCTGAGGACAAATAAAGGCCGATATTTACTTAAAGTCATAGCGCCCCCTAGTGGCAACAGGAAGTAGGCCTAAAAGTCAAGGTGCTATACTTTAACGAACTCCTCCTAGAGATTTCCTCCGATGGACTTCAAACTTGGTCTGTACCATCCCAACACCTTAACGATGAAAAGTTATTAAAAGAAAAACTTTTCGTCAGAAGGTGTGGGCGTGGCGTGGCGACCATTTTGAGTGTTTAGCGATGAACAAAGAAGATGTTGTAACTTGAGTGTACGTTGTGGTATCTGCCCGAAATTTCTCACGATGGACAAGGGTCCATGCCTGAGGACACCTAGGCCAAAATTGACTTTTGGTCATAGCGCCCCCCCCTGGCCACAGGAAATGCGTCTTATATGACAAACATCATCCGATTTACATGAAACTTAGAATGTGTGGTCTACATGTGATACTGAGGCGCCTCCTATAATATGACCACGCCCACTTACTCAGGCCACGCCCCCTTTCATAACATTTGAACCGTTTAAGGTAGAGACTTGTGTGAGGTATCATTCATCTCAGCAGAGGCTTCATTTTTAATTGGTGATGGTTGGACCCGCCCCCTGTGCTTTAGCCACGCCCCCTTTCACAGCTAATGAACCGTATGACGTAGAGTCTTGTGTGAGGTATCGTTGAACTCGGCGTGGAGTTCCCTTTTCATGGGTGACGGTTTGCTGCATCCGAGTGCCGCGCAAATGCACGGTCGCAAGGAGCGGTGTCCGCCGGTAACCCCGACGCGCGCAGAGGCGCGAGGGCCCGTCCATCGCTGCTCGCAGCTTTAATTTATCTTATCTTTGCATATCTGACATCTGTAAAGGATTCTTCATTAAAGGTCTAAGGCGCCTTTACACTACTTCAGTTCATATGGTCCGGGTCAAAGGGAAAAAATGATCCAGTGTTGCCTTTAAGTTTGGTTTCCGGTTCATGTTCACGCTGAGATTTTACAAACAAACCAAGAGGAGTACACATGAAGTAAAAGGGACTGACAGCTAACTCTGTGATTGGACAGTGGAGTCCTTCTGCAACATCGGCGCATCATCAGGATCCACATGCCGAAATCCAAATGTGATGACTGACGGCAGTTCACGATGCACTTTAATGCTTCTGAAGTGTATATTTATGATGGAGTCTTTCAGTAATAACTGATTGGAGCAATATTACTATCATAAGACTGCAAATAGACCACATGTTGTGAATGTGACAGTTTTGTACAGCAATATTAGGGGGGTATCTCTGTTATACACTTTTTAATGAACTGCCAAAGTAAACAGAAAGGATGCAAGCTCACACCAGTTTTGCTTTTGATTGATCATAAAAATACTTACTCCTGATGACGCACGTACGTGTTACCATGGTTACCAAACCATAATACTGTATACATAATTTATACAGATCGCTTGCTGAACACAGCACATGGATTTATCAGCAGTTAAGGTTTTGAATTCATGCTAAAATCATGTGGTTGGTTGCACCAGAGTTTGTTAGGTGTGAGAAGATGCTTAATCTATGTCAGAAGTGATTTAGTGAGGTGGTGTGTGTCCTCGCTGACCTTCCTAAAACAATTATCTCCTCTGGCTTTGGTGGCCCATGATGGCCTAAAGCTCTAAGTCTAAAGCAATTAAACTGCATTTTTTTGTCTGCTACAACATGTAAATCTTCTGCTCTCTTTGTAAAAATCTGCATTTCAAAAGACAAAATGTATATTTTATATAAAGGGAGAGTTGAGTGTCAAAAAATGAAAAAAAATCCAAGATCTTGTAGCGTACATGAGCCACATTATGCAAAACATAACAGCAGTCATAGGCACTGTTTTGACACTGTGTTTCAGCTGTGCTGCCCTACTTCCATCCTGATCATAATATAATTCATAAAATGAAGTGGGGGAGCAATGCCAGCCTTCCTCTGGACAAAGTATTATCTGTTAACACATCATGCAGTCCCAATTTAGGCTGCTGTTAAGGTGTCAGGCTGAGGAATTGGCAGGCTTAGCATCCCTGTAGGGGTTATTAAGTATCCCAGCACAGAGCGTCCCAACGCCAGCTCCCCGGTGACTGATGGAGACACAAAAAACCTGTCTGATACATGCTTTAATGAAGGCTGTCGACGCCTTCCCTGTGAAATATGAATATGTCCAGTGGACATTGTCATTAATAATTTAAAGGAGCTGTGACGCTTCAATGCATGCCACTGCACAGCGTTTCTCCTGAGACAGGACAAGCACCAATTGGGAGAGACAGTCCTGATAAAAAAACAACATCCATACTTCTAATGAGAATTAACTGTGCGGATAAATACTTTGACTTTGTAATTTGGTGTTGGACCCAGACAGACTCGACAGGGTAAACCCAGCTAAACTCAGTTTTCCTTTGCATTTATTAATTCTTTGTTTTAATCAACAAAAATATGTACGATAGAAAATCATAATCTGCCTCATAGTGTCAAACTTATGTACAGTAAAGGGGATAATCACACTGAATGCCTTAGAGGAGGAAAACATTTTTAGTCATGTCATGGCTCTGTATATGGCAATGTCAGTCTGGTCCAGACTGAAATATCTCAACAACTACTGGTTGGACCCTAACCTAACGTGGTGCCAACATAAAACATAGAGCTTTCAAGAGGGGAGCGGAGTTCACTATGCTGCGAAAATACTTTCTCCCAGGAAATGCTTGTTCGTTCCTCGTGAGTGTTTTAATCATAAACTGTCATCACTACGGCCCCTGAAAGGACAGTCATCTGGCGGTGCCTGTAGCTGGCTCACAGTCACCTATTTACGGCTAAACAACTGCCGCTGGTAGCCGGTGTCCCGGAGCTCTGTAGCGGCTACATACATCCAGCAGCTGCTGCTCAGATTTTATCGCACTATGGAACTATAGACTGTACAGCGCTTAGTTTAAAATACTTCTAGTTTAGGTATATAATATATACGGTCTATTAGTGAAGTAGCATTGGGGATACATTTTGTCTCCACCGAGGATACAAATAATTCAACTTTTTTCTTTTTTAAGTCTCAAGTTTGGAAACAAGATGATTTTATGACGAGAGGCTGGAGACGATGACGCGGCCCAAGTGCTATTTATGCTTGCAGTGGCAGTGCGCTAACCTAAATAGGCCAATGAAAAAGGAAAGTTTCCAATTTTCAACCCTTCTAAAGCGAGTCCTCCTGTGGAAATTTACTGCAGGATAAACACGAAACTCCAGGTAGGCTACTGGTGCCATTCATCTGCACCTACGGCAGTACAGAAACCCTTCAGGTAGCTACCTTGGTTGGCAGAACGCTCAACAAGACATCTTTAGGTGACCGAAAATGTTCTAATTACCTTTTTTATAATAAAGTGAAACACGAGAGGGTCGAGGTTTAATGTTAGCATTTTGCTCAAAGCACCACTGTGCATAAGTCTACAGTCATTTCATTCATTCAAACATTCTTAAGTAGGGAACGGTTATTAACTGCAACAATACGTTTCACCATAGGCTTCATCAGGTTTGCCATGGCTTTCACTTGACCTCATATAAAACTATAACTTTGCAGTCTCAGTACGTTGTCACCGTCTTTTTGCTCCGGACTCTTGTTCCATAGCAAACTGGAGAACCTTCGCTTTCAGCTGCCCCCTCTCTCCCTGAGGAGGTCACAGTTTGTCTCGACTCGGGCATGACAGATCACTGAGGTGACCTCTGTGTTTTTGAGCCTGTCAGACCATCACTAAAGTTTACTGTGGCAGCATAATGACACAAGACCTCCTCCTCCTCTTTCATCACCTACTGGCAGCAGCCGGGACTTCCTCTGGGAGTCGGCGCGACAGAGGGATGACAAAGGAGTGATAATGATGTGAAAAAGCGCCCTGACCTTGGGATGATTGGGATCATCGTTGCGAGGGCGACGTCTCCCGGGGCTACAGCTCGGGTAAATCTCACATCACATCTTTACTCAGCAAACTCACATACTGTTAGCTCAGATGCTGCTCAGATGGAGCATCTGAGCTTTTTTAACCACACCTCTGTACTCTTATTTCCTTTTATAAATATGCATTTAATGGAGGATTGTTGGCATAACAGCAGAAGATATTCTGCTTCAATGGATTTTGGACAACCCCAAATTAAATGTTATACTGACAGAAATGGGCCAAATAAGCCAAAGATTGCTCCTTATGAAGTAGACAAAGATGCATTAAAGGTTACGCTAATTTTCAGGTTCAAATTTGTATTGTGGGTTTCTACTAGAACATGTTTACATTAATATATGTTCAAAAAACTTTTTTCATACTGTCTCACTGAATATACCTGTATTCACCCTTTGTTAGCAATTTCTAAATTATGGTCCCATTTATTTAGACGATAAAGCTGGGAAGGCTTTTAGGGCGTGGCTACACATCGACCTGTCAATCAGGAAAGAGGCTTAGCAAAGCATATCCATGGCACTGTGGACATTAAAATAGCCGTGAACTTGTTTGTGGGTGTTGAACATGTTTTCATCTTAAAATTTGACCCTCTCACTGTGTTTTCACTTCATCAAAGTTAATTGTGACATTTTGGTCGCCTAGAAATGTCTTGTTCAGCGTTCTGCCAACCAAGCTAGCTAGCTACCGCTAGCATTAGCTGGTATCTTAAGGACATTTTAAGGATTTTCAACATCTCCGCTGGATGACTCGCTTCAGAAGGGTTGAAAATTGGCAACTTTCCCTCCTTAGCGTTTAGCTTAGCGCAGTGCCATGAAACCATAAACAACACTAGCTTAGCCGCATCATCCTCCCCAGCTGTGCCCTTTTATCTAAATATGGTCACTTCTGGCTCCAAAATACCAACATGGCAACGGCCAAAATGCAAACTATTGGCTTCAAAACAGCAATCCAGAAACCAATGGGCAACATCACTGATGCTACGTTAATTATTTAATTTTTTTGTCTATGGTCTTTACCCCAAAATGCACTAAGCATAGTGGCCAGTATGTGACAGTGTATGTGCTCAGTAGCAACCTTTCTTTACAGCTTCCACTAGTGCTCTCTCACATTACTGTGTGGTTTCAGAATTTCATTACCCCCCTCTCTCCGTCTCGCTGGGTGTATACTGAATGTTTATGTGTATACATAAAGATATATACCTGACTCTAGAAGAGTTTTCTATACGTACAACGTGGCCACAACTGTCCAGATTTGCAGCCTCCACATAAGACTCACAAGGTGAGGCAGTGAGGCAGCACAACCGCCTGTCCAACATGTGTATTTTCTGTTATGTACCTCATGACAGCTACACTGAATCACACCTGTCGAAATGATCCTTTCTGTAAGCATGTGCTTCTGGACCCTGTCACTACCTGTGTGTGTACTGTAATGTGGTTTCCATTTACTGTTTAGTTCCATTTAGTTATCTAACCAGTGCACTACCGACAATGGGCCATTTCAACCAACATTTGAAAAAATAATAATAATAATTAATCTTCTTGCTTATTTTTTTCCAGGTGGATCTACGTTGATCTAACTAGGCTTTAAATATAGTTTCCAGTAACATTATGTGGTAGATACACATCTGATATTACGCGTGACATTAAAATACATCTTCTTGCACTTTATACTTCATTCATTTCACTATTTTTCATGTCATATACAGCTCTTCCACACTTGCACCCCGCAATGTTGCATTGGTTGCAGAGAATGAGCCAAAGAGAGGCTGGGTCTAACGGTCCCCTGACCCCCGAACGTCTCCGGAGCTGCATCGGCCGGTTCTCCACTCCAGCAAGTAGCGACACATTTTACAGCCCCACTGATGCGCATTGTCACCAATTACAACTGACAACAATCGCCATTTTGATTCGTACTAACCAAATGACCACGGCAAACAGTTCAATGGCCTTTCTATCCATTTTATTTCTATGCTAATATCCTTTCGTTTAGGGATTCTGGGTCAAAGGCTTTTAATATATAGTAGCGTCGTGACTTTTGCCGTTCCGCTTTTATGTATTCTTTTTCTGATTTTACTGTATGTTTTATTCCTTTCTGATTTTACTGTAAGTTATGTTTTACTGTTGTTTACTTCATGTAAAGCGCTTTGGAAACCTGCTGCTTGCTGTAAAGTGCTATATAAATAAATGTTGATTGATTGACATCTTCCTGAGCCTCCTGTTAGCTCTGTCGCACCTGTTAGGGTGGGACAAATGACAGCTTTATCATTCTTATTGGTATATATATATATATATATATATATATATATATGTATAGATGAAGATTTGTGACCTCAGTGTTTCCCACAGTTTGAGAATTTACTTGTGGTGGTGGGCGGCGCAAGATGTGAGGGTGCAGCGCGTGATGGCTGGGTTCAGTAATAAACTAGTCAAATGAATGTTTATGAACTATCTTTTGAAAACAATGACTACATTACATTAACCGATAATTTAGAAAGAATAACTATTTACTTATTAAACAAATTAGACTTAATGATACAGATAAAATTATTGCGACACTATGCTGCATCAGACACAATTTCAGGGTAGTTATTAGTGCTGCACGATATGGGTAAAATATGCGATATGCCATAACGTTGTTGGATATTGTAATTTTACTTAGAATAAACCTTTCTGCTGCTTTCAGTATTCTGCTAAAATACAAATTGCTTGTTGAATTTAAAACAAATGAAAGGAAAGTGTAGCCGTGATGATTTTTGCCAAATGTTAACGGTTCAGCAGATAAAATACCAGATTACCTGGAGCCCAAATGTTATGTGTACAGTATACTAGGCAGTGGTGTAGTTTACGTGATACGCAGGTATACGCAGTATACCCATTAAGAAATCTCCAGGACTTCCATATAGCCACTTAAAAATGTGCAATGATACGCAACAACATATTTTTGTGACAGAACTTTCACTTCACATATTTGTATTCACAAATACGGGGTCAAGTAATGTGACAGCAAACTAAACTAA
Source organism: Perca schrenkii (assembly GCA_025617405.1). NCBI lineage: Eukaryota > Metazoa > Chordata > Actinopteri > Perciformes > Percidae > Perca > Perca schrenkii. The sequence goes on from CM046807.1 coordinate 25,802,199, forward strand.
CCCTGCAGAACATGCACAGAGACTTTTCTCATCTTTCATCGACCCGCTGAGCACTGAACGTAGTGTGTGCGTAGCAACCGGGCCCAAATGCTCCGCCTACACTAACACCAGTACCCTCCCTTCAATGCACATTTAAGACAAATATAAGTAGCCTATTTTATTTTGTCCTCATTGCTTTGGGGTCAACTTTTGCGATCCAGGCTTGGGTCCCTGTTGTAAAAGCCTCTTACTGCTTTATATTCCATTATATATTTGAATGTCATCTGTGTTTTCCTTATCATAGGATAAATAAAGATATTCCCACCATAAATTGGTGCATAAAAGTCAGAAATCAGAATGCAGGAAATTAAGTCTTTGACACTCAAAATAACCCTGGGGGAGGACACCCAGACCCCACACTTTGATATGAAAATATTCCAAAGCTGTAGGAGCCACATGCTGTATGTTGTTTATGGTTGTTCATTCATATTATTTATTGATAATTATATTGTGCACTTATATTGTAGGTGGTGGGCGTGTTCATCGCAGTTTGTGCAAAAGTGATAACATTATATTTGTTTGCTTCACCTGTTCACCTGGGTTTTTTGGGCTTTGACAGAGAGGGGGTGAGCCTCTCTGTCGGTGTGGAGAAATAAATCTGGCTGTATGCAAACAATTTCTCTTTCTATACAATAGACAGAGAAACAATGGTGCTCTGATTAGAATATGCAAACAAAAGGGGGCACAATGACACCAAACAATAATGTGTAAATGTATCGTTGTGGGTACTGATTTCTTTTCTCCTTGAAAGAGACACATTTGATTTACAGATCTTACTTGTGTAGCAGAAAAAACAAAACATCCATGTGCAATGTCCAATTTATAAAGCAGAATAAATACTTATATCCAGCCGATTAGAGCTGGGCCACACAGATATCACTCTAACTGCACCTTGAATAGTGAATGGGTTTAGCAGCAGTTTGAATGTAAGGCTCCAGGGTGTTGTAACACTGATCTGATCCTGTAATGGCTGTTGCAGGCTGAAGCCTCTCACTGTTGAATGAGGACACCTACCGGCACTCAAATCACCTCCATTATTACTTTTCCCTCATCTCTCCGCTCCCCCTTGCCTTCCTTTAAAACCCCCATCCCCATTTTCTTGATGCATCTCTCCCGCACCTTATTGTCTCCTTAGGAAGCTTCATGTCACAGGAGATCACAGTCAGTGGTAGAGAGGATATCACAGCCTCAAGGAGCTTTTTGTCCCTCTGCTTCTCCACTTGAGCCTATGGAAAAAAAAGAAAAAGTGATTAGGTAATGCATCTCAGATCTTTTAAGACCAGCTTAAGGCACATCTAGATCCATGGGGTATGAGACAATGGACCCTTGGGTACGGCCATGTATAGCCCCACCAAACAGAAAACAAAATAAATAGGATTTGTTTTGCGTCTCCTTGAAGGCATTTCATTTTTTTATATCATCTCTTTGTAGTCTTTGTAAATCTTTTTATATTCAATTTGTGTCTTTTCATAGTCTGTTTGCATCTCTTTGTAGTCATTTATGTCTCTTTATAGTTCTTTTGCATATCTTTGTCGGTTTGTAGCATGGATGTATAATAAAAACCTGGATATAGTGTTGGAGGTGGCGCATGAAGCCAAAAAAGTTCAACTGCCGCGTGTAAAATCACCCGGATGATCGGCATCGCTTCCACACTATGGGGCCCCATAGAGCAGGCGCACTAGCTACTTCCAGTTTAGCGCTCCGCTAACCTGCATGGGGATTAAATTATCGAATCATGCGGCTCTTCTAGAATTTCCAAATGTTTTCGGACCGAATGGATCAAATTCTGATAGTGAAATGAGAAATTTCAGGGGGGTTGGGACGCTCAAAAAAAATGTATCAACTGATTTACAGATGTCTCTTTCCCCATGTGAGTCTATGGGAAAAAGTCTTTTTTGGGCCTCATGGCATCATGTGACGGACACAGAAGTTGGAATTCCACTGTTTGGCAACTTTGTCAAATTGGATTCAAACACTGGCACACTCCTGGGGTAGTCATTGTGTTTTGGGTCTTGTTAGTACTGGTTGCATCTCTTATGATGACCTTACACCAAACGACTTTTCATGCGATTCCGTTGTCTTAGACAAATTTTCAACATCGGAATTAAATCCTCAGAGTCCTTCTAGAGTTGGGCTCTCCCGTCATCTCAATTCTTTGGTGTAAGGTGGTCATAAAACTCAGTCCAAATAAGTCTTTTTCCCGTCTGAACGTTCCGACAAAATGAAACGTGTTTGATAGTGAAGTTAAATCAGACCCTGCAAGATTCCCGGTCTTTACATATTGTGATAGTCTTTAACGTTGGATGTGAGATGATTGTCTTTAGATGTGAGATGGTGTCAGACTTTAGTCTTTTCAAAGTCTGTTCAAAGTCTTCTAGTGTCTGGTGGGCATAAGTTGTTGTTTTGCGCCTCCGTAGTTTCTTTGTGTCTCTTTATAGTTTGATTGCATCTCTTTGTTGGTTTGCGCCATTTTGTGGAAATAGTTGTTGTTTGCTGTGGTATTCTTATGAAATCCTGACATGCAGGTAATATTGTTGTTGCTATTCTGGTTTAAATTACTATTCTCCCTTAATTTTCTGCATTTCATCAAATGTTACCATAGCCTCAGTAAGCTGTGCAGCTGTCATATAAAGGAAAAGTTTTTGGTTGGTAGATACTTAGTCTACCTACATCCTCGACCCACATCCATGGTTGCTCCGTTGCCGACGGAAATTACGCCAGATGTCCTTCATTTAGGCTGGATATCCATTGCCTTGGGCTTCCTTTGTGTTGGCATTTTAAACTCCGGTGGATTTCTGAGGACTATGGTTAACTGCTCCTCAGATCTCTGCAAGGTAAATCCAGACAGCTGTCCAATCTGAGTTTTCCCTACATTTGACTGAGCTTTGTCACTTTCTTTCTTTCTTTTATTTTTTTAGATACATTTTTATTATTTTTATATTTTGAACATACAGAACATACGAACACAATTGAACAAGATAAAAAAAAAAACATTTTCTTGGTTGCGGTTGCGCCAGCTAGCCAAACTTTGTTCTGTTTCCCAAGCAGGTGTAATTTAGAGTTGTCATTAAGTAACAAGACAATCGGGTCAGTAGGAATTCGACAACCTATCACATCAGATATTATTGATGTTGTTTTATTCCAGAACTCATGCACCTGTTCACACTCCCAGACCATGTGCAGGAAAGTTCCAGTTTGTTCAGGTTGACAGAACGTGCAATAGGGAGTGGGAATGACTTTAGAGATGTATCTCTTTTGAGGAGTCCCGTATGTCCTATGGCATATGTTGAAGTGGATCTGCTGGTGATTTGGGTTCTTGGAACAATGGAAAATGTTGTCCCAAACTATCTCCCAATTAATTGCGTTCCCCTCAGTGCTCAGGTCTCGCTCCCATTTCCTTGCTATTGGGAGTTCTATGGATACTTGCATCAGTTTAGCATAGATCTTGGACGCTAATCCTCTCACAGGAAAATCAACAAACCATTTAATAACTGGGTGCGGCTCAAGACTGTTTCCCCATGGCTAGTGATGGTCAAATGAAGCTTCGCGAACCACTGTCTTTATTTTCTGAGCTCACTAGATGGCGCTCACTTCATTTGACCATCACTACCCATGGTACTCCGTAACATTTTAGGGCTGCTCTTAAGCGCAGATACAAAAGAAGGATGTCCTGGGGACCTCAAAACTAGCTCTTAGATCTTCACAACTCAACATACCTTTCTCATTGAATAGCTGGTTTACAGTAAAAATGCCTCTGTCACTCCACTGCTTACAAGCAAAGGGTTTGTTACCAGACATTAAGTGTGTATTGTGCCAAATTGGGGCGTCCAGATGCCACTTGTTGGTGTAGCATAGTTTCTCCTCCACCTGTTTAAAGTTAGTCAATGTATTGGTGATAACAGGGCCATAGGCTAGCATACACGTTTTTGGACACACACCTGCAAAGGCCAGGTCTTGCAGTCTTAGACTGAGGTATTGCTCTATTTCTCTCCATGGGGAAATTCACAGGAGGAACTATGTTCATTTTAACAACAGCAATCCTGGACCGTAGCGATACTGGTAGCGCAGACCAATTGGTCAGATCCTTTTGAACACTACTTAATATAGGGATGTGTGTATGGTGATGCCCAAATATGTAATTCTGCTTTGGGTTGGTATTGTAACACTAATGGTTGATGCCACATGCCTGTTGTTCAATAAAAGAAGGTTAGATTTATTCCAGTTAATTTTATAGCCTGAGATTGAGCCAAATTCGTTGAAGATCTTAAGAATTTTTGGGATAGAGTCCTCAAGATCAGCAATGTACAACAAAATATTGTCTGCAAATAATGATATTGAGCTGCTACTGGATTTAATCTGGGTATTACAGATTTTATTTTGCCTTATGGCTTGGGCTAACGGTTCAAGAGGGATTGCAAACAGCATGGGGGAAAGCGGGCATCCCTGTCGCGAGCCCCGCTTAATGGGAAACAGCTGAGAGTGCAATCCATTGGTTGAGACTATGGCCGTGGGATTTGCATATAAAGTATGCACCATGCCAATGAATTTGGCCCCCAAACCAAGTCTCTCCATTACTTGCCACAATTAGTTCCACTCTAGACGGTCGAATGCCTTTTCCGCGTCCACTGGTAAAACTGCTGCCGTTGTTGGAAGTAGCTCTGGATTTGCTTTGTTTCAATTTGAGAGCAAGCAATTTGCTTGATTTACAGCCGTTAAAATAGTAATTTTGCCTCACTCTGTGCATTATGAACTCAGCTCTTATGACTAGAAGAGTTTGTGTCGATTTAAAAAAACAAGTCTTAAGAGATTGCTCTAACGATTTACAGCGTTCTTCCAACTCTGCTATCTGTGCCTCTCTTTTCCTCTTCAAATTGGCCGCGAAGGAAGATGTAAAATCTCTAATAAATCCTTTAGTTGCTTGCCATGTATATCCAGGGTCAGAAACTGAGTCAGTATTAATTGATATAAATTCAGCCAGTTTGGTTCTAAATTCTGTATCAAAAGCTGTATTCTGGAGAAGGGAATTATTAAATTGCCATCTCCTAGATCTTTCTCCTAACATATCACAACAGAATGTGGTTATTAGCGCATTGTGATCAGACAGCATTGCTGGTTCTATTGCTGTTGTGTGGAACATTGTCTTAAGCTCACTGGAGCACAACATATAATCAATGTGGGAGTGGGTGAGGTGGCATGTGGAAAAGGTGTAATCCTTGCTATATCTGTAAAATGGTGGGATTCCACAACTGCTTTAAACATGTCTGATATGCGTTTTTTTGGGCTTTTGTGTGATTGACTCCTGATCTATCCTGATTTAAATCAAGTACTGCATTCACGTCTCCCCTATGATTAGTGAATATTCGTTGAGAGAGAGCAATTCATTGGTTAGGCGTGGGAAAAAAACTTTTATCATATATAGCCGGCGCATATACCGAAACAAAGGCTATTTTCCTACTCCTTATCGTGGTACATATATAAGCTACCCTGCCTGAAGTCTTTACTGCTTTTGTCTAAGGTGAGTGCGCATTTCCGCGACAACAACACGATGGAGCCCTTGGTTTTGGTGTCGTCACATCTTTTACGTAAATGTGACTCCTGTATAAGCGCCACGTCTAGGTTTGTCCTTCTTAAATAGTCCAGGAATTTAGCTCTTTTGATCGGCCCGTTTAGCACCCTGATGTTGACTGAAAGGATTGAGAGCTCAGCCATCCTCAAAATTTACACGCATATGGGTCTTAAGTACCCTACCGGATTTTGCCAAAAAATCTGTAGCAAGGGTGAACTGTTATCTCTGATCAAGGTGTGACATAAACATAAAAAGTAAAATAAATCCCCTAACCCTCTGAGACTGCAGACCCCCTCCCCTATCTGTAAGATGCATGACCAAATCAAATGCAGTTTTCGCAAAAACTCCAGCTCAAAACTGCACCTCCTGTCTTAAGTCACAGGTTAATTTAAACTGGTCAATTGAATTATGTTGAACATGAACAATATTGTAAACACATTAGAACTAGGTCTCAATCAGCTGTTAAATTTTGAAGTAGGCTATGTGAAAAACAATTTCTGGAATAAGCTATGTGTAAAACATCAATCTATTTGGAGCAATAAGCAGACTAGGAGCTGAACAGAATGCATCCCTCATGTTCTTTCAGTCCAGCTACATGTTAACATACACTGTAAACCAACCAGAAGGGCAGAACATACTCACTTTATTTTGACTCAACAACTACAAATTCGCAACTACAAAAGAACAGGACTCTCACAGGACAAACAGAGAGAGACGAACCGACAAGAGACAAAGGAACACAGGGATGTAGAAATACACAGACCAATAAACAGAAAGACAGGGGATTGTACAAGACAGTAACGGGCAACAAGTGAGAGTAGAAACGGAGGGAAACTAACGAGACAATTTGGAACAGGTGAGAACAGAACTGGAGGGAAACTAACAAGAGAGGAAGTGCAGACCATATAAGGGGATGGGCGGAGACAAAGACAGATGACAGACAGGTAACCACAGAACACATGGAACACAGCAACAAGCACAAAGCACACCAAAATACACAAAAAGGCCACAAGAGTGGCACAAAGGCAGTCAGTCACAGACGGATCCTGACACATTATTTATCATGTACTTTTAGTATGGTTAAGTGTCCCTTTAAAGCCTGGCTCCGAAACTTACATACCGTGTCCTCAGGATTTATCATGTTTTTTCAGCCCAATTAAATGTCCACAAAAGCATAGACTGTAGACTGAGTAGCCAGCATTCATCATTTTTTACAGTCTGATTAAATGTCCCTTCAAAGGTCGGTTCCAAAACCAACACACAGCGTCCTCCAGTCAAACTTGGTACAGTAGCCCAAATACCGTTAGTCCACCGGTGCTGAGTCCTCCAGTCGCGGCATCGAATGATGTAGATCACTGATTCAAGCACCCTTAGCTGCCTCTCCAAAACCCGAGCGATTAAGTCCTCCATGTTAGAAAACGCATTCACATCAGTTGCTCCATTAGCTAATGTTCCATTAGCCGCTGCATGCTAACAAATCTCTCTGAACGAATAAATAGTTTAGGCAACAGTGAGACCCGCTTTTTCGTGCCTGCAGGTGTTTCACTGAGTCACCGTGATAACAGACAAAACGGTTTGGCGTCGACGAAAAAGCAATAGACCCGGTTATTTAATGAAATACAGAGGTGATTGTGGGAGCCTCAGTCCTTTGCAACCCTAGCGATGACTGGTCTCGTGATCTCCAGCTTTGTCACTTTGCAACAAGAAAGGTTAACAGTCCCTTCACTTTATTTCTCATCCCTGACAAGACATAAAAGCAGGCGCCGTGGTTATCGCAGCACAAGTGGCTGCCGTTCATTCGTCAGCATTCTGGCCATTCTCTGTGCCAGGAGGTTCCCAAATTACCTCCTTTATCACATGGATAATTATTTCTTTTTCACTTCTACTTGGCATCTCATTTGTTTTGAAGCTTGAGCTACTGTCCAATCCTGCGTGATGCTCACCCCACTACTTTGCATAATGTTTGAACAGTTGAAGCTGTGGTCTTGTATTTCTTCTAGTAAAATCCTTCCAATTATCTCCTTCAATCTGCTTTTTACATTGGCAAACAGTACACAACATGCATTTAATGTATACTGTCTCAGTATATCTTATTCTGATGTATACAAAATGCACCACAAATCAACATTCAGTCTGGTGTCTGTTTTTCTTTTTTTTATAATTATTTTTATTATTTCCATCAAGAAGCAATACATATATCAACATACTGTGTTGATATATACACACACACACACACACACACACACACACACACACACACACACACACACACGCACACACATCCACTTGGTTTCCAGCTCTCAGTCACCAGACCTAGTTCTTATTTCTTAGCCATTAAATTTACAACGCTTCATATATGTCCTGCCACACCTTATTGAATTGTTGCCTTTTGTTCCGGTCTTCGAGCATTGATTTTTCTATACTTAAATAGTATTTCATTAGTCCTTTCCATTGTTGTAACGATGGGGCCTCTGTATCCTTCCAATACTGTAAAATTATTTTTTTATATACCAAGGAGGAGAAAAGAACTATCCATCCAATGGGGTATTTTAGATCGTCAGTATTTTGGAAGATACTGCTCAAAACTGTGAAATCAATTTTAATTTTACAGGTCTTGGTCATCCATTTTTGGATGTCTAACCAACCCTTACCGGGGATTTCCACTGGATGCGTAACGGCTGCGGACCGGCTCTGCTGCGTGTCTGCTGCGTGCTCCGCCGTCCATCAATACCCACCGGGTCCGGATTTGTTGCGGAACGGCTGCGGCCGTGAGTGACAGCTGTAGTCACGAGGACCCACAAGTTCTCGCGAATTCACTGTAGGGTGGTGTCTGTTTTTCACCATATCTTTGATGATAGAACTTGCCGGTATTTCTAGGCAGCTGTAAAGGTGTGTTCAGGGTGTTACAACAACCATGATGCACTATCAACATGGATTGCTCAAAGTTTCTTTATAACTAGACAAAGTAACTGTGTGGTGACTAACAGCCTAAGTGCTAAGACAAGTTGTCAGCCAGGTGTGTGCTTTGCCCACACAGTGATCTGCCAATTTCCATATTGGGACGACTGCTGCCAAAAAATGCTACAAAGAAGGTGTGACTGCACCCCTGTTCATGCCTTTCAAATAAAAAAATCCTCCCAAGGCTCTGAATATTTACTAGATGGATAAAAATGGCGAGCGCTATGCTGCACCAAACTTATTACATACGAACCTAGCAGGTGCAGTGGATGCATAATTGCACCCTGGCAGTGTTTCAGAGCGGCCCCTGGTATAAAATAAAATACACCGTGCTCACGGCGGATCATATTTCCCTGCACTACACCTACACCAACGTCATAATGGGCGGAGACAGGCCTGAAGTCAACTGTTGTTGGTTTTGTGGTTCTGTTTAAATAAACTACATCCTGTTATATTGCGCGATAATACGTGAAATCGTGAGATCTCGTGGGTCCTTTAATGAATTAAAGCCGTGTACCTGCCACAAATCATTCTGTGACTGCACGGGAAATATCGAACCCGGGCAGATGCCTTACTAAAAACTATATAAAAATAGCATTCTTTTCACTGTTAGTCTTGTTTGCCGTTACAGGTCATTTAAGTTCAGGGAAAAGATCGGATTTGGATTTAAACACACCCGAGCAACGAAGGAGCGTTTCCGGTGAAAGTATTTTGTTTTCGCCGCAAAGTGAACTCTGCTCTCCGGCTTGAACACGTTGTGTTTTATGTTGACACCACATTGTGCTATTTCTAGGGCTGTCAATCGATTAAAAAAAATTAACTAATTAATCGCACAATTTGCTGTAATTAATCGCGATTAATCGCTTTTTTAAAAATTGAGACTGAAGCTTATAATAATGGATATTTAAATGCTAAATCACTTAACTTTGCAAATATGAAGAAAAAACAAACAAGGAAAGGTTCTGCTAAGTTCAGAATGTTTAATATCTTTCAGAACAACAGCAGCAACAATTTGGCTTATTTAGTCCTGCTGAAGGCTGCTGAAACGGCTAGAAACTGTCCGACTTGAGAGCAGATTGTTGTCACCACCCCCCAATATTAGCCACATACCTAATATACCATATTCTGAATAATATACAAATATATATATATATATATATATATATATATATATATATATATATATATATATATATATATGTATATATATATAAAAAATTATAATCTAGGCCACTGGTTCCCAACCTTTTTTCCTTGGCGCCCCCCCTACTCATGTCTAAGAAAAGCTGAGCCCCCCCCGAAACCAAAGTTTAGGTAACTCTCGAGATACAGCCTTACTTTCTTTTTTTGATACAGAGGAGTTATAAGCACTTTTATGTTTCTCCACCATGTTTCATTCATAAAATAGCGATGTCTTGGCTGCAGGAAAAACGATGATGATAGCAGCTAGCAGCTAACAGCTGACCTGATGACAGCAAGGGTCCCAGGTTAAGAGGTCCCGGAGGTTTGGCCTGCTAAGTAGCCTGCCTACAATTTTAAGCGAGAGCAAAAATATATAGTTTTTATACAGACTTTTGTACACGTTATATACTAGTGTATTATCATAATTTGTTTAACAAGCAACATAAACAAATTTTTACCTCGACCTCAAACCAGATAAAGACTTGCGCCCCCCCGTGTGATCTTTCCGCCCCCCTGAGGGGTGCCCGGAACCCAGGTTGGGAACCACTGATCTAGGCAGTACTTAATATCATAAATATTATAATATACATAGTGTTTAATCTGAATGACTAAGCAAAGCACATATATCTAAACACAGAAATGCACATCAATATCAATATCAATGTTACACATTAAACCAGTAACCCAAAACCACAAAGGTGTATGTTGGCCTAAAGTGAAAACAGTGAGTGTAGTTTTAGATAGCGACGCTGTGCACAGCAATCCATTACCAATGTAAAGCGATTGACTACATTTCCCTTCCAGCACCGCAACCAGGAAGTAGCTTGTGTGACAGTGAGACGCACCAATTTCAAACATTTACTGGAATATAGTCACGGATACTATCGAGTCGACACCGTTAAACATCAGACTGCAAATAAGGTTTTACCAGCGTGACCAACGTAACAGTTATCAAGCAAACAAATCGCGCACGTACATATCGGCAGCACAGACAAAGAAACTTAAACTGCAGCTCAGTGTAGCGAAAAAGCAGCTTACCGGTGGCGCATCTCTCCTGACGAGACAACATGTCGGAACTAGTACTCGGTCCCGTTTATAGCCCGTGCTCATTCATTTCTGGATTCTAACACATCATCTTTTTTCTCTTTTGGGATCTTACTGGTCCATGTTTCAACTCTTGACTGGCCCGTAGGCCTACTTCAATCAGGTAAGTCCCTCCTAGAGTAGCGCCGCCTGCTGTTATGGAGACGTATTACGTTTCTCAGCCGCCACATGAAGTAAACAAACACAGCTGCGTTCATTTTGTTAATTTTTTTTAACGAGTTAAATATTAAAAAATGAACGCAAAAATGAACGCGTTAATTTTGACAGCCCTAGCTATTTCATTTTGAGATGAATTTCCATTGAATATTGAAGTGCACATTTAAGTGCTTTTGGCATGGCTGGCCGAGTGGCTCTATATCCATGGTGGTTTTGGAATGGTGGGATTTAATTCTTGCAAGTTTTGTTTTGTTGTGCATGATCAAAAAACCTCCCCCGCTTTCTTCACAAATCGCACCCTGGTCATCAGGGATTGCAGTTCGCCCAAAATGTCACCCAAAATTTGAAATAATAATAAATCTTCATGCTTATTTTTCCCCAGGAGAATCTAGTTGAACTAGTCTGGCGTCAAATATAGTTTCCAGTAAGATTATGTGGTAGATGACCACATCTGTCATTACGTGTGACATTAAAACGCCTTGTCCAGATTCCTGTTTGAAATTCCTCAATTAGTGATGTCACTGATTGAAAATCCCAGCCCAGTTTTTCATATGTACTGCCCATTGGTGCTGCCTGAGCAGGCACAGCCCGCCCAGTGGCTTGTTTGAATTTAGTTGACCAATCACAACACAGTGGACCAGCTGACCAATCAGAGACTGGGCTTTTCAGAAAGGCAGACCAAGAGCTCAGACAGAGGAGCTGCAGCAATGGGCAGTATGAGAAACATAATATGTTTTTTGAACATCAAAGCATGTAAACCTATTCTAGTAGACCCCCAAGAGTACAAATATGATGCTGAAAAGGAGTATAATATGGGGCTCTGTAACACACAGATATGACAGTAATATTGATTTTCTCATCTGACTTTTGAAAAGAAAGCGAACGCACACATTTCCCAAAATATGACCATATTCCTCTACCTAAAAGTGCACCTTGGGAATCATATAATAATATCATCCTGTTTTTAATAGACTCGACTCAAACTACAAGCTGAACCAGATATTTTTCTAAAACATTTTGTCTTCACTGTGCTGATGATTCAGCAGGGATAGTTCCATGTCCATTCAAGTATTTGAAGTACGTTTATCAAACAGGCATCAAACATAACTCCCACACTGACTATACTACACCTCTACAGTGTATCTGGATATATGCAGTGTGAGCATATGTGTTCTTTATTTATCTCCTGCTAACGTGTGATCTAACTATTGGTGTTCTCTGCTACATCAAGCAGCTATACTCCAAACAAATCCACCACCTGCAGAGAGGGGCCTCGGTGACACACTGTGATATAACACTGTGATAGGTGTGGGGGTGCAGCTGGGCTGAGAGAAGTGTACCTGCTGTTCTATTAACAAACCTCATTTGCATAATGTGATAATAACGGAAAACAACAGTTAATTGTCAAAAAGTGAGGGAGGGAGGGAAAGAGCGCGATAAACGTGTCTGAACTGTGTTCTTGCAAATGTATTCACAAATGGACAGCGGGAAAACAGCAACATAATTAAATGGGGATGTCTGCACTTAAAGGTAATTCATTCACAGTAGTTGGTACTTAAAAGGTAATTGACGAGAGCAGCGCGGCGAGTGAATTATTCCACACGACGCTCAATGCTCACATGGTTGCACAGTTGTTTAATTGTTCAAGTGTGAGCGCGTGTCTGTCTCTTTTTGTTTTTGTGATTGCTAACAATGTGCGGAATGCTTAAGCTGAAAAGGAAATCCGTAGAAAGGGACATTCAGTACTTTCTCTCCCAAAAACATTTTGAAAGCTATATTTCATTTCCTAACTCAGATTATCTCCGAACAGACGACTAAGTCAAGCTTATTGACTGCCCCTGTGGAAATATGAGTGCCTCCGCTCCTTTTCTGATCGGTGCAAAACAGCCCACAGCTCGACAGGAGGGAGCCAAACGGAGTTAACTTGCTGCACCACTGGAAGAAAACGTGCTTGTTCACGAGCCCTTCAGGCGCTCATGCAATCTTAATGTTGTATTTTTTCTTTATATCAGTAAGAAAAGTCTCATCCAATGAGGAGCCTTCCAATGAAACTTTTCCTGGTTAAGAATAAAAAAGAAAAAGAAAGTTAGTAACAGGACTACGGAGCCCACCGTTTTTTTCACAGCTGAGAAAAAAAACTAAACCGTGTGGACAGAATAAAAATCCTTTCCCTCGGTTTCATAAACGGTGAGCACGGAATCATAATCCGTGCCCTCGGTTTTATAAACGTGTGCAAAGTTAGAAAGATATTCACAGATTCCAACTTCCGGGATCAATTACTCTATGGCAAAATGTTATTAAATCACAAACGCCGCATCTTTCCTGACTTAGTAAGGTTAGCAACGAGCTACAAACTCATTTTCATCAAAAGGAGCCATCCTCCAACCTGGAGAAATAACATTGGTCTCTGCGAGCAGCCGGCGGTGAGACGGCATCAGTAAGATGACTGCTTAGTTTGTTTATGAAACCGAGGGAACGGATTTTTATTCAGGACAGAGTAAGATTCCCCACTCTTCTAACATCAGGAAAATTACATTTTGTTCATGAATATTCATGTAACAAGTTGATTCACACTGGAAAAATTGAAATTATCTCACACCTTTGCCACTCTTTTTAAAAATGTTTACATCAACAATGGATCAAATGATAAGTGAATAAAGTGAATAAAAACTATTAAAAAAATCAAGTGAATATTGTACTTACAATCATCAGGTGGCTACAAACATACACCCAAATAAAAGCTAACGTTGCTCTGTATCTGCTGGATGTGTAAATAGCCAACTCTTTGCTAAAAATGTTGGCCATATCAACAAATTGTTGCAACTATACACGATGTGATTGGCCCAGCTAGAGTATGGCTTTTCCATCTAGATTTCTAGGCTACTGAGGAGAAGTTAACCATAGTCCTCATAAATCCACCAGAGTTTTAAATGCCGGTACAAATGAAGCCCAAGGCAACGGATATTTGGCCTAAATAAGTGAAATCCAGCGGAATATCCGTCGGCAACGGAGCAATCCCGGAAGTGGAACATCGAGGATATAGACTATGTAAAAGCTAACCATAAGAGTCGGCCTGTGAAACGGTCCTGTGAACTGAGAATAATTTACCATTTGGCTTCACTTCCTCTTTCAATTAACTTTGTCTAACCTGGGGGGTTTGTTTACAACCTGTCTGATTGCCTGGCTGCTCGTGTGTCTGTGTGGACATAGTAATTTAACCTTGATCCCGCCATCTAAGCTATTACTGATAGGAATGATGGTGAAAACAAAAATGAAGACCTGGGTTCTATGGAACTGGCATTTCTCTTTAAAACTAAAGCATGGATTAGTATGCATATTTTTCACAGTGGATTCCAGGCGGGCCACTACGGGCAGCGCAATAGCAAACAGCAAATCTGAATTAAAAAAAAACCTTAGCCTCTTCCTGTCCCAGGGTGTTTGACTGCTGTGTAATTCATTCAGAGATATCACTCTAAAATTGTTTGGGGGGTCACTGGGAGTCAGGGTATGAGCCTTCGCAGATTGGAGAGATTGTCAGACTCCAGCAGACTGTGAAATGGAATATTGTGTGTGTGTGTGTGTGTGTGTGTGTGTGTGTGTGTGTGTGTGTGTGTGTGTGTGTGTGTGTGTGTGTGTGTGTGTGTGTTTAAGTCTCTCTTTCTTTCTTTTTGTGTTTGCACCAGGGCAGGAGTTTATTGTGTTGAACCCTCGCACCCAGCCTGCTGAGAGACATGCAGCCGCCTCAACCTGTCATTGTATCTGTCAAACACAGCGGCAACCATTTTGTAAAACAGTGACTACGTTTACATGCACATAATATTCCAGTTTTTTCCCTAATTCCGAAAAAGACAATATTCCGACTGAGCTGTTTACAGCTGACCATAAGCCTGCGGTGAAAACCCCGATTGAGACACATATTCTGAATGCGCTGTAAACAGTACATGTCCAAAGAATGCCTCTAAAGCCTGAATATTCCCACGTCTTAATCGGAAAATGCTATATTCGTGCTTATTCGCAATATCCAACCGGAATATGCTGTTTACATGACCTATATCAAATTAGTTTTGCTCACTTTACCAGAGCTGCAGTGAAGAGTTAATGAAGGAGGATACTGGTATTTTGGCACTGAGGCTAGTTTGTTCTGTTTATTCAAATTAGTATCAGTAGCTATGTTTCCATCAACTTTTCAATTGGATTACCTGAAGTAAGTTAAAAACATTTAAAGCCGGCTTTAGAGCGAATAAAAACTATATGTATACGGAATAGACATTTTAAGGGGTTTCCATTCATTTTCGCACTGAATCACACAACATTCAAGCTAACATTTGCAAACAAAGTTTGCTAGTTATTTTATTATAGGAGAATATACGGTGCACCTACCATGACGCGGCGACAGCACCCCCCTCCCCCCCATATTTTAAGCATGCTGGTTGGCTTCAGAAAATGGTTATAGCCCAGCTAGCCACTGCCACTGTATGTTGGATGTTGTGCCATTAGTAGTAAAGCTAGACCAGGGTTAATCAACCAGAATTCTTTTAAGCAGACACTCTGGGGGCCGGATTTTCAAATAAAGATTAAAATAAATGTATTTATACCTAATACACATATTCTTGTTTGATATTTTCACTTTTTTACTAAATTAATGCTATATTTGTTACATGTATTAGTGTAAGCAAACTCCTAAAAAACGTGTAAAATCCATAATGATAACTAGATAGGCTAATTAACTAGAAAATGATCTCAGATTAGAGGGCAGTTTACTGAGGAGTGATGGTTAAGGTCTGTGATTACTGAAACGTTTTTGTAGTATGCAGCAGGGGCGTAGGCAGAAATAGTATTTTGGGCGGGCCAGTACAAAAGTGGGTGGGCCATTTTCTAAAAGACGAAGTAGCAAAAAGGACTAACTGAAAAAAAACAGCAACGATTTTACCTTCCAACATACTGCATTACAACGGCAATAACAGTACTGTCTCCAACATGCTCAACCAACAAAGCTCCGTCTAAAAAGTTTGTACACAACAATATAGACAAAAACCTGTAGATTGTAACCTATTCAGACTAAAAAATATTTTTAGGCAGAAACAGTAGCATTGGCTCTGCACAGCACTGTTATAAAATTAACCCTTTTACTGCACAAAGTGGCAACTAATCATGAACCCAAACAGCAGAGAAGGCGTTTACATACTGCAGGACATAGAATAGCCTACATCAGACAGAAATCACACATGTAACAAGTCAACAGCATTGTTGCTTCAGGACTATATGGTCAGATCATGAGCAGCAAATGGCTACCAGCAGTAAAAGAAAATCAAAGAATGAAAACTTCCAGCCAAGCATTGTTTAGCTAAACTATGAAAGATATAATGAAAAGTGGCCAGCCAGGTGCCAAATCTTAGACAGTGTATTAAGTCCACGGCAGTGACAGGATCAAAGAAAACTCAAAACTACGTCACTCACAGAGAAGTTATCTTATTATTTAATGTGGGCAAAACACAAACGCGTTTCAGCTAGAAGCCATCATCAATATTCACCATTTCTTACTAAAATAGGAAGGTTACTAGGTTAGCTAGGTTACTTAATTAATAACACAAGAAGCGTGAAAGACGTTTGACTTAATGTTACCTGTGTGAGGGCCGTCAGCTCCGCTGGGGAAATGTCTGCACATGCTGCAGAAAAGCTCGTCCTTATTTACACTGGATTCCATCCAAGAAAACTGTCCATACCACTTTAAAGAGAAGCCATTGTTGTCGCGGTAACTTTTAACAGTGCATTGCTTAACACATCCGTGGTAGCTACGTTGTCTAAACAGCCAGCTAGCTAACGTTAGCTGATGAAGGCAGCCCGGAGAGTTTGCCTGTTGTTACCATAGCAACCAACTACGTTCCGAAGGCGTTTGATTTAAACAGTTTTGTTTTAATCAGAAGAAAATACACATTAAACACGCACAACTAGCTAGTCCTGCTATTATTTCTTTTTTTGCATACATTTGAATATTTTTCATAACAAAACATATTTTGATCAAACTTGGCTGGACGGGCCAGTGAGTAAAGTGGGCGGGCCAGTGCCGCCCTGGCCCATTACTGCCTACGCCCCTGGTATGCAGTGTTCTGATTGGTGGAAAATGCTTGCAGAAAGAAACGGCTGTTGTCAGGTAAAATGTCACTGTCAAGAGCCTGAAGTGAAAAGTTGTGGAAATGCCTCATTTGAAATTAAACAATGCTGTTGCAAAAGAATACAACCGGTAACATTATCAAGACTGAAGAACGCGGGCATGATGATGGCGTCATTCACGTGCATATTAAGTAGCCACATGCATCTGTTTTGGTCTTATAATGCATCCATAGTGCAGCGGAGAGGATGGTTTCTTTAAGACAGCAGCTAAGTTTACAAGAGTTTGTCCAAAGTTCAAGATTCGTTGCAAACTAAGATAAACAGAAAGACTACAAACTGACATCTTTCATTTTAGCTGGGTTGTAAAAAGTCGCTATTTGCAGAGTAGAGCTGTGTTTGCACAGCGCAGTGGACAAGAGTGGACAGGTCAGCGCAGACAGAGCAGACTGAAATATTTGTTTCTACGTGTTTATGCCTGTAGAACAGCTAGGTGGGTATTGATAAGTATTGATCATCATGGAGGTTTTATTGTAGGCTACTTACAGTAACGAGAGTAGCGTTAGTTCATCTGCACCAGCGGCAGTAAATAGTCCTCGGTATCATTTCCAGTCAGTTATGTTATGTACCTGCTTGATCGCTAATTGATCGCCCCCTACTGGTGAACGGGGTATTACATGGAAAAGTACTGTATGTGTAGTTCAGTGAGCGTTCTGACTCAGTAAAATAACCTGCATAGGGTCTCCGTTCCTTCATTATTATAACGTTACGGCTATAACAGTGGCGACGAGGATGGGATATATCTTCATCTTCATATTGGGTCATGGTCATTTCCACTGGCAATGTCTGAAGGTTCTTTGGACGACAACAGGTGGTCAATATGAGCAGTGCGCTCTCGCACTCCGTCATGAATGAGGTAGGTCACCGGCATCAGACACTTCACCACTGTGGCCCTACTCCATTTCTCTTTCCCCTCGCGGAAATTTCTCCCCCGGACCAGGTCACCGTCATGCAGGCTCCCAACTTCAGTGATGAACTCACCTGAGACGCCAGGGGCAAACGAAGGCATCGACATAGATCGAAGCATGACACCATATCACCCACAAACATACGAACTCACTCCGGCACATGCAACATCGCAAACACCACAGGCACCCCCAGTCATGACACCCACATCCGACCCGGAGCCACTAAGAGACTGGACTGGTGATTGATCTGTTTCAGTTAAAGGTTTTACTATGAAATCTTTTAATAGTGTTCATAGCCTTAAAGTGAAATAACTGAGTGGGAATACATGTTAAAATTGTTTTCATTTTGACAGTAATATAGAACAAGAAGTTAAACAAAATAAGACGTTAAGATGAAAATCCATTGTTATTCCTGATAGCATTTGAAAAAGGATTTAGTTGCTAAAAGGGGAGGAGTGTTATGTAGCTGTTGGTAATTGGATACTGGTGAACGAGGTATTACATGGAAAAGTACTAAAATAACCTAACTTGCTTTCCTTCATTATTATAATGTCACGGATATAACAAGTTACATGTACTGCGTGAAGTAACGCACACACCTCGGCTCTGCTGTGTGTGTGTGTGTGTGTGTGTGTGTGTGTGTGTGTGCGCAGCGCGGGCATCGTTGTTCAGAATCCCGTCTATCTTCCAAAATGCAACGCTTGTATCCAAATTAATTGTTTGAAGCTGCATGGCATTTTGCTGCTTTACCTGAGTGTTGTCCAGTTAAGTGTGACTTAACGTTAGATCCGCAATACTGAAACTAATTGGAATGAGAATAGAAATGCAATTACAAGGGGGCGGGTTTACGCTCTCCCTGTGGAATGTTTCCTGCTCTGAATGCTCAAAATGACCCGTGCCTTGTGCAAAACGCTGACCAATCAGAGCAGACTGGGCTTTAAAAAAAAATAAAAAGACAGGCGCTAAAACGGAGCGTTTCAGAAGGAGTCAGGTATATTCAGACAGGCAATATGAGATACAATGTGTTTTTTGAACATTAAAGGAAACATGTTCTAGTAGAAAACCACAATATAAGTGTGAACCCTATAATGAGCATGAAATGGACCATTAAACTGATGCTTACATGTTCCATGACAAGTGACATGTCATGTGGTCATGCAAGTAGGTTGGAAGAGTCTTTGACACATTAGTCATTTTGCTTTAAAAAACTGTAATTCCACAGTCATTTTGGAGCTGAACAACACAACAACCCCATCCTGTCTGGAGTCCCCGGCAAAACCCTGGACAGGCTCCAGTATGTCCAAAACTCTGCCCACAGGATCCTCACCCACACCAAGATCTGGCAGCACATCACCCCAACCCTCATCCACCTTCAATGGCTCCTAATTAAGTCCCACACCACATATAAAACCCTCATTCTCACCTACAAATCCCTCCATTCCCTGGCCCCACAGTACCTCTCCGAGCTCCTCCATCCATACACCCCACCCCGGAACCTGCGGTCCTCAGATGCTGGCCTGCTCTCCATTCCCCACACCAGACTCTGTACCTTCGGAGACAGAGACCCTCCCTGCAGATATCGGCAATGCTACATCCCTGGACGTGATCAAAAAAACTCCTCAAACACCACCTGTTCACCCCAGCCTATTATTATTATTAGTATACAGTTGTTATGGCTTAAATGTTAGTTGCCTATTTACACATTCAGCTGACACAGAGCACAATTAGTATCTGGGTTCTGTTCACAGCATCATCCATCCATCCATCCATCCATCTTCGTCCGCTTATCCGGTGTCAGGTCGCGGGGGGAGCAGCTCCAGCAGGGGACCCCAAACTTCCCTTTCCCGAGCAACATTAACCAGCTCCGACTGGGGGATCCTGAGGCGTTCCCAGGCCAGGTTGGAGATGTAATCCCTCCACCTAGTCCTGGGTCTTCCCCGAGGCCTCCTCCCAGCTGGACGTGCCTGGAACACCTCCCTAGGGAGGCGCCCAGGGGGCATCTTTACCAGATGCCCAAACCACCTCAACTGGCTCCTTTCGACGCAAGATGTTCACAGCATCTTAAAATTTCCAAATCTTGTATATTTAAAAACCTTGGAAATACTTTTTCGAGTAATGAACAATGGCTTTTCTGTCTGTATTCTTCTTTTTTTTTTATTAAGAGAAGGTAATTATAATTTAGGTGGTTCTCTATCTTTGAAACTGGTAAAGTGAGGACTAATGTAAAATACAGATGTCTTTCAGTTTTGGGGGTTCAATTATGGAATTAATTTAATGAATGAACTTGTTTGAGTTTCAAACGTTATAAAGTAATTTGAATAAAATGTAAAATTGTAAAATGTATTCTTGGATACTACTCAAGTATTTGGTTTGATTTAGTTTTGTTGGATTTCTGTGTGATTCTATAGTGATAATGGGATAGGATAGGCAAAAATAAGCCTTGGCTCCAGCCTATTCCTTTTTCGGTTAACTACGATGGACAATTGTGGGAAATAATTGTTTCTTTCATGTATGTTAACCGAAATAAAATTATTCATCATCATCATCATCATCAGAAATGAAACTGGGTATTTAACAAAATGATCGACTATGTTCACTAGCTAGTTGCTAACGTTGGCTGTCTGCTCTTTGGTGCTGGGCAGGTAGTTTAGTTAGTAGTGGTGAGTAATAGAGTTGGTGAGCATTCCCTGTGGATCCGTCTCTAAGAGTGACCCCTTTCATATTACATTTAATTTGAGAATTCCTTTGTAAATATATATAAGTGTTTTTCCTTCCTCCCTGCTCTTGACCTTAAAAGCTAAAGATGCTATGGCCCTGTTTACCTCACACTAAACAGTCCTCTTAGCAAATGCTGAGGCACTCGAGATAAAATCACTGACAACTGCAACTGGTAAAATAAATAAAACTTTCCACAACTTACAGATGAATGCAAGCCACATCCAGTCATTGTCAGATATAAAGATGAAGAGCACAAAAGCTTGTCTTCTGACTGCACTAGCAGCCAGTGTATCAGGACAATTTGTCACACACTCTCAGCTCTGGTTTGATCACTCGTTGTTTGTCAGGGCGAGTGTGCTGCGCATTCTGTTACACTTGGTTTCCTGTCAATCACCTGAGACCCTACAGGAAGTGGGAAGTCTTCTCCCTGGAAATGAAATGTTGCTTAAAAGCATGTCACCTTACACTGTAGTGTCAGATCCATGTCTTCTGATATACTGAGCTTTTGTGAGCTGTTCAAAACGTTTGCATTGGGGCTCACACAGAGTAAGAGGATCCGGCCGGCGCTCGCTTGTCAGTCATTTGGTAGTCAGAGGATGTTTGACCGATTCAGCAGACAATTAACATATATATATATATATATTGTATTGTATTAGATACAGGCTAACAATGTTTTTGTGTCTCAGTGACTGATGGGAACAACATTGCATACACTGCATTCGGCAGCAGCGAAACAAGGTACAATGTGAATTAATAGGGCAATTGTGCAGCTTGTATTTACTTTCACAAAAATGTTCATTTTGCCACTGACAGGCTCAGATTAATATTGTAAGTGTCTGACAAAATTATGTAAAGGATTTATAAAGAGGTTGACCTTTCTGCTAAAGCGTAAGATCCATTTTTTAAACAAAAACATCCGCGAAATTGCGTTCTCCAAAGCGAAGACTTTTATCATCGTAAAACACTAAATTCAAAGTCGACAGAAACAAAATAAAACTATGAAAAGCTGTTTTGGTTGATCGATTTACATGTGAAAATATGTTGGCTCCATCCACACTAAAACTATTGCTTTTTTAAATGGAGTCTGGTGGGTTTGGCATTAGCTACTTAAGAGCTGTTTCTGGTTAAACAGAAAGGTCTCAAAGAGGTTGTGAAGGTCTATCCCAGAAGGGATCATTTCAATAATGTTATAAGACACTTAGAATAATAATCTGAGCCTGTCAGTAGTAAAATAAAGCACTTTTAGTGGACCAAATTGCCCATGCACATTTGCCTCATTGGGTTACATTGCAGCTCGGTCTGTGACTGCAGCGGTCACGCCTAATATCGGACCAATTTAAAAGATTGTTGTTCCTATCAGTCACTTACACACAAAAACATAGGACAAAAGTTCAGGTCCAGGTTGAAAAAAATGGTAGTTACCCTTTAAATTGGAACCCACAAGAGAAAAGAAAGCCTGAAGACCCAGGAACATCTGGAGAAGGTTTGTGGAGGAACTCAAGGAAATAACATAATCCTGGAAGGAAGCAGAGAAGACCGCCTAACACCAAACCAGCTGGAGAAAGTCCATTGACCTTTGATCTTTATTCAAGCACCACCAACTGTATATATATACTGTATATATATATATATGGACAATACAATGGCTAATTAATCAGCGATTGTCTGACTAGTTGTAGGGATGGTGGTTCCTGAAAAAAGGTCAAAGGTCACCAATATGATGAGTACATCCTATGGGGGCAGTGTGTATCTACAGCAAAATACATCACATTATCTGGTGCACTTTGTGGTGGGCTTATTTGAAGCTAATGTACTTTGGGATTCTTGCTGTTCTGAGTTTTTACCTTCATGGTTTATTGCACTTATTGGCTGTCGCTTTGGATAAAAGCATCAGCTAAATGTAATGTAAAATGAAATGTAATGTATTTCACGGCTGTCTGAATGCCCATTTAGTAAGTTGTTGTTTGATGGTGGTGAGGAGCATTGTCTTAACACGTCAGCCTATAGATCCAACAGTTGGTTATTAAAAACGTGTTGGGTCATTGATCCACCGATAAGGGGGAAGACTGAGGGGACATGGCGGCCATCAATCGTTATTTATTAACGCTGAGGTTCAGGCAAGGTCACAAAATAAACATTAGACGTGCATAAAACAAACATTTGTTCAAAAATAAATAAATCCATACACATTAGTACAAATTATGATCCAAAGACAAGTCAAATTGCATTGACTTCTATGTGATCGTCTGTTGTCTATCCCCCAAAAGGGGGCACGGCTTCGACATTTAGCCGTATGTGCCGGCCTAACATATAGGACATTTAGTGAGCAGTTGTGTCCTGTGCATTTGCTGTTGCTCCACTCATTTGTTTCCTGTTCCCAATAATAGATTGGCTTCACATGTGCATATAGAATTAATTGTATCTACTGTAGCAACATTGAAATCAGTATTCACCATATAGTGTTGGCTGCCGTTCCCCCTCTGTGAAGACTGTAATTGAACGCTCCCATGGAGAGTGTTAACACCCTTCCTGTCTGCCCACAGAGTAGTATGATCTTCTTTTACTGAACTTAAACCCCCATAAGAGTGGAAATCACCCCAGTAGGGAACTCCCCAGAGGACCAGCAGGAAGGACAGTATGACATTTCGTTGAGCTTTGGTCAGGAATATAGGCTCTAGTACAAATATAAAGCCAGCACTTCTGTTAATAATGTGTGTATGTATCCTTGTCAGGAGTAATTAGCTAGCTAGTAATTAACTCCTCATGGAGTGTGTGTGTGTGTGTGTGTGTGTGTGTTTTATTTTTTTTTACCCCAGTTTTGAACTCGTCATGACGGTTGGTACTCACTGTGGCCTGTCATCTTTGCAGAACAGACCTGTTAATTGGACAAAGTGGTGGTGGAGTAGCTGTTACACTGTAATACACAGAAAAATGTAAATGGCATCACTTAGTGCTGAAGATGTTTTCTGACATGAATAGGATTTCTGACTGAACTCAAATTGCTTTGGGCAGAATGGTGAGTTAAGGTTACAGCAGGCAATTCAAATTTCTACACCAGCATTATAGATTATATCAGGGGAAATCATTATCTAACAAGTCTACGTCCTCCTCTGTACTGCCATACACACACACACACACACACACACACACACACACACACACACACACACACATATATGCATTACTATTACATTAGCATTCTCTGGGCTGTAAGGAGAGCTGCAGGGCTCTGTGTTCGGCTCCCCCCGGGTTTCTATGTAATCTCTTTCTTCCAGCCTGTTATACTCCCTCCTGTACCGGCTTTCACACACACACACACACACACACACACACACACACACACACACACACACACACACACACACACCAAGTATGCATGCATCTACACATTCTGTTGAGCACGTTCACATATACACACACTGGCCCTGCCAGGGTACCAGTCTCTTTGATTGCCCTCTAGTTCTCTAATGAATAATTTAGCTCCAAATACATTCTGACACAGTGACACCCAGATAAAGTAAGTGAAGTATGGAGTGAGGAAGGAGGAAGACCGAGTAAAGTTGTAGTAAAGGTGAAAAGAGATGGAAATGGAATGTTGGCTTTGCTGACAGAATTAGAGTGAAGAAAGGAAATAGATAAAGGGGAGTATATGGTAATTCTCCACCAAAAAATCTCTTTTGAGTTTTACACATGGCGTTTGGGTGTCGCCATCTTGTTGTTTTGCAACAGGACGTGGTGATTTTTGACAAGAGTGTGGAGCTGACGAGGATGACATAGCCAAACCAGTATTGTTTATGGTTGCAATGGTGCTGCGCTAAGCTAACACTTAAGAGGGAAAGTTGACGATTTTCAACCATTCTGAAGCGAGTCATCCAACGGGAGATTTACTGGCGGGTACTGGAGACATTAATCTGCACGTACGGCAAAACAGAAAATCTGCAGACTTTTTCTTGAGTTAAAAGCTAACAGTAGCCAGTCAGCTTGGTTGGCATAAAACTAAACAAGACATTTTTCGGTGACCTTAATGTTTCAATTAACTTTGAAAAACATAGCTAAAGGCACCAAAATGTAGGAAATGATATCTACCATGTTAAAAAGTTTGAGGGAAGTAGCTTGGTCCCCGCACATTTTCAGTGCTTCCCACTTGGAATTGTTACTACAGATTGGACAAAAGGATTTTAGCGATTGTAAAAAAACTACTAATTTAAGCGCTGGTTTGAAATCATGGAAGCGCTATCTAACATCCATCCATCCATCATCTGCAAGCTTGCCTCATAAACATAAGCTATAGGCCACGCTCTGAGCTGTAAGAGCAGCACTATTACCACAGAGTCCATTGATTATCCAGTGATAATGCACGCCTGATGGCCTGTAGGCTTGTATAAATCTCTAAGCAGAGTAGTATTCTCTGATGGCTAACTCATACATAACTCAGTGGGCAGGCGGTGGAGAGGAGTGTGTCCGGCTATAAAACCTGACAGTGGACATGGACGTAAAAAGCCTGAGAGTGGAACTATGTTAAGCTGTGACAAACGTCGGCTAATATTAGCTTTAACAACATTTCAGCACAGCTACAACTGTACCGGTCAAATATATCTGATTCACATTGATCACATAAGCACTATCTTATCGCTAAGAGAGGATACATTTTATTTCAATTCAATTTCATTTAAAGTTATTTGTTAAATTGTATTTATAGTCTCAAATCATAACAAGAGTTATCTCATGACACTTTTCAGATAGAGTAGGTCTAGACCACACTATAATTTACAAAGACCCAACATTTCCAGTAATTCCCCAAAGAGCAAGCATTTGGTGCAACATTGGCGAGGAAAAATGTCCTATTAGTCAGAAACCTCGGACAGACCCAGGTTCTTGGTGGGCGGTTGTCTGACGGTGCCAGTTCGGGGTACGATGAACAGTTGCAATTATAGTCACAATAAAGATAATAGAAGTATGACTAGAAATAGTAGTTGTAGTAGTTCATGGCGTAGCAGGGTGCAGAGCTAGACTGCAACCATGATTTAGGTGCCACACTAATCCAAGGAAAATTGCGAGGCGATAAAACATTAAGGGCCCTATCTTGCACTCAGCGCAATTGCCTTTGTACACTGACGCATGTATGATTCCTATTTTGCACCCGACGGACAGCGGACTCTTCCCACAGACGCACGTCGGTAAATTAGGGAATGTATTTGCGCTCCCGGGGGCGGTTCAGCGAAAAGAGGAGGCGTGTTCAGGCGCAAACGTTGCCTGGTGCTATTTTGCAGTTTCAGAAAACAATCCCGCCACTGACCAGGAAAAACCTGCACAACGCGCATACACTTCTCTCATCTAAATGGACGCAGCAGTTCCCATTTTTGCAAACCATACATAATTACAAAGAAAAATATTACTGAAAATGCGCTTCAGGTGTTTGGATAGATCAGGAGGCACTTTACAGTACAATCCTCAAAAAGTCGCAGCATTCTTTGTGGCTTGTTGTGTTTTACACAACATTTCCATGACTCATGGATGTGTTGATGACATAGATGAGGAAATATTAGAGGACTTAAGGAGACGTGATGTTGAACTACGGCGGAATCTGGTCCGGGAGTAATGCGGAATGCGCTCCTGGTGGAGCGGGTGGACGGAGATGGAGTGGGGGGAGGAGGAAGGGGCACAACAGGTGCAGGTGATGTGTTTGGAGGCCCACGCTCCATGGCTGCAGCAATCCTCTCTATACTGTGGAGATACGCCCGACAGGCCGCAGCAACACCGCCACCCGGTCAAGACGGGCATTTGTTACTTTTCCGCATCCCGGACAGCTCCCGCTGGCGTGCGCCAGGCAAATCCGCCGTCATAATAGCAATCCGCCATGGAACAAGCGCGCCTGCTCTTAAAGGGAATGTGACATGACACTCTGATTGGTTATTTTCACGTTACGCCCAAACCACACCTAGCTACTTCAGACCAACCCATTTTAGATTTGTGTCGGGCGCAAGACTCATTTATCCCGTCGGTATCATAGCAACAGCGCCCGAGATCCACCCACGAAGCTACTTGCATTTTGCGTTTCATACTTGCGTTTCAGATCGTTAAAATAGGGCCCTAAGACTCCAGGGAATAAGCTCCCCAGAGCTTATAAAACTATAACAGCATGACTAAGAGCTGGTCCCAGCTCTGTAAGCATTGGTAGATGAATCTGATGACTATGAAGAGAAGCAGAGAAGGGGTGCTGTGTCTGGAGCTATACACCCTCCCCCGCCTTTTATAAAGTGTATAAAACCATTCAGAAGCTGCTGGAGAAAAGATGCAGATGAAGATTGCTTGAAGTTAACTTTTTGAAGAAATTGGTTCACTGAGCAGCAACATTATATTTGGACTAATACAATTTAAATGTATTTAATAAGTTACAATAGTATGAATGTGTACGGTGCTTTGATATATAGTGGATAAAACATTTTTTCTCACCCCTAGGAAAGATTTGCAGATTTTTGAAATGTAAAAACATACATAACAACGTAAATGTCCGACTTGTTCATAGACCCCTATCGACAGCACCAAACTATATATATATATATTTTTTTATAAAGAATTTACTTTAATTTCTGACTTTCATATTTCCTTACAACATAAATAATATATGCTGTCATAGCCTAATGATGTGATTGTCATATTGTCTCGACATGTGCATATGCACTTTTTTTATTAATATAAAGGGTTTTGTTAACTTTTCATGATTGATATGAGCAGAGCTTTCCATAAGCGTCGGCTGCCGGCCGTTGCGATTCACTATGCATGAACATTTTACAACCACTATAGCTCCCACTTCAAACCACTGTTAGTGACGAGACACGAGCCTGTCTGTCTGTCAGTCCCGTTCTCAGCTCAGATGCTGCTTGTCCTGCCGAGCAAAGAGCCGAAAATTGTCTTCAGTGTTTTGATTAGCAAAATAATTGATGACAAAACACATTTAGATTTGCACTGATTGCACAGACAGGGAACGTCCTCATTACGCAGGCTACTTCGTAAAACGCCAGAAAACACGGTGGCAGCAACTTCATGATTGTGCAATAAGCATTAACAAGTCCTCTGAAAATGCTGCATTGCATGCCCCCTGGACCACCCCTGCACCCCCCCGTCCCCAACGACAGACCCACAAATATATTTACAGCACCCCCTCCCGCATTATAGTTCCAACATCCCTGGACTTGTTCTATCTTTGTGATCTTCCAGCAAACAAAAATCCAGAAAAAATGCTTAAATTATTATTATTGAATAAAACAAACACCCGGATTGCTTTGTGGAAGCACCTTTTGCATTTATAACAGCAGCAAGCCTTTGAATAAGTGATGTAAGTGAAGAATACATTTTTTGTGATTTAACCTCTAAAGCATATTTTGTTGCACTGTGTACCTATAAGGCATGTCACAACTTGTTGAAATATGTAAATGTAGATTGTACTAATTGTTTGCATTAATCTCCATTTCAGGACCACATAACCTCATTTATAAATAATGGAGAAAAAAAACATCTTGTCTGGAATGCGTTGTAACTTATGCCCTCTGGCCACAACCTTTTATGAACCTTTATGAAATTTTACAGTCCTTCCCATTCACCGAAACAGGTTTGTCTGTCAGCAGGATGACTGAAAAACTACTGGCCCAATTTTCACAAGATGTATTGGATGGGTGTAGCATGGCCCATGGAAGAACCCAATACATTTTGGAGTAGATCCGAATCACGGGGCAGATAGACAGATATTTTTTTACTTTGGTTTATTTAGCGAGGACGTTTAGCTGTTTTCATTAGGTGTCGGAAAAACGACTAAACATACACGAATACCCCACCCACACACACACAGACACCCACACACACACACACACACACACACACACACACACACACACACACACACACACACACAGCTGTTTCTGTGAAGACTTACCAAGTTTCATAGAATCAATACTTAGCCAGATCAAGTGTGCTTCATAAAGCCCTAATTACTCCTGAGTGGGTGAGTGTTCCAAGTAAGTGGCTGTAAAAGCTTTTTGTCAACTGTTGACTGATTTTCCACTTGGGTTCAAGCATTACAATCAGACTTGTTCCTTCCTATTATTCAATGACAAGGCCTCTGCCGTTTTAGCAACTTCTTACGGTTTGGATTATTAGTTCCATAGTTGAGTCTCACCAGAAGTAGAACACAGCTGTAGGCAGTGTTACTTTGTGTTGAAATATTGGCTTAGTGTGCACTATAGGACCTTCTTAGCGTGTAGAAAAATTCAAACGTGGTTTCACAAGTGTGGTAGATAAGGCTTACTTCAGCAAGGTCACCAAGCTATAAGTATGATTTATGTGGAAACTGAGCTGCTCCCACCAGTTATGTAGCGGTAAGTAAAAAGATGGCTTAACTATATGAAATCCTATACCTGAGGTCAACAATTAGCAACAGAATATGGAAAAACATCTGCAGAATAGAACTCATTAGCATTTCATTTCCATATATTACATAGTTGTGATTATTATATTCAACTTAGTGTTAAATTGATTTATTATGGATTTTATCTCATGCATATAGTAGAGTAGAATTGTTCCAAAAACAAGACACAGGAATATTTGCAGTTTCAAGCACTTACTTTAAAACAAGAGCTTGCTGTTTTCTCAGTTAGGTTGATAAAGTCACAGGCAAAAACTGTAAGATCAAAACCTCATTGATGTCAATTGGAAGGGATGTTTTTTTTGTGCGTGCTGCCGGTTTCTGTCTGTTAGCACTGTATGCACTTTCATCTACCCTAATCCCATATGCAACTTTTTAACTTAAATCATGGCTGTTTGTGTTTTTAATGATGTGTTATGCCGTCAATGCAGAGCTGCTGAACTGCTTTCCGTTGTTGCAAGTGCTCAAGTTGACAGACAACTCAAAATGGTTGTATGATTGCAGAGTTGGGTGTTAGAAATACTGTGCATTGACCTTATAACACTATATCCCATTGAATGTTCTTGAATGATGGGTTGTGGCTGATGTGAGCTGTCCAGTTTGTTTGGTTTTCAGGCACTTCCGTATAATTAAGCGCCAAGTCAGATATGTCTCCATTTTCAGTAGTAATTACAACTTTTTTCTTATTTTGTTTTTAAGATTTTCCACCCTTTAGTTAGATATGAAAGGGGAGAGAAAAGGGAAAGACATGCAGGAAAATCATCACAGGTCAGACTCGAACCCTGGACCTTCTGCATCAAGGAATAAACCTCTACATATGTGCGCCTGCTCTACCAACTGAGCTAACCCTGCCACAGTAGTAATTACAATGTTGATGTTCATTCACAAATCAGAAACCGCTGAATGCGACATGAACATCCCAACCTTATCACCAGACAAGAACATCATCGTTCAACACTTCTGCAAAACTTCAAATTACGTTCAGTGCCAATGTTTTGAGATTTCACAATCTGCGCAAGGCAACTATACGCTATATGGTTCAGGTCAGTGAAAGATCTGGATTAAGGCAACATGTCTAAGGTTGGCGTGGGGCAACTACTGTATAACACTCGGTTAAGGTTATGTATGGGGTATGGGATGGTCCTTTAATTACAAACTGTCCTCACCCAGAAAATGACCATAAAGGGTTGTTTGTTGTTGATTCAAAGTGCAAAACCTGTAATTGGCACAGTCTGAGCCTTAGCACTGCAGGTAAGCTCTCCTCTTTTGCGAGAACTTTGAAAAACATGGAGGCAGTTCAAGTAAGATAGAGAGGAGTAGGAGGAGAGGACAATAACAAAGAAAAGTACCAGGCAACAGACTTAAACATATTTCGGACGACATTGGGGCCACTTTGGTGGAGCATGTCATAAATCATTACCTGACGATAAGGGAGGCTATGCAGAGAGGCCAGCCCAACCTGAGATGCTAGCATCCATAATACGGACATTTACACTGGAGCACAGGTATGTATTAAACTTCCTGCACTAGACTGTATGACCTATGTTATCGTTGCGCTTCATTCTGCATCACAGTACAGTCCTACAATATTAGGTATAAGCTCCTCAGTGAACAAAAAAATAGGTTTAGTTAGAGTTTTGATGTATGTGTGTGTACAGTATGACATTGCAGCATTTAAACAAGCACCTACCCCAATGACATCTCATGTTCTGGTGCGGCGGGGGCCCCTGCCGGTCCTGTAGCATATATAGTTTTGAAGGAATGTGTCTGACCCAACCCAACCCTCACCTCCATCCTTGTGTAAAAATGTAGACATTGTAGTCCTGTGTTTTACATAAATCACACCATATTCAGGGTACAGCAATGTATGCATTTTCTGTTATAGAGTCCAGGGGCCTCATGTATAAACATTGAATACGCACGACAAGGTTGTGTACGCTGGTTGTCAAAAAATGAACTTGCTGTGAGAATGTGTGGGTCGCCACGCAAACTCTGAAGCAGCCGTGAGAATGTGCGGTCCGTCCACAAAGTGCCAAAACGCCATCTACTTCAGTTACTGTCTATGACACTGTCTATGAAAAAAACATAATTATCTGGAGTCTGGTTGGCTTGGCCTGGACTCAGTTTCCACATCAGGCCTATACACTTAATAAATGGCATTACATCAGTGGGTTCAAACTGCTTACCCTATTGTGCATAATTTGGACTGACATGCACTGACATGCGCCGCCACTCTTCTCCTGATATCCACTTCATAACCAAACCTTTTTTTTTTGTTCTGCCATGGTTCGGTTCTCTGTGCATACACCAACCTCCAACAGAAAATCTGCACACTGCGCAGATTATCTTGTATTGCTTATCCCAGATGGCCTCCACCTCCACGATGGGCATCTCAATCTCACAGTCGGTGAAGTTTTTATTTATTTATTTTTTCGTGTTTTGCAGCATTAGCACTGTAATTGGACAAAGATATTGTCGGGGCCCATCTATGGTCATTTGCATAGTAATTTATGGTATGAGGCAAGGCAGGCAGTGGCTCGCTCACGTGTATAAAGGAAAGGTGCGCAGGCCCAGTTTTATACATGTGACTATGTCTGAGTACGTACTTTTCAGGTTTTTGTCCGTACGCCATCTTTTAGTATGAAAAGACAGGACTTTCACCCAGTTCGTGTCCCGTTCTTGCCCCGCGTGTCACAGAAACATGTGTTTTAGAACCCCACCCACGATCTTTCCCTAAACCTAACCGTCCGTTCTTGTGCCGCATGTCGGTCAGTAAGTCCCGAGCCAGAGCGTCCAAAACTGACGTCAAGAGTCCCGACACTAAAGGAGACTTTTAGCGTGAATAACAAACGCCAAGCGTCCGTATTTTACGTGATGGGAGAGTGACAGAGATGGCAAAAGTACTCACTTTCCGTACTCAAGTAGAAGTACAGATATTTGTGTTAAAAAATACTCTGGTAAAAGTAGAAGTACTGATTTAACTTCTTTACTCAAGTAAAAGTAACAAAGTACAGGCTTGGAAATTTACTTAAAGTATAAAAGTAAAAGTAGCCTTGCGAATGACAACCATTTTTTATGAAAAGCTGCCTGGACTACACAAATCTAACTAGAGTGGTAGCTGAAAAACTTCAGTGGACTCTTTTTATGCCATTGCCTACATTTTAAATGGATGTCTGCCAATAGGCCTAAAACATGACATATATGATTATTGTGACAGAGACTGGGACTCCAGGTTAATAAGATTCTGACTGAGTAGTAAGATAGAAATCACAAATCCAGTTTCTCTTTTTTAATCTTCCCCTTAACATTTAAAGGAATATGCATGTAGGCTATGTGTGTGTGTTCGCAAATATGGTTTCTGGAATGAAAATAAAGGGTTCAATATGAATTACTAAACAGACAACAAACAAACATCCATACTACTAGTGCTAACCTTACCACCATCAAGCCACAATGATTTGCCGCAAATGAATGCCGCCGAATCTGTCGAGTCGTTGCATCAAGTGCAACGTACAGTATATTCCCATCCAGTTAGATCCAATTAGATTGAATTCGGTATTGATGACGTGAAAAATAATAACAGTTAGTTAGGACTAGATTAGGACTGTATTTAAAGCTGATTCTGGTTTCCAACTTTGCCCCAGGTGTGTCTGTTAAAACACAGACGGAGACAACTTCTCTCTTTTGATGCTTTAATAAGATCAAGCAACATGCAACCTAGCTAACAGGTGAAGAACACAAACAACAGAATCACTAGCTAACTTACTTTAAGTTTGCAAGAACTATAGACCAATACAACAACAGGCTTACATTAACTGACAACATAAATTCAGTGACGGACTGGTAATCTGGCATTTGGGCAGAAGCCAGAGGGGCCGCGGGCCCTCATCTGGCATTTGGGCAGAAGCCAGAGGGGCCGCCGGCCCTCATGGGCCATTTGGGCCGGCCGGCCAATCAGAGAGCCGCATGATTGTCGCAGCCATGCGGCCACTTAAATGTAAACTGCGATCCATATAATTTCTCTCGGCCCCCTTTCAAGCATCAATAACAAAGTTATGTTACTAATTGGTAGCCAAACGTATCCAAACCCTTGACACTTAGTGATTGCAAAATCCGATTTGTATTTATACCACACTTGAATCTCTCAATATCACAGTCATGGTTACCCTCTACAGTCATGAACTTTTACATCAGTCTGTATTGTTTTGTAGCAAAATTACTTATTCAGATCTGCTGTTCAAAAACGTAAACGTGCATGGTTTGAAATAAACAAATCTACCTGCATTTCTTTTATTTGAATATTTTTTTGCTAAAGTTAAAATGAAGCAATGCCTTCTGGGAATTTCAAGACCGAATCAAGTAGAGCCGAGTAGACCGCGTCTGCGTCTTTATGTGTCTATGATCTGCGTCAGTGTGGTGGTTGGAAGTTGTTGACAATGAAATGAATCAAGGCATCAAGCGACACAAGGGGGGGCAGAGAAAAAGAGAGAGAAATATAAGAGAGCACTGTTGGCTGACGTTGAAAAATGCTGCAAACTGACTGATTTGTTTTTAAACTCAAGTGCAGCTTCAGCTAGCATTAGCGCTAATACAGCTAGCAAGTTAGCGACAAAGCTGAGCCAGCACACCAGGGAGAGAGATAGGACAGTGAGGAATATGAGGAAGAGGAACAAAACAAGCAAGAGCAGGATGAAGAGATAGACATGGATAACGAATCTATGGAACTAACCAACACAGAACAACAAGCCTGCTGTGGGTCTGAATGTGGATTACCAGAAGTAACAGAGATGGAGACCAATGCTGCAGGAGGGAGTGTAGGTGCAGTAAGTTTGACTACTTCAGAATATTATATTATGGAGCGGCTGGCTCAGATGATTTTTTTTTTTTATAAGTCTATGTTTTGGTGCAGTTGTCTATAGGGAGTTTACGTTCACCATCACTGGGGCTATCAAAAGTGCGTGTTCTTTCCGTGCGTCAAAAGAACACGGTGGGCCGCTGGTAGGTGGAAATGCCAGGGCCGTTTTTTGTTTCCAGTCCGTCACTGCATAAGTTATATGACTTACATTTCTCAAGGACGCACACACACGATCTAACTGATTATCCTCTTTTCTCTCACTTTTTGCGTCCTCTATTTTCCGACATGCACTCACAATCACTCCTGATAGACGACCTTTTGTACAAAACTAAAGTAACGAGCCAATTTTCTAAAATGTAAGGAGTAGAAAGTACCGATATTTGTGTTAAAATGTAAGGAGTAAAAGTAAAAAGTCGCCACTAAAATAAATAGTAAAGTGAAAATATCAGAAAAATCTACTTGAGTACAGTAACAAAGTATTTGTACTTCGTTACTTCCCATCTCTGGAGAGTGAGAATGTGTTGTTAGGCGCGTCACGTTGGGTGAATGGTGCCTGTAGTGCAAAACGCTTTGAGTGGTGGCTAAGACTAGAAAAGCCTTACATAAATATAGTCTATTTGCCATCAAAACACAGAACAATAACTGAGGGATTCAAATTAATCACATTTAATGAATATGTAATCAATTAAACTGCATCATACCCATCAGATTAGAAGTAGATGACAATGACAGCATCTTTACAAAAAGCTAATTTTCAAACAGGTGCAAGCGTCACCTTACATACTAATTATATTTGACTTCAGTATGCTGTTTAAAGTGTCTTTTCAGGGTCTTGACTCCAGCCCCTCCCCTCTGTGAAGCGGCTGCAGGCTCGTTTTCATGGCTCTCGGCATCATTTGCTTCTCCCTTCATCTTATTTATGTATTCTGGTTAATTGTCTCTGTTTATATTCTGCAATGCGTTGCCCTTTTTTTTTTTTTATTCTGCCCACACTCCTTTGCTATTCCTGCCTCTTTGTTCCTGTCAACTTGTTCCATCAAATCAAAAAGCATCCCTCGCTCCCTCCTTCTCTCATCCTCCTTCCTCTCACTTTCTCTTCTCTCACGCTCTCTGAAAACAAATTGTATTCTATAAATGTTAATTAGCATGCCATGGTCTAGGGGATAAGAGTAATGGTGTACATGGGGCGCTGGTGGAGAAGAATTCATTACCACCCGAGACACCTGCTAGATTATAAACAAGCAGCAAACACTGATAATGCTGCTGTTTTGCCTGTCTCACTAATGGAGAAGTTTACAAATGGACTTTTAAAAGGATAGGAAGAAAACGTATCACAAACAGAAAAGTTTATAAGCACAATATTTCTGTGGTTATTATGAGGGCTGTCGCATTGATTCAAATATTTAATCGCAATTAATCGCATGATGGTTCATAGTTAACTCATGATTAATTGCAAATTAATGACACATTTTTGGAATACAAGCTTGTATTTTCCGAAAATAGTTAACCAAAACGTGCTTCTGAAAACACTTTAAGCGAGAAATAGGCCATGCATTTGCTGAATCTCTCTATATTTCAGATCGACAAAGGTCAGTTTCAAAGATTTCCGTCAGCTTTTGAGAGGCGCCGAGCCGGACGCTCCTCATTTGCATACAATTATCTGGATTCAACTTTATGCAAATGAAGAGAGGGCGACTCGACGCTACCAGAATGCAGAGCGGACTGGTGCCCAAATAACCAACACGGTCTCACGGCAGTTCGTGAAATGGTCACGTTATTTTTAATCTATTGATAAGTGTTCACAGGGACGTTTTTGTCGTTTTTTCCGTGGTGGCCAGCACGAAATGGTCTATGGAGATTAACAGGGAAAGCAAACGCCACACCCCAGGGGACGGCCGCGGGTGGCGCGCAACAGTAACGGGATGGCGGAGGTTAGGGTTAGGAAAGACACAACAGGGAAAGGACGCCTCACACACCGGGAGACGGCTGCTGAAAATTAACCTTTTTTGCGCTTTTTCAGATGCTTTTGATGCTTTTTTATGAAAACAATTTCGTCACTTATATGCACCACTAACACCAACTTGTGTTTGTTTATTAATACGTTTTAAACAAAACAAACCTCATTTATGTGAAATTATACCAAAAAAAAGTGGTTAAAAAAAGGCATAAATTATTAATTATTAATAATAGTTAAGATTAAAGGATGTTGAGTGGATCACATATGGGTGTAAGTAAAAGTCAGGATACTGTTTTAAAACCATTTAAAAATGTTTTTTTCAAATGCTACAAAAAATCATTAATTTTACCTGAAGAACGTTGTAGGGAACCATCCATGTTATTTCTTTTTCTTTTTAAAGCCTTAAAGCTTTTTTAGGCCTTTATTTTAATAGGACAGCTGAAAGGGGAGAGAGAGGGGGGAATGACATGCAGCAAAGGACCGCAGGTCGGAGTCGAACCCGGGCCGCTGCGTCGATGAATAAACCTCTATATATGGGCTGGCGCTCTACCAGGTCAGTTAACCAGGTGCCCAGAAACCCAAATTTCTGATATAAAAAAACTTTGAAAAAGGGTCAAATCTGACCCAAGGGAAACACCAGGGTTAAAAAAAACTAGACAGGTGTAGACACAGCATGTAGATCTGCAGAACCAGCAAACCGTTAAACCGCCACAGCTCATAAATATCCTAATAAAGAATTCACCCATTTAACTCTATTTACATCTTTAATGTTATCCACCAAACGGATTAACTGCAGGTTTCCCAACCCAAGTATTAATCCTTCAAATAACACTCATCAATTGCTTACATTAGGAGAAACTCATAAGAGGTAAAAACAGGAGGGTATACATCAAAAGGGCAACACATCGGTGGTAGAAAGGTTTAAAGTCCATGTTGCAAGTTAAATTTTCCAACGAATTTGTGGTAATTGCTTGTTGGTAATAAACATTTAAACTGTTATTCATGTATTTGATGTTGTTAGGTATCACAAAACAGAATATAACACGAAAAAGTAAGTACTATTTTACAGCGGTTTGTCTTTCCCCCACAATGCATTGCATGACGTCACGTTGGGGAGACGACAGGCGAAAGCCCCGTCTCGGTTCACTGTCCCGGTCACGGTTTCTGCCGCTGGTCTGGCAAAATATGGCTTTTGGTCTCGACCGAGTCAATGTGTCTTTATTATGTGTATAATAATATTGGGGGGGGAAGTGAAAGGCAGCTTGGACGGGGATGCTATTCGGCTTTTCACAAGTTTAAACAGCTAGCTAACGATACGCCGACTTTTGCTAACGTTAGCGCAACAGCGTTAGCTTAGACTGCTAGTTAAATACCGGTATTACAACTGGCTTCGGAGCTACGTCCACGTTGTCAACACAGGACATGTGGCGTTAGTGCTCCTTTTGTATCATACTTTTATTGAATGAAATATTAAGCTTCGCTCCTACGAAATAGGTGTTTTTTGTAACATTACACACAAAGCTAACTGGCTATAGTTAGCCTGTACGTATGCTAGCGGGATTAGCTAACGTTGCGTAGCCAGCCAGCAACTTCGGCGATCGGCAGTAGTTTCGGCGAACTAACCGCGACAGTATGTTGCCCACAATCAACTTCTGCTGTTAAAAGTAGTCAATCTGCAGTGATGTTTTGAAATGGTGACACATGGATGTGTTAGCTGTCAAGGTTAGCTCACCGAAGCTGCTTGCTGGCTATGCAACGTTAGCTAATGTCCGCTAGCATACATACAGGCTAACTAGAGCCAGTTAGCTTTGTGCAACTAACTAACTAACAAAAACCATCTCGTAGGAGCGAAGTTTAACGTTTCATTCAATAAAGTTATTGCACAAAAGGAGTACTAACGGCACAAGTCTTATGTTGACAACATGGACGCAGATATAGGAAACTCCGAAGGCAGTTGTAATATTTACCTAGCTGGCTAGACCAACGCCGTTGCGCTAACGTTAGCGAAGCGTCGGCGTAGCGTTAGCTAGCTGTCTAAACTTGTGAAAAGCTGAACAGCATCCCCGTCCAAGTAATAAATAAACACCAGGCAAATATGTTGTTACTGGAGCTAGTAGCCTACCATCAAAACGTGAGATATCTAATCATGATATCAATCATATCTATGTGTTTACAACCATCGGGGGGATTTCACAGGTGGGACTGGCAGGTTAGCACATAGCTAGCATGATGCCTTGTATTTTCTAGATCTAGATAAGTTTACCGGTACTTATCTGAACTAACAACATGATCACTGTCACTAGATATAAATAAAACATTGACTTTCACTTGGTGCTATTCACGGACAGTAAAAAACCCTCTTCCTCATCCCAGTCAGTCACCATAGTTCTAGTACCAGGCTGATACACGTCTCCCCAACGTGACGTCATCACCGAATTGCGGAAGAAAAAACACTAATACCAAAAACGACAGAAACCTGACAAAAACTGTCCTTTAACACTATTTTGAGACATTTTTAACAATGATATACATATATTGAGTGCTATATGTACCTATTAATCAACAGTGGTGGTTAACTTGCAACATGGGCTTTAAGAAGGGGATCGAGAGCGGCTCTGACGAGGCGCTGTGATTTCATGTCAGTAAGGGAAAACGCTTCCCTCCTCCCTGGTTTGAGGTTTTTATGAACGATAGGAAATCACAAACGAACCAAAATCATCACACGAGTTCCTCACATTGAATGTGTTAACGGAAGTATTATGCTTCGTCTGAGAAAGCTTAGTTCATTTCTCTGGAGGTAAGTGTGTTGTTCAAGCCAACTGATGTTAGGGCATAAGCAACATTGATTATGATGAGATTCAAATTGCCACAACAATCCTGAAATATGAAATACAAAGATTCTTGTGAAAACCTGTCTTCCGAATCTTCGGCTGGCCTAAATTTCAAAACACACACACACACACACACACACACACACACACACACACACTATTCTTTATCTCCACCATCTGCTTGAAGATTGCATCAGAAACACAGGAAAAGGAAAAGTGATGAGAAACAAGATAGAGGGACCTAGAGAATAAAGGCAAAATGGCAAGGGAGGAAAAGCGAGTGAGCCAGAGTGGGAATGAGTGAAAGAATAAATGAAAGAAAGAAAGGGGCCAGGGACTCTCATCAATATTTCATTTGCACGGAAAACAAAGGGTCGAGGTGGGGAGGGTGAGGGGGTCTCTTCAGAGACTGTGCTGAATTCAGCAGGAACATGAAACCTGCCGAGCCGAAAGTCAATATGAGCGAGTTGTTGGCGAAACAGCTTCTCCTGTGAGTTGGGAACGGTGGCAGGGATCAGCAGGTCCTCAGCACTTGTTAATACCAGCTGACTCTGTTGAAACACATACACGCACGCACACTGCTAAGCTTTATATATATTATATTATAAATATTCTACATTTTTCCAATAGTCAGCCAATGAAAAGAAATGAAAAACCAACAATGAATGTATTGTTTGTGTATCCAAAGCCTGATTTTTTTCCTCTGTTCCTTATTGTTTTCCAAAACTATTACAAACACATCATCGAGTACGTTTACATGCACACCAATATTCCACTATTATTCCGAATATGATAATATTCCAAATTTGATACAGGTCATGTAAACAGCATATTCCGTTCGGATATTCCGAATAAGGAATTTTCCGATTAAGACGTGGGATATTGTGGTATTAATAATAATAATAATAATGCTAATAATAATAAATTGTATTCATAGGCACCTTTCAAAGCACTCAAGGTCACCTTACAAGAAAAAACTATGTAGTATTGTTTAGGTTTTAGAGGCATTCTTTGGACATGTATACAGCACATTCAGAATATGCGTCTCAATCATAGACATATATAAAATGGACCAACAGATCTCGTTGCTTTCAAGAAGCTGGTTGAAGGAATGAAAGAGGGATGCTGCAAACAGCTTAGTTGGAATATTGTCTTTTTCGGAATAAGGGCAAAAAAACGAATATTATGTGCATGTAAACATAGTCAATGAGCCACTCTGTTGCATTGGGTTACATGTTCCTTCATTACAATGAACACACACACACACAATGGCTTATTTTGACTGAATTCCACATACACATCCTGCTGCCAGTATACTAGAGCACACCAAATGTGGATTAATCCTTGCGGTCATCGACCCAATTTACACTAGGCATTACCATTCAATCTGTATTTGGATTTTAGCTGAGGAAAAAACAGTTACAGTACAATTAATACAATATTCAGGCAGTTTGTAAATACAACAGTCAAAGTTGGCCCCTCCTCCCCGGTTCAATGTGAGTAAAGGTGCTCCCCAGTGAGTGAAAGCCAACCCTAGATACACTTTTGTTTTGGACCAAGCTTTGTCCACTTGGCATTTCGCCTCGCTATTTTTGCGTTTCTTCATTCTTGTGTCTGCCATTTTTATAGCTTCCTCTTGAATGTGTGCTTATGATCTGGCACCTAATCGCTGAGTTTTTATAGAGGTTGACACCATCCCAAACCAACCCGACAACACCAAAGCACCATCTTGTCAAAAATCCTTGGTTCAACTTTGCAGCTGTGAAACACTAATCTTTCAATTCAGTACCATTCTCCGTTCTTATTTTAAACCTCAATCAAGCAAAACTTACAGCATAAATATTATCATTTTTCTCCCTTTGGCTAATCACTGTCTTGCTTGTCTGTTTTTATTTACAGGGGAGAAGGACATGGGAGTGAATCTCCTTTCAGAGAGTGGTGTGAAAAAGTTTGGCAAATTAAAGATAAAGTGCGTAGTTTCGGTCGCCCCCATGACGAATGATTTAAGTAGACTTGATACAAGCCTTCTGTGACCATGCACCGACCCCAGTAGCCAAGGAGGACACTGAGGATTAAAAAAACATGATGGAATCTTCAGAGGTCATTATCTTCACTCGAGTTTCTGGGCAGGAAAGTCACCGGACGCCACAATCTTCTGAACATAGTCATACTGAGAAATATAGAGAGAGTTGTGTGAGCTGATAGTCTTAATTAGCTTTGTAGCAACTCATTTGGCAATGGCTGGAATGTAACAGACGTTCATTAATATCAAAAAGTTACGCACTAAAGCTTTAAGGTCTCTTTTACCCAGCAATTACTGCCACAGCTTCCAAAGGTTGAGGAACAATCTTGGAATGCAACACTGTTTTAAGCATGTTAGAAGCCCAAACTATTGAATCCACTGTTTGAGAACCCTGTCACCTCACGAATCAATATATATAGATATATAGATTATGATTTGAAGTGTTTTTTGTAAGGGAATCTTTTTTTATTGTCCATCCAGAGCTGATGTTTAACTTTTGCTATATGAAATTAAGATCTCTCTATATTGTGTAAACATAGTTTGTAGTAATATGATTGACGTTTTTTCTCTTACCCCTGATGTGTGACAAGCTGTGGACTATATAGTATCTGTGCATGTGTCTGTCTTTGTTGATTTGAAGAAGGCCTGAAGGCTGCAACATCATTAGAATAAATAGAGGAGTGCATATCTAGCCAGAGTGTGAGACACTTTTTTCTTACTTTCAAAAGGCCAAAAAAGGGACAACATCAGGCTTTCTACCAAAAACGTATCCTCACATCCAGTCAACACTTTTGCATTGCTTTGCAGTGAGCTTCACCATTCAGAGACACCAAAGGATGTCAAACTGCATATAATCAACTTTTTTAGTAGTAATTGCCACTTCAGCACTTGGGATGGGTGTTGAATTCAAGGGTGTCAATCATATTGTCAATTATGGGACCCAAACAAACATTGAGGCCTACATGCAAGCCTTTGTTTGGAAGAGCAGGGTGAGATATGTCTCTGGCATATTCAATTATTTTATACCACAGCAGACAACTACAAGGCATATCTAATGAAATGCTCCAGTATGTATCCGAGACAAAACGGTGCATGAGAGTGAAAATTCTGCATCTGTTTGATGGAGAGAACACAAAGCCTCTTGAACCAAAACATGCATGTTGTGGCTTCTGTGTATAATTGTGTGACTGTCAAGACACACGTGATGGATGTGCAAGCCCACTAAAGAAACATGCAGGGGATTGTTTTGTCAATCTGTCACAGATAAACAGAGAATCATTCTTTGGAAAAGCTTAAAAGAGCATAGCACACACAACACACGTGTCATGTGACATGACACAGTAAGGACTTTGTGGAGCACACAGTTAATATATTAATGTGTCCAATTTGATGGGCTCACCTCTTTTCTATCTATAATAATAGTTTAGGCAAGAATGTTGATGGTGCCAAACTTCATTCTTATGCAGATGATACTTTGATATATTGTGCCCCCCTTTACGGAAGCTATGACCAAACTTTAGGTTGTCTTAAATGTTATTCAAATTCAGCTGTCACTAAAGTTGGTTTTAATTTCTGTTAAAACTAAGGTAATGGACATTGCTGCTAAGGGAAATAAGTTAGAAGTTGTTTCCTGTCTTAAATATCTCAGTATTTGCCTTGATGACTGCCATTCTACCTCAGGTTGAGAATCTTAAAAAGCTGAGGCTGAAGTTAGGGTTTTATTTCAGAAACAAGACCTGTTTCCTTTTTGAGGCCCCTCACTTGGAATAACCTTCAAAATAAAGTAAAACTACATTAACTATTCTATTCTCGGGTGATCTCGTTAGAATCCAGCTGCCATTCACGTTACGAAAGTAAATACTTTCCAACATCTGAAGGAATTTGTGTTTACTACATAACTACTTGTTGTGTTCTTTTGAAATGCTGCGAAGAGCCACACAAAGGCTTAGGCCAGCACTGGCTAATAGCTGATATTTTGCACCAAACTTCAAATTTAAAATTGCAGGAAATACATTGTTTCCAGATGTACAACTCTGTACCAGAGATACATTCTTGTCAGTCTTGCAGCTGTTTGAAACAACATTTTGACTAAAATTCTGGACCTCATTCAAATATTATGATCAGGCTTGGGGATTAACAAAATACAAAGAATGGCGTTACGTAATTAGTATACAA
The DNA here is from genome assembly GCA_025617405.1 of Perca schrenkii. Classification (NCBI taxonomy): domain Eukaryota; kingdom Metazoa; phylum Chordata; class Actinopteri; order Perciformes; family Percidae; genus Perca; species Perca schrenkii. Next base: position 25,845,258 of record CM046807.1, read on the forward strand.
AAATGGTAACTGTATTCCCTTAAGAGTTACAGAAAAAAAAAGACGTAAACAGATTACGTTTATTAGCAGGGGTTTATTAGCAGGATTACAATTTTAAAATGCATTTCAAAATAAAGAACAATATACTACCATCCACATGTGCACATATTACAACACTTAACGAGTCTCACACAACACCACTCTGATCTCGAGTGAAACCATAACTAACAGTTGCCAATTCATTATGACCTCTAGTTATGCCCTCTAATGTTTGGTGGAATACCACCATTATTTTTGTATTTAAAGCAGAAAAGGGGAACAACAATACAGTTCTTAGAATTAGGTTATTGACTACATTTTTGATCAGGTAATTAGTAATTGTATCAGAATAAACCCTCCCAACCCGGGTTATGATGTTCAGTATAACCAGCTCAACTCTTAAAATGTATTTATCAATTTAAAACCCGGCCACTATTGAGCAATTCAGCCGTATAATGTCTAAATGTAACCTCAAATCAGGTTGGTATTACATGACTGGACAATATTTAGTTCTTAATAAAAGTTCACTGCCTGCCTCCTACAGTGTATTGCCACATCAAACAACTATTCCAGTGCAGTAGTGGAAGTACAGTGACCTCTCTGCTCTATAGACTGAGGAATCTTAATTTCACAGCAATAATTACCAACAGAGAAACTGTTCTGAATGTGAAGGCTTAGACAAAAATCTAATATTTATCATGGCAGCCACGCTTTCATTACATTATACTTGCATTCCAATAAACTGCTCTTTAGGAACAATGTAATTTCTGCCATTTTATTTCATGTTTAGACCTCAGCATGGTAATGAATTATTATTATCAGTCCTGACACAGGTTCCTTCCTATCTTCTCCCACTGTTCCCTCTCTCTGTGTAATGAATAAATAGAATGGGATTATCAGCTCACTTGTAGTCCACCCACATTTTGTATTTGAAATGAGCCACGCTTTGTGCTGGCAATTTGCCTTCATCTAGCTCCAGTTGATAATGCAGAGCCAATTAAATGGAAGCAAATTGTTGCTTTTGGGGAAGTCACATGGGTGAAAGGCATGCTTTTCATATAAGGTGCAATAGAGATTGCATAGGCTGTATTTATATAATGGCAAAAATGACTAGTAATGATAATTTGCTGGAAATCATCAGTCACGCCCTGTTTTTGTAAACCTTCAGGCAAACTATCCTTGACACAATGTGAAACTTTGCTGGAGGCACGGCATTGGACACCGTGGTTGAATCCTTTGGAACAATTCCCTCACCACCAACAAGTGTGGGCTATTAAGCAACCAAAACATACCAAGTGTAAAATAAAATTAAGATTTTATGGCAATAAGTAAAATACTGAATGTCCCACACTACAACATGGCCAGGTGATAAGTTTGGTGCAGGGATGGCAGATAAAGAATGATGGGAAGCAAAGAAATGCTACCTAGATTCAAATGGCTTTCAGCTGTGACCCTCAGGCGTCAGTTGTGTATCAGTTCCATACATACTACTGCTGCCTTCACACAGAATGGGAAGAACCAACATATTCTCACTCCCATTTCTTGGTCAGGTGCCTTTGGCGTTTTTATTGATGCATGAAGTCTCCTTTAGCGTCATATATAGACACGCTTGGTTGGGACTATTGGTGTCACTTATTGACGCTCTCGGGACTCACAGCAAGCCCTTTGGCATCATATTTAGACACGCTTGGTCGGGACTAGGGTTGGGTACCGTTTATCGTACCGGTACGGATACCGGTACCTGAAATTCGGTTACGGTACCCAACGGTACCTTTTTTCAGTACTTTCCCTTAGTAATAACAAAAAAACTATTTCAGTTGTAAAAATAATTTAGTTTATTTATTAAGAAAATTTTACAAAAGTAAAAATAAAACCCCTCCCTCTCTCCTCCCAAACCTTGGTAGTACCGACGTTATTCGGTCGGTACCCAAAAAAGTACAGAGATCGGTACCTAACCCTTTGTTAGGATTTTTGGCATCACTTTTTGACGCTCTGGGTTGGGATGTTTGTTTAACTGACATGCGGCACAAGAACAGGACAGTGAGGTTTAGGAAAAGATCGTGGGTGGGGTTACGAAATGTACATTTCAGTGACACGCCGAGTTCCGAGGTAAATGGAACACACTATTTGTATACATAGTTACGGACCCCACGGTGTACCCTACGGCGTATCCTGATGTGTACCTCCCCAGAAATGGAACTTTACGTGGCGCCGCTGCAGACGCAACAACTGTGATTCATCCACTTGGTTGTGGCTCGGTACCAGGGCGTATTCTTTGATTCATTTTCAGTTGCTCCTTCTCCATGAACAACATGAAATTGAGGAGAAGGTTAACAGTTCCTGTTACAGCTTTCCGAGCGTGTTCAGAAAGCACAGGGGAGACACTTTGTTTCTCTGTCTCCACTGCCTCAGTCAGTACTTGCTCTGGAGCTAAACCTGTCACTCTTTCATCCACTCTATGGTATATGTAGGTACCTGTTCAGTTTATCAGTGTACAACAGTACATGAAGGGGAGTTGGAGTACGTACTAGCTCTTCCGAAACCAATGTGCAGCAGTAACACAGAGTGCCAAAGGTTAGGTAAATGCAATTTATTGGTCTTGCTGAGGGAATTATGCGCTGCCACTTGTACACTGGAGGGAAGAGGTTAGAAAGAAATTAACACTTGTGTTGTTGGCCAGGTTACACATTCATATTGCTGCAGACTGGAATGAAAGAGCAAAAGGAAATACACTAATGAGTCACTCTATTATGGAACGGCACTGAAGGTTGGACCCAAAAGCAGACATGACACGTGGGAAATACGTTTAAATGATTTAATAAAATATATATATATATATATATAGTATATATATATATATATATATATATATACATATATATATATACATATATATATATATATATATATATATATATATATATATATATATATATACGAGGGGTGTTGTGTCCAGGGGATCCAGTGGTGAGTGGTGGTTGCAGTGTGCTCTTCAGAGCGTGCCCAGTGAATCAGTCTTGTGGCGTCCTCCAGAGTCCAACAAACAATTCCAACACCTGACAAACTTCCTTGCATCCAGAGAGAAGCAGGCAGGCAGGCAGGCAGGCAGGGGTAACAGGAAGCGTGAGCACAAGCAAGCAGGGCAGACTGCAACACCAGGAAACATTACATTACATTACACTACACTACACTACACTGCACTGCACTGCACTGCACTGCACTGCGAGCCAGGAGCTACAACTGTACCACACTAGTAGACTGAACAATCTGGCTACAAGTGGATCACAAAGCCAGCCTTAAGTACTGCTGGGGGATGATTAGGGAATGAGATTCACCTGACGCAGCCTGCAAACTAAGCCATGTCCAGAGCAGGCTAACAGCCAGGCTAAAATTAATCCCAGAGTCTTAGGTGTTAAATCAGCTGTTGCTCTGATCCGAAATAAACATGTTTGCAACTGAAATGAAGAGAAGTCTCAAACGGGTGCAATAACGTAAATTACAAATAAAGTTCATGGGTTTATGCAAAATATTAACTGGATGCTTAAATGACAAATGAAGAATATGTTCATATGCAAATACAATAGGCTACAATAAAGCCAATGTTCACATTAAATTCACAAGTTGCTGAACTGTATTGACAAACTCGTAACCTAAGAAACATTGCAAATATCATTTAACACCTTGCATTACAAAGTTCACTTGAATAACTGAAAATGTTAATTAGAGATTTCATACCTCGCTCCACTTTCCAAGGGTGCAAAAACTAGCAGTCTACCCAGCTGTCCATTAGCCCCTTGCAGATAGGTCACGACAGACTCAAACACAAGCGTATACGTTCAAAAGTAATCCGAAAAGAGGACATGCACGTCAGCTTCAAGTAAAACGGTGAGGAAAATGTTGAGGCAAAATGGCCTGGGTCTGTCCATGATTCCCGAGTTTTTAGGTCCAGTACCATTTCCCAGCGACTATCTAGCCTGGTCGCACAGAATTCCGTGAAATGATCACGAATTGTTGACAGCGCATTATGTGGTGGTGGCATGGAATGTGTGAAAATTCTGCCAATGTAAAGTCAATGAGAAGATGACGTAGCATTAAAAGCGACTACGGTAGCGAGTAGTATGTAAGACCGAAATTCTAAGGAGGTTAAGGAGGTTGGTTGGAGTGGTGGATGGGTGAAACACAGGACTTTCACCCAGGAGACCGGGGTGTCAAGTCGCTTCCTTCTTTTCCGTCCCGTTCTTCCCGCATGTCACGGAACCGTAAGCCCACGCATAAGGTAACGCACGTCCGTATTTATAACGAGAAGAGTGCGTACCAGTGTGCGCCGCAAGGTGTTATAAATCAGAATATTGTTTTTGCGTACGAAAATTCTGACTTTTTTGCGCACTAAATCTTTCAGAATAGAATTTACGCACAGTTTTATAAATGAGGCCCCTGGTTGGACTATCACAAGGTAGGCCACACACATTTCACTGATAAACACAATTGCATCAAAGGTTTTACTTATGTGTAGTTGCAATGATTACATTTTGTATTCTCAGGTGAATTCTCTGGCGTTTCTGCTGGGAGACAAGGGTTATGCCTTTGACACGTACCTTCTCACTCCCCTTGCAGACCCTCAGACAGCAGCACAGCGAGAATACAATCTTGCCCATGCAAGAACAAGGGCCCGAATTGAGATGGCATTAGGCCTTCTCAAGTCAGACAGGGCCTGTGACATCACTGTAGCCTGCACTGTCCTACATAATATTGCCTGTCTGAGGAAGGAAAGGGATCCTGCACTGGCACCTGATATTGAGTGGGACAATGCAGCTATATTCCCAGATGACATTAATGGCAGGCTGGTCAGAGACCAATACAATAATTATTTCAGTGTTAAGGAGGGTTGGTGAATGGCGGACCCAAAAGCAGAGATGGTAGGCAGTGGAGTAGATAATAATTAATTTTAATTCCAAACCAAAAAATATTGAAACAAAAGGAGACCTGGAAAAGGCACGTAAAAAGAAAGTCCAAGAAGAAATATGAAGTCCAAACAAAACTAGAAAACTGCACCCAGGAACACAGAGACCAAACAGAGAAGACAAACAAACACGCAATCCAAACTGAAACCAGAACACACAATGATCTGACAAAGGACACAAGGACACACACACAAACACAAAGGCTGAAACAAAAAAACAATCTCCGGACAAGAAAACCTCATAATGCTACAACTATTGCAATAATGTTGAAAAATAAAACTAATTGAGCTTTAATTTTATTGTTTATGGTTTAGCTCAAACACCCTTTACTTATTCAAAAGAGTGGAACGCAATCCCTATTATTATTAGTGTATAAGTTTAAGTCAGTTTGAATTAAAAAATAAATAGGCATATGCACTGGTGTGTCCTATGTGTTCCTATTAGTGTTATGTGGAATTATCATTTCTATATTATTGTAGTGCACTGTATATGCCCAGGGAGATGGAAATTAGAAATTCAAATTATAAAAGGTTGGTGTCTCCCCTTTAGTCTACATAACATATAGCATATAGCATGTTACCACTTTATGTACAACCATAGACTGTTACAGTTTTTTCCGAATGCTAAACAACAGTGGGCACAACTGGAGTCACATGTGCAAAACTCTAACTATAGTCTGCACTACCAACAGTCACCTGAGCTAAACAGTTCACATCACCTGCAAAACAGGCTCAGTGCAGCCAAACACTATGGACAAGCCTCACTGAGATAACACACACTGTCACTCAGAACACACTGAGGGTAAAAACACATCAAACACCAATACAGAAATTACAAACTTTTTCATCTTTACAGTTTGAACAATTTGAGTGACTTGACACTACTCAATAGTTTATTTAAGGAAAAAATATAGATTGTATAGCATACCAATTTTTACATAAGGTAAAAAAGAAGGAATGAAATTCAGCAGTTTTCTTCAATAAAGTATTTTGTCTCTAGTAATTTATGGAATTACTGGGGAAAAAAAACTAAAGGTACATACGTAACAGTACCAAAGAATAGTGTGACTAATCCTGCCTCTCTCCAGCATCATGTGACAAGTTTTCTTCATCACATTGGATGTCTGCATCATCTCTAAATAAAAATGAATGTGGTGTTTCTATTGCTTTCACCGCCATTACTTTAAAAAAAACAGTAAGAACACAGTTTTACTATTGTAAAGATAAAGTGTTTTTCACTTTTTTTTATAGCTGTGTACATAACCTCAGACATCTTACCTGGACATATTGGTATCTTTGCTCTTTTACCTGTTTCTCTCAAACAGTACAGTGTATAATTGTTTCATTCTTATTTGGTGTTTGTATACAAAAAAAGACTTTCTGAGCTTTCTCTGTATAAATACCATGTATGTTCAATAACTAGTCTAAAACAAGACACCTGCTTAGGCTTTCAGCTAAAATTCCAATCAGCAGTGTTTGATAGGCACCAGACTGAAATCTATTCTGTTTTGAATGTGTGGTTAACAGTTTTGACAGCAGTGTGTTAGCATTTGAACAAAGTGCTGTAAATCTACAGTGTTGTGCACGTTGTGGTTAAAGTCATGGGATAAGTGTGTAGAGTTTTGAAAACTGTGTTCAAGCAATGAAAAACGAACTAGAGTTCGGTCCACATGAACTGCTGCTGTGCAGACTGGAGTTAGAGTTTTGCACATGACTCCAGTTGTGCCCACTGTCGCTTAGCAATCGAAAAAAAACTGTAATATTAACTGTTCATTTATCAAACAGACTGAAACTCAACTTCTAATAAATCAGAAAACAAATACACCAAAAATATGAACTAAATACAAAATATAATGTAGGCTATAGCCTATGTCATAATTTAAACAAGTCTCCCAAAAAGGAACGGGTATATCTCTCTCCTCTGCCTGCTGCGTTTGTGTGTGTGTGTGTGTGTGTGTGTGTGTGTGTGTGTGTGTGTGTGTGTGTGTGTGTGTGTGTGGAGTTCAACTCCGAAAAGACAGTTAACACAGGTTCCCGTTAATCTTATGATTGACATGTGTTGTGATATTTAAACAAACGATCCGTCAACAGCGAAATAAAAGCCTCTTATTTACGGGACCGGTCTAAGAGACCTCCGGCTTACAGCGGGGTCCCCAAGCGTGACTGTCCGAGCGCTGAGCTAGCGGCCCCAGCAGGCGCAAGCTGGCGGCCGCGTCACTTTATGGAGCTCCGAAAACGTTTTGGGGCTGTCTATGTACTGGAAATCCAACCATCATTGAATGGCGAAATTAATATTGGGATACAGGTGCTGCGAAGTTACCAACCAATGCATCCTCGGTAAAATGGGCGTGTCAAGAACATTTCCGGGAATCTTAACTGTTCTTGGTGAAATGCAAACTTGTGTATTGGGACAGTACTTTGGCAACACGAGACAACGTTTCACAGGGACACCAGAACACAATAGTGTCAATAGAAGAAAACGCCCAAAGACTAAATACAGAGGGTAACGAGGTAACAAGAGGCAGGTGACACAAGGGCTGGGAAACAGGTGAAAAACATCAGGCAATCACATGAGCGGGAAAACAAAAGAACAGGAAGTAAAATAAGACACGACGAGACCGAAACTAGACAAAATAAAACAGGAAACCGAGCAAAATACAAAACAGACCACCACAATAAGACAAAACACAGAACAACATACCAAACCCATAACATTCAGATGACTGATTTCATTGTCTTGTCCTTCTCTAATAAAGGATAGTTTGTTTTACTCCTTAATTAGGCCTGTTTTTTATTAGATATTATAGTAGCTTATTTGGTTTCATAACCTTTCTCAATTTTTGTCTCACCTCACTGAACCAATAACTTTGGCTACATAGTGTAGTGTACATTCATCACACAGGGAATGCCACAGTGCTTCTTAAGCTTTTTATTTTAGTCACTTGTCAGCTTGGGAGAGAGAAAGAAAAACATGATTAATACATTGTTTTACAGATATGCTTACAGTGTGGATTGACTTCACTTACTTGTTTTTCTAGTTTCTGTATCTCCAGATCCAGTTTCCTCAGTGTTTTCTTCTTGATCTCTATGCCAAGGTCCAGGTCCTGGAGACTCCTTTTGCTTAAAGCAATCTGTGCATCTGCCAGCTCTATTTGCTTTTTCAGATGTTGCATGGACAGACATCTGACAGTTTGTGAATTCTGTAAACCACCCATTGATTAGCACAGCAGGAATTGTGCATCATGGATTTCCTTTAGCTCATACTTACTATGTTGCCAGGCTGGCTGTTAAGCTTTATCCAGTCTGGATCCTGTTATAAATATATATTTCTATGAGTTCTATATCACTGACTTCTCATCCATTATGGGCTAAATATGCATTTCCATAAGATTGACATGATACCTCAGGCCTTCTGGAGTCCACCGTCTCATCATCAGCTGCAGAAGCCCCTTCCCATGCTGCAGAAGCACCTTCCCCCTGCCATATTGAATAACATTTGTATTGACAGGATGTGCCAAGCCATATGCTTTTAATAAATAATACTCACTGGATCATCGTCTGGTGGCAGGAGAGTGACTGTGTTGGCCCGGACACTGCAAGGCAAAACAAGGTCAGACAGTCCACATATGCCCATAAATGGTTGATTGTGTTTGATGTGCAGTACTGGAAAATGTACCTTGTATGAAGAGGGCAGTTTCTGCAGGTGGAACAGAGCCCGTAGCTGTCCCACCCTGAATCTCTTTCATCACAGGCCTTCCTTGGTTTAAAACAAGGGCCATTTCCTCAGCTGGGGTGAAGTCTGGAGCTAGTGCCCCCCCGCCCGGTGCCAGACAAATGAGCCTTCTTCTTAAAGGAGAACTCCGGGCAATTTTTACGTTAATCTTGACCGCTATATGTATACGAGTACTGTCGATAGCAAAAAAAAACGAGCCGAATCGGTGCTAGCAACACGGAGCTGCTGCAGCTAATGCCGAGAGCTTCCACACAGCTAAAACGGCAGTTATGGGGGCATAAGATAAAGAGTGCCTTTGTGCCTCTTAATAGACACAAAATGTAATTAAAATGTCTGTGCAACATGAACAGGGACCTTACATGACAACAAGAAGCATTTAGCAACTTAGCCATTGTTTAAACTCACCTACCCTCTTAGCTGCTAGCTGCCGTCTGGGATGAGTGAGTGTGTTCAGCCAGGCTCCGGTAATAATCATCACGCAGCAGTTCCATGTGTATTTGTAGCATATATATCCATTTGTGTGCTGTCGTTGGTGAATATGAGTCTCTGCAGTGGCGAATTGTGTGGTAGTTTCCTTAGCCAGGCTAGCAGCCCGGACCGGCATCCTTTTACTTCCTATAGCCGCCTCCCTCGCCTGCTGAGGCCGATAACAATCCAACAAGCGCCCGCTGGTCGGGTGGAGGTGTTCCAGAAGACCGTTCAAGCCTTCGCGGCGAAAAATTGTATTTTATTTCACCCTCACAAATAGGTAATTGAGCACTGTAGTGGTTAACAACAGCAGCCATATTTCCTTTTCTGCATATTATATGCTTCACCTCCTCATAACTTTCCATAATTAGTTGCTGCTCAGCGGGTGAAAAATATGCAGCACGCATCTTCTCCTTCTCTGCATCAGTAAATCTGTGATCGATACCGTGGTCTTTTTAAGAAAGCCGTGAACGTGCACTTATCCCAGCTATCTACACCTGGCTTGACACAGCTTCACCTTCTCATCCTGGCTCGGCAAACGTGCAACCGATTAAGCCACGATGAGCGGATCTCACTAAGTCAAGCTGCGCTTTTTCAGCTATCCTGAATATATCTTCATTCTTCTTTTTTTTTAGTGAAACAAACAATGCACACAAACAGGGAGAGGAAAGGGCTGCCATGATGGCATCATGACACACTCATACACACACACACACGCACACACACACACACACACACACAAGATGAACCATCTAAAGTCCTGTGAGACTCCAGGATTGAGTAAAGTTACTTGCTAGAACATTAAGTACAATGCAGAAGACCCAGGACCATAACAGTGAACTACTGACCAATGTAATCATAAAAAATGTAAATCACTAATCTACATTCATACTTCCACATTATGTTTCATAATCATAGCGATTTTAAAATCAATAAATTAATCCCATGAAAGCCATGGATGTATAAAACCGGGAGACAGCGTTCGAGGCATAGCCCCGTACATTCCTCTGAGAGCTGCTCAGCAGCGCATGAAGCCTTCATTGAGCCAAAATTGAACCGGATGATCGGTGCTGGTTCCACATTGTGAAGCTCATAGAGCAGGCGCGCTAGAGATCTCTGCCGACCGAGCTGGGGACTTCCTGTTTAGCGCTCCTCTAACTTCAGTGGGGATTAAATGAATCAATCGCGCGGATCTTCTAGACTTTTTAAGTGTTATCGGCCCAATGGATCAAACTCTGATAGTGAAATTAGTCATTTCACAATGGTTGTGAAGCTAAAAAAAATTCAATTCATCCAATGATTTACAGACTTCACTCATGTAAGTCAATGGGGAAAAGTCTTTTTGGGCCACAGGCATCACTTGATGGGCCAGGAGTTGCAATTTCAATATTTGGCCGCTATGTTTAATTTACTTCAAAACCTGGCGCACTTCTTGGGGGTTAGTTAGTTAGTTAGTTAGTTAGTTAGTTAGTTAGTTAGTTAGTTAGGCCCATACTAGTCCTTCATGGAATCAGATGCAAACTGCCTGGCACATCATAAACATTTTGGGAAGCAGACTTATTCACTTTCTTGCTGAAAGTTAGATATTAGAAAAGATCGATACCACTCTTATCTTTACAGTAAATATGAAGCTACAGGCAGCAGCGCATTAGCTTAGCATAGCACAAAGACTGTAAACAGCTAGCCTGGTTCTGTCCAAAGGTAACAAAATATGCACCTCTAAAACTCACGTATTAACAGGTTTTTTATTTGTAGAATCTGTGAAACAAAATGTAAAAAACAACACTGTTTGTATCTGTGTCTGTATCAATTCTGCCAAAACTAAAGAATAAAGCTAAAGAAAGTTAACATACTACAATCACTTAGATCAGCACACTGATGAGATTCAGGGTGGTACAGTTGGTAAATCCATCACCACAGAGACCCTTTGATGGAAATCACAAATAATTCTGCCGATTCACCTCGTTCAGTTCAGTTCAGTTCAATGATTTGTAGTCAGTGTCTATGCATTTTGTTTGCTTTTGTTGCTAAGCATCACCACTCAAATGCACCTCAGTATGTATACGTCAGTAAGGGAACGTAGTGTTTCCCATTAATTGACTAGAAAGTCTAATTCCACTGTTTCAAAATTCACCATTAGACATGGTCTCAGTGCACTTTACAGTTAAAGGAACGCAGAAATAATAATAATTGAACAGCATTAAAGCAGTAATAATTAACAATACAAAACCACCAACATAAGAATAAGTGAAAAAGTTTGTTTGTGAAGAACGCAGAAAAGGTGTGTTATGGTTGGCTGTAGTATGAGTAGAGGTGGGTTTTCAATCTAGATTTCAAAATGTCAACTGAGTGAGCTTCTTTAACATGTAGTGGGAGGCCAATTCACAGATGAGGGTCAGTATAACCAACTGATTCTTTGTTTACTAGGCGAATATTCTCGCTTTGCCAGACCTTCCAGAGGGTCTGGCTAGTCCACACAGCATTCTAGGATGGGAGAAAAACATGCTCTGGTTTATTCATTTCTTTAAACCAATCACAATCATTTTGGGCGGTGCTAAGCGCCAGATGGAGCAACGGTGCCTCTGCAAAAGTTGTTTCAGTCGTGCAACAGAAAACTCAGATTGGACAGATAGTCTAGCTAGCTGTCTGGATTTACCCTGCACAGATCTGAGGAGCAGTTAACCATAGTCCTCACAAATCCACCGGAGGTTAGAATTCCAACACAAAGAAAAAGGAAGGTAACGGACATCTGGCCTGTGGAATTTCAGGAGCAATCCCGGGAAGTGGAACATCATGGATATAGACTACTAGGGAAATGACCAGGAGATCAGCATCAAGGGAGCGGAGGGAGCATGCCAGTGTATATGGTGTAATAAGCTCAGATAGGAGGTGCAAGTCCATGCAGGGCCTTATATGTTAAAAGAAGAACCTTAAAATCAGCTCTAGCTTGCACTGGGAGCCAGTGAAGAGAGGCTAGAACGGGTGTTATGTGAACATATTTTCTAGTTTTTGTCAGGACTCTGGCTGCAGTGTTGTGAGCAAGCTGAAGGCCTCTAGTGGCACAATATGAAAGACCAGAAAAAAGGACTTTGCAGTAATCAAGTCAGGAAGACACAAATGGATGCATTTCAGTTTCTGCATAACAAAATGATAAAATTGGTCAGATTTTTGCAATGTTACTGCAAACGCTGTATTATTGACTGGAAATATTTTTACACTTCTTATAATCACATAAAATATTTCCACTGCTTTAAAACATTACACTGGGCCAGTAAATACAATCAACCAGCGGCTTGGAAAAGTGAAAAACTCCTTTCATTTAAATTATTTTCCAGACATTGCTCTGCAAGCGACGTTACTATATCAGCTCTTCTCTCCAAGACCTCTCTCTGCTCTGCCTGTGTCTGCCTCCAGCAAGCATCAGCAGCTGGTTTAAACATGGAGATGCGAGTGAAGGGCGAGCTTGAACAGAGTCTTTTTCTCAGTCAGCCGAGCTGGGACAAAGCCTGTCCTCTGAGCTTTTCACGCGGTCCAGAGGCAACGTCTGATGTTTCTGCTTCAAACTAACCATCTGACCTTTACGGTAACAGCACAGCCTATGCCAGGCATATTGTAATGGTGTGTTTCTCATATATATTCTTGTGTGTATTGAGTAGGGGTGTGAATATTCACTGGTCTCACGATTCGATTACGATTATCCTGCCAACGATTTGAATCAATCGAAAAATTCAAGCAGTCAGATTAGGTCTGCACGATATGAGAGAAATATGCAATTACGTGGTTGATTATTGCAATAACGATATTACTTGCGATAAATAGATATTTAAGTGTACTCAGTTCGGCTGCTTTCAGTTTTTTACTAAAATACAACAAACTCCTTGTTGAACTGAAAACAAATGAAAGGAAATTATTTCCAACATTCTTTTATTAAAGAAACTGAACACTGAATTGGACATAAAAGGCAGCGCTATAAAAATGACAGTTAAATCTTTTAACTAACACAAAGAAATATCAGACAAAAGACAAAAACAAAAAAAGCAGCGAGCGGAAAATCAACAAGCAATAAGCAATTATGGTCTGTCACTACATCCATGCAGAATCGTCTAGGTCCTCATTGCGATGCATCAATGCAATGATTAGTTTTAAAAACAAAGTTTACAAAGTGCTTTGCTATCAGGCAGCCAAACAGTAGGGCCAACGTCACAAAAAATCAAGTCTAAAAAAATGAGTTTTGAGAAGTGACTTAAAAGAGTCCACTGATCCTGCGAGCCTTATGTCCTCGGGCAGATCGTTCCAAAGTCGAGGGGCCCTGATGGCAAAAGCACGGTCGCCCTGCGTTTTAAGCCTAGACTCTGGAACAGCTAAAAGGGCCCTGCCCGAGGATCTAAGGCTACGAACTGGCTCATATGAGGACAATAACTCTGCTATGTAGCTAGGACCCAGACCAATACAGGCTTTAAAAGTGATCAGTAAATTCTAAAACAAATAGGGAGCCAATGGAGAGAAGCCAGGATTGGGGTAATATGATGTTGTCTGTTAAAACCAGTGAGAAGCCTAGATGCAGCGTTTTGAACCAATTGGAGCCGAGAGAGTGACCTTTGGCTGATGCCGGAGAGGAGGGAGTTACAGTAGTCGAGTCTGGAGAAGATAAATGCATGAATTACTTTTTCCAGGTCAGAGCGGGAGAGCATGAATTTTATTCTGGAGATGGTTCATAAATGAAGGAAAGAGGACTGTACGACCTTCTTGATATGGGGATGGAATGTTAAATCCGAGTCAAATACAACTCCCAAATTTCTGGCGGTTGGCTTTATATTTGCAGACAGGGGACCAAGGTTACTCTCAATGAGACTTGCAGGATTTGGGGGATTGAACAGTATGATTTCTGATTTTGAGTTATTGAGTTGAAGAAAGTTTTGTGACATCTAAAACTTAACATCATTAAGACAGTTTAAAACAACTGCTAGGCTTTCTGGGTCATCTGGTCTCAAAGGACGGTATATCTTTGTGTCATCCACGTAACAGTGAAAAGAGACGTTGTGGTGCTGGATGATATGGCCTAGCGGAAGCATGTAGATTGAAAATAAAATTGGGTCTAAAATCGAACCCTGCGGTACACCACAGGTAATGTTTGCTGTAGATGATGAGTAATCACATATGAAGACTGAGTAGGTTCTTTCTAAAAAGGTAAGAATAAAACCACCTTAGTGCAGTATCCTTGATGCCAACCCAGGATTTAAGGTGGTCAATTAAAATAGTATGGTCTACACTGTCGAGAATTAACCCGTGTCGGCTGATAAAAGGTCATTAGTTACCTTCAGGAGGGCCGTTTCTGTGCTATGAAGAGCTCTAAAACTAGAATGAAACATTTTGAATATGTTGTTATGACACATAAAAAATAAAAGTTGGACTAAAATCACTTTCTCTAAAACTTTTGATAAAACAGGAGTTTAGAAATTGCTCTAAAATTGTTAAGAACAGAAGGGTCACTGTTTGGTTTATTTAAAAGAGGTTGGACCACAGCAAGTTTGAACGAGGAAGAGAAAATTCCACTTTCTAAGGAGCTATTAATGATTAGTAAAGTATGGGCCCAACCGTATCAACAACCTCTTTGAGAAATTTAGTTAAATAATAAAATCAAGGCTGCAGGTAGTGGGTTTCATCCGGGATATTATATCAGATAAAGCGGACAGTGATACCAGATTGAAATTACTAAAATTAGTAAGAATGTCCGAATAGGATGTAAAATCCCCTCTGGGGGCTTAATTTGTTGTCTTATATCCTTGAGTTTCTTTTAAAAAAATATTTCAATATATTCAATAACTTTGAATAAAATTCTAGGGTTGGAATGATTAGCTAAAATTAAGTTAGAAAGAACGAAGCTCTTGCCTCTTTAACTGCCTTTTGATAGTTAATCATTGCATCTTTCCAGAGGTCATAAAATACATTTAAACATCACAAGCATTAAAGGGTAACTACCATTTTTTTCAACCTGGAACCAGGCTGCTCTATAGGAGTCCTGAATCAAAAACTAAGTAAGTAGTAGCCTATAACAGCTGCTTTTTAATCTCAGGCTGGAGGCGTTAGGGTAACTACCGTTTTTGTTCAACCTGGGCCCTATTTTTCTATGTTTTTGTGTCTAAGTGACTGATGGGAACAACAATCTTTGAAATTGGTCCAATATTAAGGAAGATCGCTGTATTCGACAGTGGACAAAACAAGCTACAATGTAAGTTAATAGGGCAATTGTCCAGCTTGTATTTACGTTCACAAAAGTGCTTGTTTTGCCGCTGACAGGCTCAGATTAATATTCTAAGTCTCTGATCTCCCTCTACTTTATTCTTTGATTATGGGTTGCTGGAAAACATCCTGAAAATTACTGACTATGAATTAAGGACAACTCAGACTATATACAGACTCAAAATTAAGCATGTCTACTGTATAAAAGATAAAGCCCCACACTTGTTTTACAAATAGGCCTACAAATTGTTAAATTGTTGATGGGGAATATGACTTGAAATGTGGAGCCTGAGGCTAGACCAGTAGGAATTTAGGAAACCATGTTTTATACACTGCCTTTGTCTATGCTTTCTAAAAAATAAAGAAAATGTGTTACAAGCCGTAGATACAATTAACAGACCACTATGCTGATTTTCAACATTATAGCCACATTGTAAACCTTTGATTCAATTCACTTCAAAATCCTTTATTAATCCCACAATGGGGAAAATCACACTGTTGCAGGGATAAGAGGATAAGATGTACATTTTAAGCTAAAATCTCACAGTATCTTACTGTTTTAGTGTCATACAGGATCATACTGTAAACGGCAATGCATTCTGGGAGATAATACAATTACAGCACTATCTGTGAATGTTACAGATTACAGGTATTTACTGTTAATACCAATGCATCTTGGGAAAGTAAAGTAAAAGGCAGGAATTACACTGCTGCCAGTTTATTACCGTAAACTTTAAAAACAGTATGCGTACTGTAAATAAACAGTTTACTGGTGAAGCTGCTGCCAGTATATTACTGTAAATTTAGAGTGAAAAGTTCTACAGTGTATGTATTTGTGTTTTGTATGCATTTCTATATTTGCATATCTACTGACATATTCTGACTACAAGGAGTCTGACTGAAATTAGTTCTTTGGCATCTCCGGCATACAATAGCAGTCTGATAACAGGGTTTCCGTGGCGTCCTAAAAAGTCTAAACTTTCTAAATCAAAATTTTAGGTCTTATAACATCTTAAATCCGCAAGTATTGTGTTAGGTCTTAAATAATTTTCAACAGGTCTTAATTTTCCTATGTCAATGTAACTCTACCTCTACTGCTCATTGAAATGTTCCCACAGAGCTTTAGAATGATTTTTTTTTATTCCGTGTTCTTTTCTGTCGCTAGTCCAAAAATAATTTGCTGTATTAAGACTAAAAATGAGACCAACATGCTACTTATATTGCAGACAATCTAGACACCAGTCCTACAATGCCAATGAGGAAATCAGGGAATAGTTTCAGACAATGTTTCCGGGTGATAGAGGTCTTAAATTTCTTTTACCTTAAAAAGGTCTTCAATAGTCTTACATTTGACTTGGTGAAACCTGTAGAAACCCTGGATAACAGAGTGGAGTGACTTCCCACTGTACTGTATGCACACAGGGGACACATATTATAACAAACATCACATCTTAGTTAGCATAATGTTCTTGTCAATGTTAAACTTGCGAAAAGTATTACTTATGATTTGACGTATGATTCACTCAAATTAAAGGCTGCTGGTCTCAGCTACATTTTCGATCTCTAATTTGAGATGACTGACTACTCTCGACCCACTCTGCACTGTTTTACATAATGACTGATGTCATTATGCCTGTCAGTCAGACGCTGTCAATCATGCAGAGGTGAGCTAAACTAGGAACGAGTGGACAGCCATTGGCTCTAATATACTTGATATAGCTGACTATTTAGTGTTCAGACACTGATGCCATGCAGAGCTCAGTATAACTAGCTCTAATTAAAGGGGAATATCTGCCATCTCGGGATTCTTTTATTTGTGTTTCATCCCTCTAAGTAAATTGTTTTCAGTAGTGATTTTTTTTATCTTTGCTATCTTATTATTTAAGTTATTTATTATTTCTAGTATATTTCTTGTATTTTCTGAATGTGTGTGAGTGAGTGAGTGAGACAGTCGGACCTCGGTTTCATCAGCTGGTTATCTCCCGCGGCGTGGCCGGGTCGTGTTTCTGTCTCTGCGTAGCTGGCGAAGCTTGACGTGCGGTAGATGATGGCCGTGTGTTGACACTGGTTCTTCAATCAGCTCCGACTTTTTGGGGGGGGTAGTTTTAATACGATCCAATTTGTGTCTCAAGCAAAAGCCTCTTCTCAGCAGGGTGAGGCAAGATCGATTGCTGTCAGCTTGGACAACTGTCCAGAACAGAATTCCGGCTTTATGGTGGACGTAGGAATTCCACCATACCATTCACGTTACACAACTACTGATCTACAGGGCATTGACAAGGTCAAGGCTAATTTATGGTTTATATGTTGTGGAAGAGCAGCTGAATCACATTTTAAAAAGGCTTGATGTTATACAGGCTAAAGCACTGAGATTAGGTTGTGGGGCCCTTTGAATAACTCCAGTCACGGCTTTACTGGTATGGGGGAGATGCCATTATCAATTCGACGACAGAAACTGGCAATGCAATATGTTGTCAAATGATGGGGATACAAAGGAGAGCACCCAGCAAAAACAGTGCTGAATAATGCTTGGGAGTGGGGGTCAGGGAAAAGGAAGAATGAGTGTTTTGTGTGTAACAGCAGTAAAAAGGTGGAGCTCTAGGACTTAGAGAGGTAGGGGTGGCCCCGCAAGTGTACTGGTCAGTTATACCACCAGAGTCTCGCTTTGCCAGACCTTCTTCCACAGCGCTGCAGAGGAGGGTCTGGCTAGTCCACACAGCATTCCGGGATTGGTTTATTGGCATTTCTTTAAACCAATCACAATGGTCTTGGGTGGTGCTAAGTAGACCTAGTGGTTCCTCTTCCTCTCTTCTGTATCGTGTGGTGCATTCAACGGGAACTGTAAGATGCCCCTACGTAAATCTTCAAGTCAAACAGCCTTTTCTGTTCGGGGGACCAATACGGGGAATTCATTACCTACTGAACTTAAAAATGATCCTGACTGGGATCATTTTAAATTTCATCTGCAACTGTTTTTGAAGAGGGAGCAGTCATGTAGTATGAATAATAGGGTGCTCCTGTTGTATGGTCATTCATTAGCCTGTGTTGTGTATAGTTTGGTCTGTATTTCCTTGTGAGATTTGCATTTTAATAAGGTATGTATCTATTGTTGAGTTTGTATTCTTTACTGTCTTTTATTTAAGTGTTGAGTTATTGTATTTAAAGAAAGGGTCCATGTAGGGACGTGTATTGGAAATTAGCTTAGGCTAATAATGCGGTGGTGTGTGGCTTAGGTCTATGCTACATATTTATCCCTATACAAATAAACATTGAAAAAAAAACACAATAGATGTCATAACAGATGGTAAACATGTTGATATCGTCAGAGCTACACTTGAACATATCCCAGTCTGTGTGGCTCAGAGCGTCCTGTAAGGCGGCCTCTGATTGGTCAGTCCAGCATGTCACCTCCCTTTGCACTGGGGCTTCCTGCTTTAGCCGTTGTTTATATTTTGGCATGAGGAAAATTGCAGCATGGTCAGATTTGCCAAACGAAGGGGGAGACTTTGTTTTGTAGCCGTCCTTGAAGTGTGATCCAAAATTGTATGGAATTTGTATGGGATTTGGCAAAGATGGGCAAGCATGAGGATGGACTCTGTAGAACCTGCAAACAGCAACAAACTGTTACACATGTAGCCTACTTATGGAATGTCACCGATACAAAAAGCAAAGAGAACAGCTTTACATGGCGTTATCGTGCATTGGAATATGGACTGTGGCATTGAGAGACCTACTAAATCCCTCTGAGAACCAATTGGAGATAGGGAAAGCAGTCATGGACTTTATACTATATCTGCAAAAGGATTAGCCCTCTGAGAATGGCAATACCTTGACATGATACTGAGACTGACCTGTGAGAGGCAGCAGTGCTGCAAGGCATCTAGTCTGCCAGAAAACGAGAAAAAGATGAAGTCCTGTGCCAGCTTGTTTTGTACCGTTTGTATCAGCGTCCCAGCCTGTTTTCTCTGTGTGCTTCTAGTGAGTTTTTCTACCCTGCTTTGTCTTCTGGTTTTTATCGCTGCCTCTAAGTTTTTGGTACTTTCGCCTTTGTTTTTCATACAGTTTATACATTTTTTGAAATTGGTCCAGTATTGAGGGACCAGTGTTGGCTTGTTTTGCAGCCAACAGCCGCATAATGGGCTGCAATAACATCACACGGGGCAATTACGAACTGTCAATGTAATCTACTAAAAGTGGTGTTTTTTTCACTTAGATTGTTGTGTCTGACAACATTATGGAAAGATGGTCTAGTTCTGAAATTTCATGATTACTTGTTGCTGGAAGACAACGGTGGTAACGTGAGTTTGCAAAGAAAACCGGACAGTAATTTGCATAGGATTTTAGCTATATACCGGCAGCAAAGTAGCGACTGAGTTCACGGCTGCACTGCAGTGGGAGGGGAGAGCTGTTGGGCTATTCTCAAATTCTGGCATTTATTTAGCCTTGTCCAGATTTCTGCCTCCCTCAGCTTTAACTTCAAGATCGATGGATAAAAGATGATAAACTGAAGCTGTAGAGACTGGAAATTGGTTTTCATCGTAACACGATTCTTCCCTAGTATTTCCACCATCATTTCCAATGTCTCTGATTACAGTAGCTCAGATTATAACTATCACAGCTACATAAGATGAGATATTACATTTCAAGCCTCAATTATGTAGCCAAGTGTGTTCCTTGAGTGAAATGACTTTCCGGAATAGCAGCTTTATATATTCAGTGCCAGTTATCGGGCAAACTCTCTTCTTCATTTTCTTGTGTACATAGATAATACAATGTAGCCACAGGTGGGATATTGATACATAGTTTGGGATTGTAGACTGCTGTTGAGAGAAATCAAAGGAGGGGCTTGTGAGCAGCATATTATATTTTCTTTTACATCGGGCTGCTGCTGATGCAACAGTAAGCAGCAAATCTATCATAAGAGTAAAGTGAGCAAGAGTGTGAATGCCTGGAATGGTTATTGTTTGACTGATTTGTGCACTTGTTTACTGTATGCAGAACTGAGTCATGCTGGAGGGACATTTACAATAAGATTTTTATTTGCAGGTGAAAAAGCATTTAGGCTGTTTAGAATGCAGCTCCAGCCCTCCTTGGATGTCTATGTGCAGCAGCCTTGCTTTCAACGCCGCTGACAGCCTGAGGACACAAAGCAGCTCTGTGAAAAATGAACTTGTGCCACTTAGTCGCTGTAGGAAAAAAAGAAGAAAAAAAAACTCCTACGAGCAGAGGTCTGAAGTGTACAGGTTTGCTAATGTCGCTCTTCAACATGCATGAAAATGACCCCTGGCTTTAAAACAGAATAACATATACATATGAGATGTAAGAGACAAGAGGAAGGGAAGAGGTGCAGGTATAAAAAATCATCCAATACACTTTGACACAGAGAATGTACGATGAAAGAACACATGTACGTGCAAACATAAAATATGTAGGAGTAAGCATACACACAGGCCTTCAGCTTGTTTGAAAGGCCAGGGGAAAAGAGAAAAGGAGGAAGTTAAATGTGGCTGCGGTCTCACATCTTTAACTGTGTGAGACGTGGTTGAAAAGGCATCGGTACTTCATAAGCGGAGTTTGACATAAAACTAAAATAAAACTCATTGTAGCAGCTGAGTCCTGGTCTACCACTTGGAAAACACATCACGAGCACATATGGACAAAACAAACATGCTAAATAAACATATCTTTATTTTTAAAGCAGATTTTAAATTACATTCTAACAATTTAACAACTCGCCCTTATGAAGTTCAATCGCAGCACGGCTCTCTTGGAATGCCCCAACACTTAAATTAAACTAAAATGTAACGTGAACACTCAGTGTTGGACCTACAGTCTGTTGGGATGCCTCTCCAAGCGCAGAAACGAAGCGCAATCACACCATGAAACGTTAAGACACGTTAAGAAAAAGATTTTGCCGTAATCCAATGACACGAAAAAAGAGTAATTCACAGTGATCAGTAGATCCACCTCGCCGTTTAAACAATGTGGAATAAAACATATAAAAACCCAAATCTACACAAAACGCGCAATCAATTAGTAAGCTGACAGCAAATTTATATACATGGCATTTAGGCAACTTTTATTGCAACGTTGGCACGGTAAGATGTCCAGACTAGTGCAACAGTAATTTTCTTTTTTTGCGTCCATTATATGCGTCGATAATGGTCTCAGGTGAGAGCCAGAGCCCTGAAAAAATATTTATTTTTACTAAAGCAGTAGGCCTTTATGAAATCAGATGTATTACCTACCACCATTTAGTTGTTTTGTGTTATTTAAAATATTTATAAAATATCTGGTCATGCCATGAAACAATGCAATTACCTGCTTCAGCCGCCAGGCGGGGCAGTGCTCCCCCCCCCCCCACAAACTCCGCGTATGCTACTTCCTCTTAGCTACACCACCATCTTCACACTCCAATCTCCTCTGTGCCCTCATCCTATCAATTACCTTCTGCTGTTACCAGTAGAGTTGTGTCCCAAGGTAAAAGCAGAAAGAGAACCCGTGGTCAGTTTCTTCCAATTTCTTTCTCACCCATGTAAATGCTATTTATCCTTATAAATTCAGTTTTTTGCATTTTTATTTCACCAGTGAGCTTGTTCTGAAGAAAATGTACTGTTGAAGTCAAACTGATATTTCAACAGGATTATCATAAATTGAAGCCTCTGTCATACTTGTCTTAGTAGCCACAGACTGAAGCAAAAAAGAAGAAGAATAAAAGGATGAATGCCCTATTCACATATTTACCATACCTAGAGATTGGCATGGTTTTATTTCAGTTAGCCTAATAGCTGTTTTGATTTGCATTGAGAGATGATTTTATGGAAAGTACCCCATGCCAATCTCTAGGTATGGTGAACGGTATGTGATGATGTGGGGGGGCTATTTTAATTCCAAAGGCCAAGGGAACTTTATACCTGTTGTAAACCTCTATATATGGGCGCCTGCAGCCCTTGCGGCGAGGACTGAGCCTCTGTACATGGGGTGCACACGCTCTACCAGGTGAGCTACCCAGGTGCCCCAGCTGCTTACATTTTTTATTGGCTCGCCACTGCGGCACCCACCCCCTGCAGCCTTGACGCACTACCACCATTCAAAATGAATGGAAAGACCTGCGTTTTCGCTGGACCTTCTGAGGACCGCTGCAGTGTGTGCGTGAATGCAGTCTTCCATTTGTTCAGTATGAACAAAGCCTTCAGTGTGGCAGGAGCAGCAGTTACCCGGTCCGGCAGCACTCTGCAGAGCTGAGACGGCTGCACTGCGACATGCCTGTGGCGAGGCAGAGGATACAGGGCAAGAGCGGGGTGAAGAGGTGCCTGCACCCAAAGGATGTGGAGCTGTCACAGGACCCAGCCATGCAGAACTGACATCTCCTCGTCCCCTTCTCTCTGCTCTGTAACCTCCAACATAATGCATGTCAACTCTTTTTGCATCCTGACCCAAAGCTGACCTCATCCATCAAGCAACAAATGCTATGAAATAGATAAATATTAACCCAGTGGACCTTCAGGAAAATAAACTTTAAAGAATTAAGATCTAGTCCACCAAGATTGAGTCAGTGATGTATATATTAAATGAGAAGAACTAGTGATTAAGCCAATCCAACAACCATATTTTATATATTATACTAAATAAACCCAGTAATGTTGCAAATGAACTTCATTCAGGCAGCAATTATATAGTATATACATGTCTTTCCTACGAGACAGACATAGTCAAGTCAATTTATTTATAGAGCACATTTAAAACCAACCTAGGCTGAACAAAGTTATGTTATAAAAACTAAATAAGACAATAAAAATATAGACACAATGAACATCATACAAACAACACACTTATATACAAATGTCCCTAAACTAAATCATACGCCAAAGAATAAAAATGTGTTTTAAGACAACACTTAAAGATCTCGGCAGTAGAGGAGGACCTAATATGAATGGAAAGTTTGTTCCAGAGTCTCTGGGCCACAACGGAGAAGGCACGATCACCCTTTGTTTTCATCCGAGACTGTGGAAGAGCTAAAAGGAACTGATTAGATGATCTTAGGATCCTGGAGGAGTGATGTAGGGTAAGGAGATCAGCAATATATAAAGGGGCCAATCCATGTAATGCCTTAAAAACAAGTAACATTACCTTAAAATTGATTCTATATTTGACCGGTAAGCCAATATCGGGGAGATATGATCCCTCCTTCTGGTACCAGTCAACAATTTAGCAGACGCTTTCTGGATAAGCTGCAGGCGTGATGACTATGATTGACAAATCCCAGAATACAAGGAATTGCAGTAGTCAATATGAGACGAAATATGAGCATGAATAACAGTCTCCTTACAACAGAGGAAGGATTTTAGTTTAGCAGAGCTGGGATGAAAACAGCTACATTTGACAACAGAACTAATGTGTTTGTCAAATTTGAATGCTGGGTCAAAGATGTTCACACGCACACATGAGGCTAAAACAGGACCTCCGTCTTACTCTCATTAAGTTGAAGAAAGGTGTTAGCCATCCAGCACTTAATGTCTTTCAGGCAGTGAAAATGGGACTTTAAAGAGTTGGTATCATCTGTTTTTAGAGGCAGGTACAGCTGTGTGTCATCAGCATAACAGTGATAAGATATTTTTTACATAGTATCATTTCAGAATCAGAATCAGCTTTATTGGCCAGGTTTGCATAAACAAAC
This sequence comes from Perca schrenkii, assembly GCA_025617405.1. Lineage (NCBI taxonomy): Eukaryota > Metazoa > Chordata > Actinopteri > Perciformes > Percidae > Perca > Perca schrenkii. Next base: position 25,869,354 of record CM046807.1, read on the forward strand.
AAGGAATTTGACTCTGGTCAGGGGCGGATCTACCGGATACCAAAGAGGATGGCGAAAGAAATAGAAAATGAACAAGTGAGCAAGGTAGACGGAGAAGATGAGGTGGAAGGAGAGAGAAAAGAGGTGGAATGAGAGAGAAAATGGCAACAGAAACGTGACAGAGACAGAATACAAGGCCAAGGCGACCAGGGACAGGAGGAGGTGGGAGAACACCACAGCGGTGAAGATATGAAGGGAGAGCATCACCAAGATGAAGAGGGAGAAAGCGAGAGACAAGATAACTGGCAGGGCTCAGACAGTGAAAGGGAAAGCAGAGTGCCTGGGCCATCACCAACCATCTCCTCTCGAGCTGGTCCACACGGTATGGAAACTGTTGATGCATAGTATACTAAGATATGAATAAGAACAACAAATGACAAAGCTTAAATATGAATAATTAGGGAAAGTTGTCAGTGTGAAAGTGTGATGAGATGGGGAGATGAGTTTTTATATTTTGTATAGAATGTATTTTAGATCTATTGCTCAGAATAAATATAAAAAATAAAAAATATATATAAATAAAACAAAAAATAAACAAATGAACCTAAAAATACTCTCCCAGGCTAAAATGTTAGTGTGTGTTAACACAGTCCGATGGTTATAACTAATCAATGACAGTTCCTAATTTTATACAAATGCTGCCTGCAACGCTGCCTCTCTGACACAGTCGAAAACAGTTTGCTTCCCCTCTCACATATCTGCCACTCATCACCTGTGTCTTAACTTAATGCCTTTCCTGTGATAATTCCCCTTACTTCTATCATACTTCTATCTCCTGATGCCCCTTACTTCTATCATACTTCTATATCTCCTATTAAGTGAGATCACATTGTACGGTCACTTATTCCTAATATGAACTGTTTCAAATGAAACCTCAAATGCAGGACATTGATTGCATGAGATTAAGTTTGTCTGTATGAGTTTGTAAATGGCAGCCTGTGCCCTTTTGTAGTGTGTATATACTATTTCTCATCAAACTGTGATAACTGATTAAATTCAGTAAATATACGTCTGACATATGTTGCCACCCCTCAAAAATTCCTGCCCCCCTCTCGCCACCCCATAAATATTTTTCTAGATCCGCCCCTGACTCTGGTTAATCTTTGCTCTCAAAGTACAACACTCACTTAACATATAAAGAATAAAGGACAGTAAGAAATATAGAAAATACTGTTAAAGTGTGGCCGGTTAGCTCAGTTGGTAGAGCAGGCACACATATGTAGAGGGTCCAGGGTTTGAGTCCGACCTGTGGTGGTTCTCCTGCATGTCTTCCCCCCCTTTCATGTCTGAGCTGTCCTATCATTAAAGGCAGAAATGCCCATGAAAAATCTTAATCTTCATATTATGAAAAAATCACTTTTTCTGGGATTTGGGGTGTTGTTTTGTATCTCTGGTGCTTCCACAGGCATACAAACTTGGAAGATAAACCACCCGTGCTGTTTTGAGTGAAATGCGGTTTCTGAATGTATCCTGCCTTCAGTCTCCGGGTGAGCAGGTAAAAAATCGTCACGGCTGTCTACGTCATCGGCCGAAACATTTGAATATCCCCCCCCACCACCTCCTCCCATCAGTGCATACGTACAGTGTCTGAGTTTCCACCCACCACGTACAAGCACCAGTTTAGGAGACACCATGTCGAAGCACCACGGAAAGTGTTCTGATGTTGGCTGTAAAGACGAGCACAAAACACTCCATCGTGTCCCAGCCGCAGAGGACAGAAGAGCGGCATGGGTTGAAATAATTTTTTAAGGCAATGTCCCAGCTACACTTGGTAAATGCTCGCTAATGCTCATGCTCGCTTAGCTGCTAGCATGGCACGCCCTCATACTCTGCTTCTGACAGGGTAGTAGTCCTTACCTAGTTACTGAGCATGTGCAACTCCCAACAAAGATGGAATAGAAGTGAGATGTCTCACTCTGTAGCTAAAACAGAGAGCTCAAAACACAGGGTGAAAAGAGGAGCTGCAGCAATGTGCAGTACAACAAAAATATGGTGTTTTTTGAAAATTAAACCATGTAAACCTAATTGTGAACCTGAAAATTAGCATAATATGAAACTATCATGAACACTATCATCAACAATCATGAAACCACATGACGTGAGAGGACGCTGGCGCTGGTTATTCGCCGCTTCTCCGTCTGCTATTCTCTTGTGTGTTTGTGTTCGCTGTACCCCTACCTCTGGACAGCCTCTGTACCTTTGGACAGTCTCTCAGCTGGTTCCCGAAGCCGCCTGGGCTCCTTGACCGGACTCTTGCCTCGTCGGTTAGCCGCTAGCTGGCTGCCCCCGTTCACCAAACGCGTGGCGGCTAATCCTAGCTGCTACAGCGGCTAACCCGATTGCTGACCTCCTTCTCACAGGCAACCTCCACCAGATGCGAGCCGCGACCGAGACTAGACATTCCTCTCCTCCTGTCATGCCGTGGATCATTCTGGCACTCACCTCATTCATCCACCTCTGTGCTCCTAGCCCACGGCTAACCGCTATCACGGAGCTCTCAATCCCTCCACTCGGCATCATGATCAAATATTCAACTCTGCAACTGGTCCAACTCGTCAACTACTCCATTCGATCCTGCATCCCAGTCATCAGACAGCTCGGACTTCTACGTCGACCCCGTTACATCCACAGAAGCTCTCGCCGCAAGTTTGTTTTCTTCCACCACGGACAATCCATTCCATCCATCTGGTCACCTGCACGCTTTATTGCACCTGTCCCACGTCATCAGAATGCTTCACCCACTGGTTCACATAGGGCTGAACGGACCGTCATGCTACACAGAAAACCCGGACCGGACTACAGTGCTTTCCCCACTTCACATACACTTAATCATACTCTCCAATCATTTGCTAATCGGCTCACTGTCCCCCCTCAACTGCAATACCCCAACACCCCACTAACCACACGTACTGCTAACCGGGACAACCTCAGATCTCTCCAGCCTGCCCCCATCCCACCACCCTCTCACCATGCCAACTTTGCCCTCCTCAACACCCGATCGCTCAACAATAAAGCCCCTGCCCTCCATGAACTAATCCTCGACAACACTCTGGACTTCCTTCTGCTCACCGAAACCTGGCAACAACCCAACGACTTCTTCTCCCTCAACCAAGCATCCCTACAAGCATGGCTACAACTACATCGGCAAACCCGCCCCTCCCACCGTGGAGGTGGCCTCGCCGTCATTTTCAATCAGAACTTCCGGATCACAGAACTCACCCTCCCCTCAGTATCATCATTTGAATATCTTGCCTTCAAAGCGCTTTCCTCCATGACAGTCATCCTCATTTACCGGACACATAAACCAAATCCCTCCTTCCTCTCTAATTTTACTGAACTCCTCACACTAGCCTCATCTCTCTCTCCACGTCTGCTGCTACTCGGTGACTTAAACATCCACATGGACTCCCCCACCTGCAAGCTCTCATCAGAATTCACCATTTTACTGGATAACTTCTCTCTCACCCAACATGTCACATTCCCCACTCATGAAAAAGGACACATCCTCGACCTGGTCTGCTCCACCGACCAACCGGTGCTCGACCTCCATCCATGCCTCTTTCCCCTCTCTGATCACAAACTGATACGGTTCACCATCCCTTCTCCAACCCCACGCCCCCGCCTCCTCAGAGAAATCACCTTCCGCAACCTCAAATCTATCAATCCCCACCATCTCTCTGACCTGCTCTCCACCACTCTCCACCTGGACTCAACCCTCACCTCACCTGATGACCTCACTGACCACCTCAACTCCACCTTGTCTACCTCCCTCAACACCCTGGCCCCCCTCAAAACAAAAAAACGTCACTTTTAACACCTCTTCACCCTGGTACACACCTGCACTCCGGAAAATGAAACAAACTGGCCGCCAACTTGAACGTCTGACAAAGAAATCATCCCTCACAGTCCATCATGAAGCCTATAAATCCCATCTCACCGCCTACAAAGACGCCCTCATTGCTGCCAAATCTGCCTACCTCTCCACCATCCTCACCGACCCCTGCCAAAACCCCAGAACCCTCTTCTCCACAATGAACAACCTCATCAAGCCTCGGACCAACAGCCTCCTTACCACTTTTTCACTGACAAAATCAATCTCATTTACAAATCTCTATCCCCTGTATCTGACCTCCCAGGATCTACTCCAGCACCTACCTTGGACCCTCCTCTCCCCATCCCTCCAGACCTCCCGACCCCTCCTCCACACTTCCTCCTCTCCCAGTTTGACCCAGTCACTCCTCCTGAAATCTCCAAACTCATCAGCTCTTCCAAACCCACTACCTGCTCCCTTGACCCCCTCCCTACTCCACTCCTGAAGTCCTGCCTCCCGGTCCTATGCCCCTACCTCACTAACCTCTTCAACTCCTCACTGTCCCTTAGAACTGTCCGCTCTGCTTTCAAAACTGCTGCTGTCACCCCAATCCTTAAAAAACCTGGTCTGCATCCCTCCTCTCTCAACAACTACCGCCCAATATCCAACCTCCCCTTTCTGTCTAAAACCCTGGAACGTATAGTCGCCTCACAACTACAAACCCATCTTCATACCAATAACCTATTCAAACCTCTCCAATCTGGTTTTCGCCCCCTACACAGCACAGAAACTGCTCTCCTAAAAGTCCTCAATGACCTCCTCACCTCTGCTGACACCGGTTCCCTCAACATCCTCATCCTCCTCGACCTGAGCGCAGCCTTCGATACTGTGAGCCATAACATCCTGCTCACCAGACTCAAAGACCTCGGTATCGAAGGTACTGCGCTCAGCTGGCTCCAGTCCTACCTAGCCAACAGATCCCATTTCATCTCTCTCCACAACTAAACCTCTGCCACAGCCACAGTCACTCAAGGTGTTCCCCAAGGCTCCGTACTTGGCCCCCTCCTCTTCATCATCTACATCCTCCCTCTTGGTCAGATACTCCGCCACTTCAACCTGGACTTCCACTGCTATGCTGATGACACCCAGATCTACCTCAGCACCAAATCCCCCCCCACAATCCTCCCCTCTCCCACATCAACTCCTGTCTGTCAGCTATTAAAACCTGGATGCAACACAACTTCCTCAAACTCAACAGCGACAAAACAGAATTCCTTCTGATCGGCTCCAAATCCACACTTAGCAAAACAAATAACCCCACTCTCACCATCGACGGCACCATTGTCTCCCCATCTCCCCAGGCCCGCAACCTTGGCGTGATCTTTGATTCCACCCTCTCCCTTGAGCCTCACATCCGTCAAGTCATTAAAACCTCCTTCTTTCACCTCCGTAACATCGCCAAAATCAGACCCTCTCTCACACCCCCCGCTGTCCTCACCTACAAAGCCCTCCACCATCTGGCCCCCTCATACCTCACTGACCTCCTCTCCCCCTACCAACCCTCACGGTCCCTCAGATCCACCTCAGCCGGTCTCCTCTCCATCCAAAAGTCCAAACTCCGCAGTTTTGGGGACAGAGCCTTCTCCAGAGCAGCTCCCAGGCTCTGGAACTCCCTCCCCCAAGAGATCCGCAGCTCTGAGTCCCTCACCATCTTCCAGTCCCGCCTCAAGACCCATCTCTTCAACTCTGCCTACCCATAGCCCCCCCCCCTGCCCCCCCCCCTCCCTTTTTCATCTGAATTTTGTTTTGTTCGTTTTGTTTTATGTTTTTATAATCTACCCTGCCCTGTAAAGTGACTTTGAGTCCATGAAAAGCGCTATATAAATTCAATTTATTATTATTATTATAATATGGGCACTTTAAGTATGCATCATAACAATACAATAGAATGTACAAATTTACAAAAAATATACAATAACAATTTAAGAGAGGGAAGTCTGAGATTAAAGATTTCAATTTAAATATAGTGCAAGGCAGTTCAGTGCAAATGGTAATATATTAATAACAATATTGTAATTGTAAGATTTAAATATTACATGAGGTAGATGAGCAGAACATTGTTGACTTTGTTCAGTGAAGGGTGGGGGCTATATCTGAGTGTTCAACAGAGTTAAGATTTAAGACTGTACCACAGTCCAAATGTCACCATACAAAGCAATGTAACATGATGCAAGATTAATGACCCACTGTGCAGCATGGGCTCTTCATAAATCAGCCCCCTATCTTTCATTAACATAGACTTGATAAAGCCCATGACAAGAGCATATATTTGCATTTTGTATAAGTACAAGTAACTTGTAGACGTGTTAAATAATGTTTAATAAATTAATCTCTAATGTAATGTAATTTAAATGACATGTAATCTCTCTCAGTGTAGTCATGTAACAGATCACTGTTTTTACATTAGTGCAGTGTTTTATCACCTCTCGGTGAACCATAAAAATGGTTTTCAAGATGAAGTGTTTACACACACAAAAAATGGGGGAAGTACCTGAGCTCTTTGTACTGGGGATAAATGTATGCAATGTGCTAATGGTGTTATTATTTATACATAATATGTTTATTTGGTTTCCGGTTTGTTGCTTATTTTGTCGCACTGCTTGCTCTTGAGGGAATTACTGTAATTGTTGGAATTGTTGGTTGCTTTGTAAATTATAGAGTGTGGTCTAGACCTACTCTATCTGTAAAGTGTCTCGAGATAACCTATGTTATGATTTGATACTATAAATAAAATTGAATTGAAAATTGAATTGAATTATTTTGTTATTTTGTATTGAATTTTATAACTAGTATTTCATCTTGTCTTAAATGTTGCATGTGAGAAGGTGGTGATGTTGAGTGTGTGTAGGGGCAGGGGGGGGTTAAGATGGGGAGGAGAAGATGGCTGATGTGTCCATGTCGTGAGCTGTATGTTTTGTGTAAAAAATAAATAAATAAATAAATAAAGGTAATCATAACAAATAAAATAAAAATGACAGCTGTGGTTTCACATCAGAAAATATGACATGTCTGAAGATCTGGGGATTCCTCAAAGTGCATGTGCATGTCCCACTGTCAAAATTTATTTTCAGAGTAACAAGAGGAAGGAAATGTTCTGGGATACTTACTGCATGTAAATAGGTTGTCTACATGTCATCATCCCTCAGGATATTAAAGTGCGGAATAAGATACACTGAATACTATATGAGTCTATATGGACACTGCTTTTTAATGACATTTTAATTTATTTCATGCTAAATGAATCAGAAAGTCCCTATAAACTTTGTCATAACATTGACTACTTGCTAGTCAGAGAACACGCAAGAGGACCCAGCCGAACAGTTTGCTTCTTTTGTCCTCTGCCAACATCAAAATTACAAGGCTGAGCCTGTGATGGCAAATTAAAGAGCACTCCCGTTTCACAGCAGTTGTTTACTGTCAACTCCATTTTCAACCGAGTATGTAGGGTTCATATAGCTCCACAGAGAGAAAGAAAAACATCATTAATAACATATATATGAGCTGTGAGAAACCTGTGAAAAATAATGGGAGGATATCTCGTAGTAGCCGCAGGCAGGAATTTCATTCTGAGCAGCATGGTCGACAATACGTAATTGATAGAACAATATCCTGCTTCCATTTAACATGGTTTTTTCCACTTTAGCCTGCGAGTGAGTTGTCGTTGTTTGCTGCTGCTAAACCTGGGACAAAGAATACAATTGGCCGAAGACATGATCGCAGCGGGTCATTGCCCCGAGGGGTTCGCGCTTCTAAACAGACTAAATGTACAAACAAGAAATTATTTCTAAATTACCAACCTCCACAGATGAAATGTAAAATAAACACCAGCCTTAGCAATCTGTGGGTAGCAATTATTCATTTGGACATTGGAAACTTTGTTTTTCTTTGGGTATTTTCACACCCATAGAATACAGAGGAATGGCTAAACTGTCGTCAGATATAACCTTAAAGAACTTTAGTATCTGAAACAGTGGATACCTCACCCCCACTCAGCAGCACAAACTCTGGACCTGTGAATATGTAGTCTCAACTTTACTTCTTAATACATCTATTCTAATACACACGTACAAATAACTGAATTAACAACTTAACACACTTATCTGCAGTGGTTCATATGTTAATTAGTAATGAGCTGTTTAGACCACATTTAAAGATTATATATATATATATATATATATATATATACACTATTCATAAAAAAAAAACCTATGTTACATATAGTTGTGTGCTCGATGGTGTTTTTTGCCAACTGCTCATTCCAGGCAGCGCTGCGACCACTGTTGGGGGCAAAAAAGAAAGTCATTTTAATCAATGACAGAACGTATTTTGGTTACCTGGCGATGGCATCATATAACCTTTGACCCCTGTTGCTCTAAATTCCGTCAAAACTCGGGAAACACCATATGATACATTCCAGAGTAATTGGAAAACATATGTGACATAATTATACTCAGCAGTAAACCAGCATTTTTTCTGCCGCACAGCATCAGTTTCATTAATTGCATGCCACTTTGCAACACAGTTATACAGTAGAGACCTAATTTATTGATATGATATTCCAATATGATCCAGCATACCACAATGTGCTAATTGGCTCAGTTTAATTCTTGGTGGCTAAACTCTACTGTACAGTTATTAGGTTACAACATCGTTCGACAGGCTCATGAAGTTATTTATAGTATAGTAAGTCGGATTTTCCGACGTCAAATTCGGAAACATGGCCCCTGACGTATTTCCGAGCTCGGAAATGAGCACGAACTGTTAACAGCACATTACGTGGTGGTGGCACGGAATGTGTGAAAATGCCGTGTGGCCACCACGGATAACAATGCCAAAGTAAAGTCAATGAGATGATGACGTAGCATTAAGAGCGACTACGGTAGCGAGTAGTATGAAAGCCCGAAAAAAAGGAGGTTGCTTGGGGTGGTGGATGGGTCAAACACAGGACTTTCACCCCGGAGACCAGTGTTTGTGTCCCACGTGTTACATTTCCTAAACCAAACTGTTTCTTGTTTTACTAAATGCAACCATCCTGTTCTTTTCCTAAACTCTACTGTCCCGTTGTTGTCCCGTGTCCTGTTATTGTTTTCCTAAACTCAACCGTCCATTGTTGTTTTCCTAAACCCAACCGTCCTGTTGTCCTGCCATGATCTTTTCCTTAACTTAAGGGGCCGTGTTCATTTCACGGAATTGTTCCGTAGGCCCATCACAGAATTTTCGGCGATTCCGTGAAACTGCCATAGATTTTGAGTTAAGGGGCTGTGTTCATTTCACGGAATTCTGTGAGATCAAGTCGTCCAAGTAGACTGAGCTCAAAATCCAACATGGCTGCCCCGTGCATCAACAGTAGTGAAAGCTGTAGTAAGATACAGTTATTAGCACCTTTGTCTTATTTGTGTCTCACTAAATCAATCGTACACTCAGTCCTGTTCAACTTCTATCTGTGGACATGTTGCTATAGTGTTGTTTTGCTAACAATGGCTAACCTGGCTAGAGCTAACCACACAATGAAAAATCTGACTTGTAAAAGGAGCGCATTCAACTCAGGTGTGAGGTCGGCTCCGACTTCTGAGTTCCCAGGTAAATGGAATGCACTATTACCCACGGTTATATTCAACATGTAGCCTAATGTTAGCTGTATGGGTAGTCGACTTATCTAATGGTAAGTTAGCCAGCTAGCGCTCTCAGACAACAGCCCTGGGGACACAGCCACAGTTAGCCTCCAGCCAGCTAGCAGACAACCACTACAGCAACCCAAACCTAGCCAGCACAAACTCCAGCGCCGGGTGCTAACGACACTAACGGCTATAACAGAATGTTTACTCATCCGTTGGGAACAGCTCATATTAGACCCCAGGCGCTGGCACCCGCCTCTGGCCGAAATGTAGCCGCAACAGCGGCCATCGGAACGTCTCCCGTCTGCCCCAGAGATGCCGCTCGCCATTGAACTTTTTGTTCAAACCTATAGCAAGACATGTGCAATTTTCAGAGGAGTCAGACTCCAACATTGTTTTAGACACAACAATAGTTGTCAAACTTTTGACACTCATAATAAAAACAATTTAAAACTGCAGAATAAAAAAAACTTTATTCCAGGCTTTTCTTGATGTTGGCAACCTGGGTAGTTGGAACCATTCCCTTCACTACAACGCCCCTGCATCCACTCCTCTATTCCTCTCCATTTTCCTCTCTAAAGACCTGATTTTGTACTCCAAATTATAATAACTATAATTTGTACATTTTGTACGTTGTGTCCTGATCTGACGTTAATATGCCAGTAACAAAGTTTTATTTTAATTTGAAATTTACATGTAAATTTGTTCTTCCAAAAAAATTGTAGAAACCTGTATTTTTTTCTTCATTTTTCTTTAAAATGACAGCAGCTTTGATAAATGTGAAAGGAACACGCATACAAAAGTTTAAAGTGTTAACAGCTCCAGCGTTTTTGTCCTCCAGAAACTTTTGCCTATGCCCTTCCCGTGTGAAAGCTGTGTTACCCCCATCCATGTTGGTGTATCTCTGGGAGAAGCTGCCTCCCCATAGCCCCATGAAATTTGCCTCAGGACATTTTGTCAAACTTCTCCCACTTCAAAGCTTCTTGGCATTTACTAGAGCGGCCACTGGGGCTTAGGCATCAATTTTAGATCATAAAGTGGAAGAGAGAGCAAGGATGAGAGAGTCTAAAATCTTAACAAAGAACCACCAAGAGCCAAGCATGTTATTATTGCCTATAAAGCTCAACATCAACCGGGGTTAAAAGATTGGATTGGGCAATGCAGGCTGAACATTTCAAGGTTATTCTGTTCAACCCAACAGCTTCATAGTCAGTACATCAATAGAATCAAAAGCAGCATGTTTAACTTCTGTCCAAAATGGAGGAAGACATTAACCTTCAGACCCTGCTCTGTGGATTTATAAAATTAGCAAAGGAGGGGTGGCTCCATAACACCAGATAAGGCGAGTCACTACAGGTGAAAAGGGTAAAATTTTTAACTAGCAGATATCACCATGAAACTTTCCCAGTTGATTACTTACATTAAGATGAGAAAGAAATGTATTACAAGTTTTCTGTAATTTAATGTTTAAATATGCAAATTAGGCATTATCTAATTAAATATACGCTAATTTGCATATATTTTTAAAAACGAAATCTGAGTATTGGATAAAGCCACGTTCAAAATTCTTTTTTCATTGTGTTCAAATATTAGATGGGAAAACAATTGCAGAGGGATTTATGGATATCTACTTTTGTTATCCTGTAAATCAGCCTTAAGAAATTGATTTTCGCCATGTTTTTTGGAATAAAATGTAATATAAAACAGTCATATATTAATAATATATCAATCAATCAATAATATATTTACAAATCCCTCTGTAAATGTCTTCATAATATCACTAGGTACAAGACTGGAAAGTTTGGTGTATATAGGTGCTACTGAAGTGGAGATTTCGGACTTGGAGTATGATAGAAAAGTCATTTTGAGCAATGACAACAGAATAAAACAACATTGCCAAATAAGACCTTCAACTAACCACAGTGAACCACAAATACAGACACAAACTTATCATCAGAACTGCAACTCTAGTCTTCTCCATCGGATCACACAGAACACTAAGTTCACCCATGAGGGTTGAAAGCCTAGCTCTCCATGCCTGCACCATACCCTCTCTTGCTGATGCCTTTTCAGCGTTTTAGTTGTGTTCAGAGTCTTTCTGCAACATTTTGCACTCTCAGACTGGATTTTTATTTATTTATTTATATTTGGGACAGTGCACATTATGAACAATCTAACATTTCTGTACAGACTGTAAATGAGCCAGGTAATAGCATAAATGCTAAGTTTCACCTGTAGTCCCGAGGCAGGAAGACAACAACATACAAAATAATGCAACACAAAAGAATATGACAATATACAATATCAAACAAGAAACACATTAGCACACATTCAGGCAGATTACATTACATCAATAAAATTAGTCAAAATGATGACATAACTGGGAACTTTTAAGAAATTGTTTAAGGTGCTTTTTAAATGTGTAGTAAGTTGGACATTCTCTAATGTTTGTTGGGATGCTGTTCCAAAAATGACCTCCTCTGATAGACAGAACAGTTTGTCCAAAGGTAGTTTTTCTATGCAGGATCGCTATATCTCCTCTAAATGAAGCTCTGGTACAATAACCTCTGTCAGACCTTGGTTTAATGTATGTAGAAAGTGAAGGTGGGGCAAGTCCATGAAAACTTTATAAATTAAACATCTATTTTTAAAATTTTCAAAATTGAGCATATTGTATTTTCCCAAAATATTACACTGATGGAATGACAGAGGTTTTTGATCAAGTATTTTTATATCCATCTTCGTCCGCTTATCCGATGTCGGGTCGCGGAGGGAGCAGCTCCAGCAGGGGACCCCAAACTTCCCTTTCCCGAGCAACATTAACCAGCTCCGACTGGGGGATCCCGAGGCGTTCCCAGGCCAGGTTGGAGATATAATCCCTCCACCTAGTCCTGGGTCTTCCCCGAGGCCTCCTCCCAGCTGGACGTGCCTGGAACACCTCCCTAGGGTGGCCCCCAGAGGGCATCCTTACCAGATGCTTGAACCACCTCAACTGGCTCCTTTCGACGCGAAGGAGCAGCGGCTCTACTCCGAGCTCCTCACGGATGGCTGAGCTTCTCACCCTATCTCTAAGGGAGACGCCAGCCACCCTCCTGAGGAAACCCATTTTCGGCCGCTTGTACCCTGGATCTCGTTCTTTCGGTCATGACCCAGCCTTCATGACCATAGGTGAGGGTAGGAACGAAAACTGACCGGTAGATCGAGAGCTTTGCCTTCTGGCTCAGCTCTCTTTTCGTCACAACGGTGCGATAAATTGAATGTAATACCACACCCGCTGCGCCAATTCTCCGACCAATCTCCTGCTCCATTGTCCCCTCACTCGCGAACAAAACCCCAAGGTACTTGAACTCCTTCACTTGGGGTAAGGACTCATTCCCTACCTGGAGTAGGCACTCCATTGGTTTCCTGCTGAAACCATGGCCTCAGATTTAGAGGTGCTGATCCTCATCCCAACAGCTTCACTCTCGGCTGCAAACCGATCCAGTGAGTGCTGAAGGTCGCAGGCCGATGATGCCATCAGGACCACATCATCTGCAAAGAGCAGCGATGAGATCCCCAGCCCAACGAACCGCAACCCCTCCCCACCCCGACTACGCCTCGATATCCTGTCCATAAATGTTACAAACAGGATTGGTGACAAAGCGCAGCCCTGGCGGAGGCCAACCCTCACCTGAAACGAGTCCGACTTACTGCCGAGAACCCGGACACAGCTCTCACTTTGGTCGTACAGAGATTGGATGGCCCTGAGAAGAGACCCCCTCACCCCATACTCCCGCAGGACCTCCCACAGTATCTCCCGGGGGACCCGGTCATACGCCTTTTCCAGATCCACAAAACACATGTAGACCGGTTGGGCATACTCCCAGGCTCCCTCCAGGATCCTTGCGAGAGTGAAGAGCTGGTCCGTTGTTCCACGACCAGGACGGAATCCCCATTGTTCCTCTTCAATCTGAGGTTCGACTATCGGCCGAACCCTCCTTTCCAGCACCTTGGAGTAGACTTTACCAGGGAGGCTGAGAAGTGTGATGCCCCTGTAATTGGCAGACACCCTCTGGTCCCCCTTTTTAAAAAGGGGAACCACCACCCCGGTCTGCCACTCCTTTGGCACTGTCCCAGACTTCCACGCAATGTTGAAGAGGCGTGTCAACCAGGACAGCCCCTCCACACCCAGAGCCTTGAGCATTTCTGAACGGATCTCATCAATCCCAGGGGCTTTGCCACTGTGGAATTGTTTGACTACATCAGTGACTTCCACCTCGGAAATTGACAATGATCCCCTATCGTCCTCCAGCTCTGCCTCTAACATAGTCTAACGTATTAGTCGGATTCAGGAGTTCCTCAAAGTGCTCCTTCCACCGCCCTATTACCTCCTCAGTTGAGGTCAACAGTGTCCCATCCTTACTGTACACAGCTTGGATGGTTCCCCGCTTCCCCCTCCTGAGGTGGCAAACAGTTTTCCAGAAGCACCTTGGTGCCGACCGAAAGTCCTTCTCCATGTCTTCTCCAAACTTCTCCCACACCCGCTGCTTTGCCTCTTTCACGGCAGAGGCTGCAGCCCTTCGGGCCCTTCGGTACCCTGCAACCGCCTCCGGAGTCCTCTGGGATAACATATCCCAGAAAGACTCCTTCTTCAGTCAGACGGCTTCCCTGACCACCGGTGTCCACCACGGTGTTTGTGGGTTACCGCCCCTTGAGGCACCTAAGACCCTAAGACCACAGCTCCTCGCCGCAGCTTCAGCAATGGAAACTTTGAACATTGTCCACTCGGGTTCAATGCCCCCAGCCTCCACAGGGATGCACGAAAAGCTCCGCCGGAGGTGTGAGTTGAAAGTCTGTCGGACAGGGGCCTCCTCCAGACGTTCCCAATTTACCCGCACTACCCGTTTGGGCTTACCAGGTCTGTCCAGAGTCTTCCCCCACCCCCTGACCCAACTCACCACCAGATGGTGATCAGTTGACAGCTCCGCCCCTCTCTTCACCCAAGTGTCCAAAACATACGGCCTCAGATCAGATGAAACGATTATAAAATCGATCATTGACCTTTGGCCTAGGGTGCTCTGGTACCAAGTACACTTATGAGCATCCCTGTGTTCGAACATGGTGTTTGTTATAGACAATCCATGACTAGCACAGAAGTCCAACAACAAACAACCACTCTGGTTTAGATCAGGGAGGCCGTTCCTCCCAATCACGCCTCTCCATGTGTCTCCATCATTGCCCACGTGCGCGTTGAAGTCCCCCAGCAGGACTATGGAGTCCCCCACTGGAGCCCCATGCAGGACTCCAGTCTCCAGGTCTCCAAGAAGGCCGAATACTCCGAACTCTTGTTTGGTGCATATGCACAAACAGTCAGAGTTTTCCCCCCCCACAACCCGCAGGCGTAGGGAGGCGACCCTCTCGTCCACCGGGGTAAACTCCAACGCAGCGGCGCTCAGCCGGGGGCTTGTGAGTATCCCCACACCCGCCCGGCGCCTCACACCCTGGTCAACTCCGGAGAAGAAAAGAGTCCAACCCCTATCCAGGAGTATGGTTCCAGAACCGAGACTGTGCGTAGAGGTAAGCCCCACCAGATCTAACCGGTAGCGCTCCACCTCCCGCACCAGTTCCGGCTCCTTCCCCCACAGAGAGGTGACGTTCTACGTCCCCAGAGCCAGCGTCTGCTGCCCGGGTCTGGTCCGTCGAGGCCCCTGACCTTCACTGCCACCCGTGTAGCAGCGCACCCGACCCCAGCGGTTCCTCCCACAGGTGGTGGGCCCATGGGATGGAGAGGGAGTTGCCACGTTGCTTCTTCGGGCTGTGCCCGACCGGGCTCCGTGGCAAACCCGGCCACCAGGCGCTCGCTGACGAGCCCGCCATCTGGGCCTGGCTCCAGACGGGGGCCCCGGGCTTCCTCCGTGCAGGGTAACTTCACCTCTTCTACATTGTTTCATAGGGTTTTTGAACCATTCTTTGTCTGGCCCCTCACCTATTTTTATAGATTATTTTAATAACATTTCTATGGGTTTTAAAATTGTATTTCCAGTGAGTGACCAGGTTGTGATGCAGTAATCTATATGTGAAAATATCATTGAATGTAGGAACATTTTAGCAGAAGTAATTGTCACTGATGGTCTGATTTGTTTAAAGTTTTGTAAATTAAATTTGATTCTGTTCGCTGTAAGTTTGATGTGTTTTTTAAATGAAAGTGTTCGGTCCAGTGTGACGCCGAGGTACTTGAACTCCTCTACAATGTCAAGTTCCATTCCCCCCAGGAACACATTGGACCGCTCCAGTTTTATGTTTTTTTTTGTGAAAATCATAGCAACAGTTTTCTTTTTGTTCAATAATAGGCAGGATTTAAGCAGCCAATGCTGTATATTCTCCAGTGCTGATGTAAGGATGGATGATGCTTCCTGTGTGTAAAAATAACCGCATCATCAGCATACATTTGAAAATTGACTTTTTGACAAACGTTTGGCAAATCATTTATATATACAGAGAACAGTACTGGTCCAAAAAAAATAGAGCCTTGTGGGACCCCTGCCGAACATTCAAGGTAAGACGACTATGTGCCACCAACACTCAGATTGTTTTCTATTGGACAAGTAAGATTGAAACCAAACTAGCGCATTCTCCGCAAAGTTGAAGTGAGTCAGTTTAGACACAAGGGCTCGATGAGCTACTGTATCGAACGCCTTCTTTAAATCCAAAAAGACTGCACCAACACAAGTGGTTTCATCAAGCAAGGATTTCACTGTTTCTATGAAGATGGATTCGGCTTTTGTGATCCTCAGCATGTTGGTTTCCCTGATGGTGGTGACGGTAACAACAGTGCTTTCCAGCCAAAGCTTATCCATAATGACAAGCATGGCAGAGGCCCCCCTCATTAAAAGTTGAAATGGCCATACTTGCTGCTGCCTCAACCCTACTCTTACCCACAAACACTGTTTTTGGACAGTGGGCCCATATGACTGAGTTGAGGCACTCATTCGCATTTTGAGAGCCACCATGCTGCATGCGCTGCAGCAGGCTGTCACTTGACATGAGGTAGTACACAGGTATCAGCTTCTGGCCCGCCTCCTGAGACAAAAAGTTTCCTGCATAGAGCCTGTGGCTCTCTGGAGTTTCTCCATTTTCCTCCGCTCTCCTACCAACACCAGGACAGGATGCACCTGGTGGGCAAAGGGACTTCGTCATAGGACATGCTATGGATGAGACCAGCCCAGATCTCATTTTTCATTTTGTCTAGGGAACCCTGGTTATTTAGAATTGCCCCCCTGTAATAATTTTCTAATGTTTTACACTTTTTGGCCATTCATTTTCCCAGACCCTTCCCCCCTAAATTTGCGTTCAGCACTTAATTTTTGTAGTGCTGTGCCCATATGCTTATGGGCATGGTTGATACATTCTAATTTCACTACCCAGGGTATGGGTTGAGGGTTACCACCTCCCTGAATGCAGCACTGTCCCCATCTGACAGCATCTGAATATATCTCAGTTGGTGGCGACTCACGGACCTGGCCCACATCCTCTTTACTGCCTCCTGCTCCATAGCCTTGCTTGAGCCCCTAAAATGTCATGTTTCTCTCCAGCTGTCAATTTCCTCATCTGTAATCTTTCCTTCATGCCTGGCAGCTTCTTTAAAGGCACACGCATGGCAATAGGAGGATAGAACGTCAAAGTCGATCATCAGTCCCGTAAAAATATCGATGCATACCCCGATCCCATAGTGTGATGTGAACCCTCTTTTCTGCCAAGTGCCATCAAAAGACACACTGATGTTTATAACTGCATCTGCATCCTCTCTCAGCAACTCTGTCACATCTGCATCAATATCCGCATAGGCCTGCCTGACCTGCTCCCTGGTCCTTTGAAGTGACTCCAGACCCCTCTCAATTTCTGCCGCTAAAATGAAATGTGTATTGTATCAATAACTGTTCATTTGTTTTGTTTTTATAGATACAGTACACAAAAATCTGTCTGACCACCGCAACACAACATAGGCTAATGAATGAGATGGCACTTTATTCTATTCTTATAAATCCATCCTTATTCCATCCATACAAAATAAATATTGTTACAGTAATGTTATAATATGTTACAAGGTGGTAACAGCCACACATATTGGGCTATTTCTGACATTATAGAAATTCTACAGACGGCTTCAGCTTTTCTGATACAACCCTGTTTCCATAGCCTACCTGTCACTCTCTTGCCGTGCCTCTGATAAGTTTTAAGGTGAAGACCAGGGAGCCCCAACACCTTGCTGATTTTCCTGAGAGCTGCATATTGAAATCCTAACTCGTGTGCCAAGAGGACCATTCACACATTCACATCAAATGCGACATCGTTCCTGGACTCATCTCGAAGTTGCTAGACGTGCACACGCTCCTGCGGTACTTGTCATCTTTACACAGATAGCACTCAAGCAATAAACTGCTACAGAACCCATGATTCTGTGGATATATATTCATTTTTAGCCCTGACATACCACAATTCCGACAAGTTAAATCCCCAATCAGCTCATTCAATCACGCAACATGAACAAGCAGCCACTGTTGTGTAGTCACCTTTATTTATAGATTGGCTTATATTTGAACCACCCCCCCGGTTTCCCATTGACAGCTTACGTTCAGATGCGCTTCCCGAGGGCATTTCACCGGGTAATCCATCACTAATTTTCCTTTTCCCCCTTGCAAGTGACAACTGCTGTACCCTTTTTGATGATTGACGCAAAGTCATTTTCATTCATCCCGCGTAAAGCTAAACCAAACCAGGAAGCGTCAAAGCATTTGAATGAATCACGTTGTCAGAAATTGGCATCAGCCAATGAGATTGCGCATTTAGAGTTAAATCCCCAATTTTACTTTCACAATTGGTTGCATATTTGGATCCGACAGCATTGTACAGGAGAGAGAGAGCTTTTTAATGGTGTATGTGATGACAGGGTGCAGACAGCGATCGCGGAGCAGCGGGATGATTTAGAAAGCCAACTTTTGTTGAATTTATGAGAAATCTAAAAACTCAAACAGACAAAGTGTAGTAAAATAAAGACCTAAATGTGTATTTCTGACTTTTTTTTCACCACACAAAATCACAAAATTGACCAGTGAAAAAACCCGATGTTTTTGCCTGCCGTGTCTCGCCTTAAAGGGTAACTACCAGGTTTTTTTAAACATGGACCCTATTTTCCTATGTTTTTGTGTGCAAGTGACTGATGGGAACAACAATCTTTGACATTGGTCCAGCATTAAGCAAGATCGCTGCAGTTGGCAGCGGTGAAACAAGCTACAATGTAAGTTAATAGGGCAATTGTCCAGCTTGGATTTACCTTCACAAAAGTGCTTGTTTTGCCGCTGACAGGCTCAGATTAATATTCTAAGTGTTTGACAACATTATGGAAAGGATTTCTAAGGAGGTCGACCTTTCTGTTAAAGAGTAAGATCCTTTTTTTAAACATAAAAAAAATTTATGTTTTCCATAAACCCACAACCCACCCAGGATGTTGCTACTTGGTCCACATCTTTTGAACACTCCACTTTGTAACAGGCTTTCTGTTATACATTTTAGTCCAAAGGCTGGTACCTTTACTTTGTGTACTTACATTTCAGTTCTTTACTCATTCTCACATTCACATTATGTAAAATTATACCAATTGCAGTACGGTGCAACAGGAACCTACATTAGAGGTTAATGAAATCTGGCATGGTGTCCCCACGAAAGAGATGTGTCCCTGGAGTTTATGGATGACAGTGTGTGTGCAGGTTGGACATTAAAGGTTAGGTGCCACAACCGCTTGAAAGCACTGCTTAATCTCCCTTCCTCTGCTGACACAGGACTCGATGGGGAGCCGCTTATTGAGGAACGAGGATGCAACCCAGCCAGCGGCTGCAGGGCCAACACCTGCTGCTCACAGCTTACAGCATTATGAAATGGTTTTAAAGCTGTTGTCCCAGCAGTAACGTGACGAATTTGGGGAGAAATTACCAGCATTGGCCGAGATTACTGCTATGTCAGGTAAGCATGTAGATACTTCATAGTTAGCAGTATGCTAACGTTAGATTGTAATGGAATGAAGCATCACTTTCTACTGTCTAGGGTGACCACATTTCCCGGAACTAAAACCTTTGCACGTGACTGTAGTGCTCGTGCACACACACGCTTTTTAACGTGAACATGTGCCAGCCCAGGTCAGACATAGACACAGACAGTTACTTCATTATTTAGATCGTAGGCTCCTCAGCTAATAATAACAGTGTTTTTTCCTGTAAAATTAACAAAATTGCAGCAACAGCCTTTTTCAGTTAAGTGTGAGATTTATGTTGAGATTTTTTCTAAAAAAAATTTTTATAAGTATTATTTATTCCAAAATTTTGAGCATTAAACACTTCATTTCCTGCATTCAATTTGTATGCACCTATTTCTACCTTTTTCTGAATCAATTTATGCTGCAAATATCTTTATGTGAAGAGAAACAGATTACAATCCAAATATAAAAACATAATGGAATATATTGCAGTAATGCTCTCAGGCATTCTGTATTGCTTTCATCTATTTATTCTCCTGTAGATCGACTTTTCTGATTATATCCGAGTCTGCAACATGTAGCCTAGGCATCATTTACTTCTCCCTCCTATTTTCCGTCTTTTGTTGGGGAAATGACAATTATTCACCTCAATGATACATTAATTCATTTTAATTCATTAATAAACCCCTGGACAGTAATATTTCAGATGTTTGAGCAAGATTTCTGCTCATGTTCAAAACATTGTGCACATTCAAAATATATCTGTGTTCTCTGTGATTTGGAGGAGTCCTGATATTTTGAGAAAAATAAAGTTATAATAGGGTACTACAAGAATAAAGTCACTTTATTTCAGAAAATAATCTATACCTGCACCATAGTCTGCTGTGCATTAAGTGATTGCTCTGCTGATACGGTAGATCTCAGACCTTCTGACAGACACAGAGCCCCGTTTGGGTCTCTGGTCTCTGAATGAGACAAAGAGTTTAGCTAGAGAAGTGGCTGTATGCTGCTACACATCGGAGGTGGAAAACAGAAACTACTGCAGAAATACACGGAGCAAAAACGCGACACATCTGCCGCAGCATGGCCACAGCTGAGCGCGTCCATAAACCTGAAGCTGCCCAGCATTTTACAGAGAGTGGACACTAAGCGACGCACAGGTCTGCCTCAGAACTCTGTGTGTTTGAGTCTGAACCGTAGACTGGAAACGTCACAAGAACTTCAACCTAAATCATTAGTATTGCGCTCCTAAACTTTGTGTTGATGGCATCAATGTATAGACTGATTTGGCTAGGATTCCTCCGAAAACTTCACCCGGCTTTCACAATTTCACAACCTCACGTAGAGACAGTTGCTAGGTGATAGCAACAAATACAGCATGGTCGGACCCCGCACAAAGCTGCCCGTTCTTTTCACCTCGGAAAAATAAACCGGACAAAGTTACATTCGGGGCTACACTCAAAACATTCGGGGCTGAAGACCCGGCAAAATCGGCTGACGCCGCTCCTGGTGTAAACCGGGACATTTTAGCGTCCCGACAGGCTTTTGTCGGGACTCGGGACAAGCAATTCAAAATCGGGACTGTCCCGGTCAAACCGGGATGTCTGGTCACCCTACTACTGTCAAAAATCCCAAATAAAGGCTTTTAAACCAACTACTACAGAAAATTTAACGACACTGGCAGCCAAGATGGCATATTTTACTGCCGTTAGCATGTAGCGACATGCGACAATGTTAACACTGCAGTGGCTTAAAAAAGAACACTACAGTCCTGCCTACCTGGAGTAGATGACCAATCATAGAAGGCCGGCTTAGAGTTGTATAACACGTAGCCGAGAGTAGAAAAAACTGTTGAAATCAGAGTGTTCAGAATAGTTGGAAATCTGAATGTTTTAGCAAACAGGGATTGGTCCAAAATACATTTACCTCATTATTTGAAGTTAACATTGTAGATATGACATAAAACACAGAAAAGCATATGTCCCCTTTAAGAGATAGGTTGAAAAAAATAAATTGAGACAGGTAAAATGAAAGAAACGTGAAAAATTGAAAAAAGGTAATATAGTAGTTGATTCTGTACAATGCACTTTATGTTACATTAAGAGAATGCCCGAGCTGCATTGATTGTGTCGCCAATCAATGCAGCTCAGTTTCTGGGTTGAGCTCCAAAGGTCCATATCAAAGTTGTGTATTTCTCTGGAGCTTGGCCCATGAACTCTCTATACTGAATATTGATCACATGCCACACACCACTGACAATAACTTCTCTTTGCTTCCACTGTACAGACACACACATGCACACATACACACACACAAAATTGAATTTCCCACCAGCCTTATCAAAATATAAACTTGCCCCAAGCCATCTGCGGTTGAGCCTGAATGTGATAGGAAGAAAATAATATAGAGAAACATTCATATTTGTAGACTTTATCACCTGGTGAATGAGTAACAGGGTGGCTGGCCTTCCTTTGTTGATATTGCCGTATCAGTCAGAGCCAGAATTAGTCTCTTTAGTCTTTTATGGTAATCATCACCATCAGTATTACTTACTACAGGGAGAAGACACATACACACACCCTGAGGTGAATGGGCGGAAGAGAAATGATCCTCTCTATCCACACGTACATTGACTTTCTCCAATACTTCTTCACATTCAAGGTTAAATTCAAGTTATTTGTTTTTATTCAATTTAAAGTTTTACATTATTACCACTCTTTCTGGTTCTGGTATTGCAGTTAAGATGAGATACTTTTCTCAATGATTCATTCAGACTTTTTACATTTTTAGGGACTGTACAAACATTATTGGGTTAGGGAGGGTGGTGAACAGTTTGTTTCACTTTTAAAAAAGGCCCCTTTCCTTGCATTTTTACTATTTTATTTGGACCCTCCACTTTACTAAAGACGTGTTCAAGCACAATATAAAAATGTGCCTCTTGACAAATTTGACCCCTACACTTGCATGGTAGCTAGCGCTGATAGGCCACACACACACACACACACACAAATATGCATTCATACAGTTCTTTTTCTGATCTCTGTTGCCCGGCCTATTCATCATACGTCCCCTCATAAGCCACCATTTTTCTGTTTCCCCCCCAGCTCTTCCGTCTCCCCTTCCCAGCCTCTCAGCTGCTGTTTCATCAGCTATTCATCACCGCAGCAGCAGCAGCAACACTGCCTAGATGCACTGGTGCACCAACAGCTGCCGTCGCCACTGCCGCTTCCAACAAACATGCCACAGCTAAGACGGCGTGGCTGCTGGCAATTTCACACTGAGACTGACACTGATCCCTACATGCATGCAAACACATACACATCATATACATGGTTGTATTTCTTGTACTTCTTAGGGCCTTCCACTGAATATATTCATCCACCAAACCCTTCCCTGGGCACTGCATGCACGCTCTGGGTAAATACATTTCAAAACAAATGAAGCCCTAGAGAGGCGTTCTACCTTCATCAACACAATTTACAACCATCTAAGTGTCACACAGGTCAGTTACTCTCTACCACTACAACTACTTTGGTCATTGCAGTATAACCAATGGTGTCTATACTGTAGTGCAGTGTTGTAGTCAAGACCACCTAAACGAGACCAAGTCACCACCAAGACCAGAGTGTATCGAGCCCGAGACAAGACCAAGACTTTGAGGGGTTGAGACCGAGTCAAGACCAAGGCCAGTGCCGGAGTCCCACACTGCATGACACAAAAATAACGTGTAAAATGCTAACCATAGGCATTCCTCAAACTTATAGGAAAGATCTACATTCCCATAAAAACATCCATAGAAAACAAATAAACTCCTTATGGTTTAGGTAGCCACATGTTATTACCAATGATTTGGCTGACATCTCCCAGACAGCCAGAACTTCTTTTCCTGTCTCCCACATTCATTTAGTTGACAGTGTGTGTTAAGGGGGCGGGAGAGGGGGTTAACAGTAACACATTTCAAATTAGAAATGAGTAAAATGGTTGCATTTGAAGCAGGAAGTTTTACATCCAATCACAGTTATGATGTTAACAAATAAAGCAGACAATGCACAGGCAATTTAGTGATATCCCTGCAGTTGTGGTCTTGAAATAAGTCCTCTTTATCCGAGACCAAGACAGGACCGAATCCGGTCGATTCCGAGACGAGACCTTCAAAAAGTGGTCTTGAGACCGGTCTCAAGACCAAAACTGACCTTGAGTACTACAACACTGCTGAAGTGGCTCCAAAAAGTCCTAGACACTAAGAGTTTGTTTTAGCAACCAACGTAATAATAACTTTGATTCATATAGCGCATTTCATGAAACCCACGGATGCTTTACACAAGTAACGTTACAGGGGGACAACGAAAAATAAAATAGTAGGCCAACCCAAACACGGACTAAAAGGAATAAAACGTCCGCACTAAATGGAAGGGGGACGTCATTTAATGTTGGCAACTGACGTACAACCACATCACGCAATCTACAGTTATGTTATGAATGAAATAGGCATATTACATACCTGAGGGCCAAATCAGGGACATTTTTGAATCATTTGCAATCCCGTAATTGTCTCCATCTGTTGAAAGCTCGTCCGAGATTGACTCTGTTTCGCAAGTCGTATTTCACTTTTCCATTTTAGCTTTTAGTTGTTCTTCGTTTCATTTCCTTCTTTTCTGTGATGGTCCTGCCCCAGTATCAGCCATAACTACAGCATATAACTTCTAAAATAACATTAAAATACAATTAGGCCTACATAAAGACATCTCCTGCTTCCTTTTACCTGCATACTCACTAGCACAGGCTTTTTCGGTTTTCAGGCTAAATCTGTGACCCGTCAGAATGTGTTACTGTAGCGCCGTCTACCTGCCGCTAATCATTCTGTGACTTAGTGGGAAAAATCGGACCCGAGCCGAGGTCTTACTAAAAACTATATAAAACTAGCGTTCTTTTCACGGTTAGTGTCGTTTGCTGTTACAGGTCATTTATGATCATCAGATGGAACATTACACAGTTTCAGAAACATTTAAAAAGTTACACTTTAAATAAACATAAAATTGAAAATTACCTTAGCACCATAGCTAATGTAAGCAATTATTTGCGTTTAAAAAAAGAAACCGCGATTTGACAATTATGTAATAATTATTACAGGCCTAAATTACAGTGCCTCTGCAAAATAGCCTCAGAAAGGAACTTGTTTTGGTTGTGTACGTTCAAAAGTAGTTTTAGTCGTGCAACAGAAAACTTCGATTGGACAGATAGTCTAGCTAGCTGTCTGGATTTATCCTGCAGAGATCAGAGGAGAAGTTAACCATAGTCCTCAGAAATCCATCGCAGTTTTGAATGCCACCACAAAGAATGCTGAAGGTGAAATCAGGCCGAAAAAGATGGAAATGAGTTAAACTACAGGCCTACCTTTGTTGTTTTCATTCTACAAAACAGGACGCGAGCGCCTGGGTTTAGTGTTGAAAACAGAAATGATCTCATCATAGTCCAAAGAGTCCCAGAGTTCTTTTTCAAAGGACAAAAGGCACAGGTTGTTGAGGGGGTAGTACTCATGGATGCTCTGAGGTCCATTTTTATCCTACCTGCAGTGGAGAACAGTCTCTCAACACTACAAGAAGAAGTCATGGGAAGGGTGATGCTGACTTGAAGTAGTTTGTTGAGGTTTGGAAATATGTCAGGAGCACAAATGTCCAATACTTCCATGAGGGATGGAAATTCCAGGCCATTGGCTACTTTCCGACAGTTGCTCAATGAATACTGTTGGTTCAGCATCCTCAACCAATATATCAAAGTGATCACATGGGGCCTGCAGAGAATCCTTCTCTGCAAAAGTCTTAGACTGTGGGAGAAAAGTTGCTGCTGCCATCATTATTCCATACGGATCCTCTTGGAAGCAATTGTCCAGCTCTGCCAGCTGTCTGTCAAGGATGTCGTTCCATATGTATCTTAGGTCATCATTTCTCACACTTGTTGCTTTTCCCAAACTAGTTGTGACCACTGATCCGGCAAGCCTTGCCGGGGGCTTTCTCACTCTGGTCCCAGCTGTGATGTCCCAGCTCGTGATTTCATTTTTCTGCATCAACTCTTCTGTTAGCTTCATTACTTGCTCAAAATCACACTCTGAATTGTCTCTTAACCGAGCAAAGCTCTCTTTTAGTCCCTCAATGAGGTCAATGCACGCAGAGACTGACAATGTTGGGCTTTGTAAACCCTGTGTGGCAAAATCGCTCATCTGAAATAATTTTCCAAATGTCACGAGTAAAAATAAGAACTTTTTTGTTTGTATTTGTTGCAGCAGGGACTGCGCCTCAACCTTCGATTGGCTGCTGCTTTCAGCATACTCACCGAGACCTTCTAATATGACGTAGAGCAGGGGTCGGCAACCTTTTTGATATGAAGTGCCCTTTTCAAAATTTCTTGTTTATTAGTGTGCCATGTTAACATGAATTTTTTTTTATGACATCACATCAAAATGTAATATCCAGGGAATCTGTAATAATCAGGACCTTGTAATTATTATTATTGTATATTATTATTATGGAAACATGGTTTTAGTATGCAGTCCTGATTGGTGGAAAATGGGCTGACAAAAATATCACTGTCAAAGAGCCTGAAGCGAAACGTTGTGGAAAAGCCCAGCTTTAATGCTGAATGGACTGATAAGCAGGTCCTGTATGAATCATTTTCAATGAAACGATGCTGTGGCAAAATAATAATAACACAACCAGCATCATTATCAAGAATGAAGAAGAACATAACGATTGCGTCATTCACGTGCATTTTAAGTAGCCACATGTATTTGTTTTGGTCTTATAATGCATCCATATTTACGCTCCAGCGGAGAGGATGGTTTCTTCAGCTTAAGTTTATAAGAATTTGTCCAAATTTCAAGATTCCCTGCAAACTAAGATAAATAGACTACAAACCGACAGCTTTTCTTTTAGCTTGTTTTGTGAAAATTAGCTATTTGCAGAGTAGAGCTGTGTTTGCGTAAAACTAGAGTGCGGTGGACAAGAGTGGTCTGAGCAGACAGAGCAGATTGAAATATCACTTTCTACATGTTGATGCCGGTTTACACAGGTGAGTGCATTGATAAGTATTGGCTTTTAACTCACGAAGGTTCAATTGTAGCCTCCTTACAGTAACGAGACTAGCGTTAGTTCATCTGCCCCAGCGGCCGTTGGTTATCCTCTTTGTACTGTTCCCAGTCAGAGATATGAGTCAATCAAACTACAGTAAATAACAGGTTGCGCACAGGCGCCAATTTATGTTTTCCTCCGTGGGTGCTCACACGCGCACACAGTTTAAAAAAAAAGAGTAGTCAACAATGTTTGCATTTCAGAACCTTAGGAAATGGACAGCGGCCGACACGAACACACACGCCGTAAAGTAAGCTATCTTTCAACTCAGGACAGCGCCACTTCTCACAGATAGAATTGGGGATGAGAAGTTTAATCAGCTTCGTGGGAAATTATAAATCAATGCCACCGACATGACCAATCACACTTAGCACCACCTTCAATGTTTAATATAAAATTAAAAAATGAACAGGCAGTCTGGCACACGTGGGTGCTCAGTATTTTCCGTGGGTGCTCAAGCTCCGGAGCACCCACGGTATCGGCACCTATGAGGTCGGCAACTGTGAACGTTAATTTGGCATGCGGATGAGAGAGTGCTTCAGCATTTCAACCATGATTTCAACACATCAATAACTCTCTTGCACACATATTGCCAGCGTGCCATTGGTTAAGGTCCCGCGTGCCCATGGTGGCACGCGTGCCTAAGGTTGCCGACCCCTGACGTAGAGTAACGTCAGTACTCACTGCTCCGGATTTGGAGCTCCAGCGCATGTCTATGGATCGCTCAAGTTCCAAGCACGGACGTCCTGGATGAAGCTCCTTTTGCGTTGCCACAAACTTTGTGTGTCTGCTGCTGCCTGTCATGAAACTGTGAATATTGTTCAGCGTATCAAAAAATTTCCTGACGCTTGAGGAAAAGTTTGTTTCAAAATCACATGCACACCTCCCTTGTTTTCTGACATAACAGAGGCTCTGTCGAAACTGAAGCCAAAGCACAGAGATGGGTCAAGTTGCATTGGTTCAATCACCGGTAGTATCTTTTCTGAAGTACCACTTGCGCTCACGTCACTTGTGTCCATGAACCCGATTGCCCGTTCTTTTATTTTCCCTGTATGAACATATATCACACAAACAGCCACCAGTTCACGCTTTGACTCATCCTTATATTCATCTGCCATGAGCGCATAATGAAACGGAGTGGGGCTTGTTCACCTGGTGTTTGTCCCATGCCTGTCGTAGGTGCTTCCAGTCCACAAACCCCTCTCTCGGAAATGGGCTGTCAGCTGGGCTGGGAAAATGTCTGCACATTCACAAAATCGCGTCCTTAATTACACTGTACTCCAACCAAGAAAACTGTCCATACCACTTTGATGAGAAGCTCCTTGATTTTCCATTCTTGACAGTGCAGGGGAATACCTTCAGATTGGGTTGGGTGGTTCCTCAATTGCAGTTAGATCGGCGGGTAAACCCACGTCAGGCTGACCGGGAGAGAGCACTGGCACTGCCACCAGGGAGCAAGCAGCAGACTAGCCTTCTTGTGGGTTAATGAGTCTGAAGAACTGGGCTGGGTGGACTCGGAAGATGGAGGCAGTGGCATGTCTTCTTCCTCAACTCTTGCTTTTTTCAAATAACACATTAAAGAAACTTGTTTAGCCATTATTGTGGTGATGTTAATACATTGGCTAAAAAAAGCAGCTAGCAAAGTTAGCTGGCTAAAGGCCGCCAAAGCCCACCGCCCAGAGAGTCTTCCTGTCGGAACCCTTAGCAACCAATTAGGTTCCGCAGGCTTCCTACAACTTCAAGTTCCATTTTATTCTGAAAACAAATAAACACACACACCAGTCAACAATAAATCAGGTTTATATTAATATATTTTCTTAAATACATTTGAATAATAAATATAAACTAAAATATATTTTGATCAAACTTGCCTGGGCGGGCCAGTGAGTAATGTGGGCGGGCCAGTGCCGCCCTGGCCCATTACTGGCTACACGCCTGATATAGACAGGGCTCTCAAGTGTCACGCATTGAGCGTCTTTTGTCACGCACTCCCACCACACATTGTATTTCTCACGTGGAAAAACAATTTATAATAAATTGAATATGCCGGAGCGCCCAAAATTTCTCTGCCCGCGCCTCTCTCACTATGGAACCGGCAGGAATTAAGTGCGTCTCCCCTGGAGTTCTTAAGTCGAGCCTGCCACTCATCAGCCAATCAAAAAAAAGAAAGGGGCTACAAAATAGCCAATCAGAAAATAGCACTATTGTATCTGGGTAAGATTTAACACAACAACAAATGAAAAAAAAGCAAAGAGCAGCGTACAGACACTTCCCTTAACATTCGCTCATTCAGAGACCAGAGACCCAAACGGGGCTCTGTGTCTGTCAGGTCTGAGATCTACTGTATCAGCAGAGCAATCACGTAATGCACAGCAGACTATGGTGCAGGTAGATTATTTTCTGAAATATATTGACTATTATAACTTTATTTTTCTCAAAATATCACAACTCCTCCAAATCTCAGAGAATTCAATTCAATTTCATTTATAGTATCAAATCATAACACGAGTTATCTCGAGACACTTTACAGATAGAGTAGGTCTAGACCACACTCTATAATTTACAAAGCCCCAACAATTACAGACCCATCTCTTGGTAGGTGGTGTCTGACGGTGCCGGTTGGGGATATGATGAACAGTGGCAGTAATAGTCACATTAATAATGGAACAGTGACTTCAAATGGTAGTCGTAGTAGTTCATGTCATATCAGTGCGCTGCAGGGCGTTACAGGATGTAGCGTGGCCCAGCAGAGCATGAACACAGATATATTTTGAATGTGCACAAAGTCTTGAACATGAGCAGAAATCTTGCTCAAACATATCTGAAATATTATAGTCCAGGGGTTTATTAATTCATTAAAATGAATGAATGTATCATTGAGGTGAATTATTGTCATATGCACATTTAAGGAAGTTACTTCCTCAATGGAGAATAAATAGATGAAAGCAATACAGAATGCCTGAGATCCTTACTGCCATATATTCCATTATGTTTTTATATTTGGATTATAATCTATGTTTACCTTTACATAAAGATTTCCAGCATAAATTGTCACTCTTGCCTGTCTTCAAAACTTGAGAGCCCTGTATAGACTATGGTTACACTAACCTTTCTTGTTCTGGGATATATGTGGATAAATGGACAGGGTGGCACCACTCATCTCCAGCTATCAGCCCATTCAGCAGCTCAGCTGTATGTTCAGGCTGGTATTGGTATTGTCCCAACACCATTCATCTGTGTGATCCCTGTGAGAGAAGCCTTAAAAGTCATGACAGTGAATGTAAATGAGAGTCCGAAAGATAGACCTGTCAACATGGATAGAACTATATGCCCTATATGCATCATGTCCAATGAATGCTGTCAATTTGCTTAAAAAGCACAGCGCCAGTGCAAATGTGTATTTGTTTATCCAGTGTGCACTATTGTCTGCTTATGACCATCACTCTGCCTGTCTGACTGCAGCAAGATTGCCACTAACTGGTATCATCCCTTGGTTCTCACCCCGGCACACCACATATTACCGTCAATCACAATAACAGCAGCACAGCAGCTCCTCGCTCACATGCACACAAACACCACAGCGCAAGATGAAACAGCCATTGTGGAGCTTGAGACAAATGGCGAACAGAGGTGATAAGGCGCCTCTACGTTTTATTTATTCCCTGCTTCTCCCATGACAATGAGAGTTTAATGGTATCGGATGACAAGGTGTTCACTTAGCACACCATACCAAGTAAGAAAGACAGAATTGCAGCCTCTGATCTAATTGACCCAAGCCAATTCATTAGATTAATTCATCCCTGGCAACAAATTGCTTGGAGGGTTGTTTAAACCCCTAAACAATCGCCCATGTTGACTCAGGGAGAACTGGGAGCTTGTGAAGCGCATCCTGGTTAAACTAAAACAAATATACACAGATAAATGGGAGAGCAGGTTTGAATAACAAGGGTTAATGCTATGCAAGCTCGCCAGCCACTTAGCTACATGCTGTAATCCTCGTAAAAGGAGATAAAGTGGCAGTTAGGACTTAAAGGTTGCAAGCTAAAACTAGAATAGCGCAAACATTTCTAAGACAAAGAGCTGCTCTGGAGGCTGAACTAAAGTCATTGGTAGAGTTTTTGTTGTGCAGAAATCATTATTACACCGGAGCTTTTTGATTTAAGATGGTGGGGAGAGCAGGAAAGAGCTAGAAGAAGCTTGAGAATATGTGAGGAAATGTGAGAAAAGATCTTGTGAAAAGAACTTTCACAAACATTCAAATCACGCAGTCTGGGGACTGCCCGCTCTCGCCTAACAGGACTTCTCTTTTTCTGTATGGAGATGTTCTTCGTGTCTGTGCTGAAAGTTGTGGGCTGGAGCTGGTGCACGGACTAACCTCCAAAACTGTATGCAACGTTAGACCTAACAAGTTAGCTAACTGACGAGAAAGACAAACTGACAGACTGAAAGATACAGATAAACAAACACACCTACACAGAGAGATATAACTTAAGCTATAATGCTACAATTATGGTAAAATCAAGATAATGTAAGATGACTAGCTAGCTCACAATGATGTTTATGATGTTTATGACAATGCACCTGCACAAGCTTGGAGGATGACATATGGCCTTCTGCAGATGGATGGATGGACTGATGAATGGATGGATGGATTAATGATGGATGGATGATGGATTGATGAGCGGATGGATGGATGGATGGACTGATGAATGAATGGATGGACTGATGGATGGATGGATGGACTGATGGATGGATGGATGACTCATGAATGGATGGATGGACTGATGGATGGATGGATGGATGGATGGACGGACGGACGGACGGACGGATGGATGGACTGATGGATGGATGGATGGACTCATGGATGGATGGACTGATGGATGGACTCATGAATGGATGGACTGATGGATGGATGGATGGATGGACGGAGTGATGGATGGACTCATGAATGGATGGACTGATGGATGGACTTACGGATGGATGGACGGATGGACTGATGGATGGATGGCAGTGTAGCTAGGAAGGTTACCATACTGCATGCTTCACTTTTTTGTGGCATATTTGACAATCTGGTATTGTGCTTTCTGTTCTATTTTCCAGTCGGAAAGTTTATTTATTGATTTTACCTTTATTTTACCAGCTAAATCATTAAGAACAAATTCTTATTTACAATGACGGCCTGGCAAAAAGGCAAATCCTCTTGAGGAAGGGGGGGGACAGGGGCTAAAGGGAAATGTCAAAAGTTAAAAAGACAGCAGCACACATGCAAACATTTCCAACACACCCACTACTTACATACAGTCATAACAAGCTAAATGTAAATGAAATGATATAGAACATTGCGCTTCTGGGGTGCACCTTTGCATGACAACCTATAGCTAACATCAAACCCTGGGGTAGGCCTACACCCACGGACTGTTAGAGGAGTTGTTCTGTTATCTTGATTACAACTTTTTTTTTTTTCAGTTTTAAAAGGTCCAATATTTAATATACAGTACAGGCCAAAAGTTTGGACACACCTTCTCATTCAAATGCGTTTCCTTTTTATTTTCATGACTATTTACATTGTAGATTCTCACTGAAGGCATCAAAACTATGAATGAACACATATGGAATTATGTACTTAACAAAAAAGTGTGAAATAACTGAAAACATGTCTTATATTTTAGATTCTTCAAAGTAGCCACCCTTTGCTTTTTTATTAATAAGGGAACAAATTCCACTAATGAACCCTGACAAAGCACACCTGTGAAGGTAAAACCATTTCAGGTGACTACCTCATGAAGCTCATTGAGAGAACACCAAGGGTTTGCAGAGTTATCAAAAAAAGCAAAGGGTGGCTACTTTGAGGAATCTAAAATATAAGACATGTTTTCAGTTATTTCACACTTTTTTGTTAAGTACATAATTCCATATGTGTTCATTCATAGTTTTGATGCCTTCAGTCAGAATCTACAATGTAAATAGTCATGAAAATAAAGAAACATTTTGAATGAGAAGGTGTGTCCAAACTTTTGGCCTGTACTGTATGTCCTGTAATAAATCCAAAAATGACACCAACATCAGCCGACAACGGTGAGTTATTTTAAGCCACGAGAGGGGGGCTGTAAATCGGAAAGCGAGGACTGTGAGTTTGCAGTGTGTTTAGCGATTGTTGCCATAATTCTAAGCCAATGAAGTGTCTTCAGTCGGCAAGGTAGTGGTATTTTTAGAGTTTCGTATTGTAATTCTAAGCCGAGGAAGTGTACCTGACTGGCGTGTGGAGAGGACGGTAAGGTTGTTGTGTTTTTAGCGGTTCATACTGTAATTCTAAGCCGAAAAAGGGTGTCTGTCAGTTGGTTACAGAGCTCCGTGTGAGCACGGGCTTTTATGACTGTCAATATAGCCTGCATCTAATGTTAGCTACTCTGCTGTGCTGTGAAGTAATGTCTGGCTATGTGAGACTAGCATCTAACGTTAGCTACTCCGCTGTGCTGTGGAGTAATGTCTGGCTATGTGAGACTAGCATCTAACGTTAGCTACTCCGCTGTGCTGTGGAGTAATGTCTGGCTATGTGAGACTAGCATCTAACGTTAGCTACTCTGCTGTGCTGTGAAGTAATGTCTGGCTATGTGAGACTAGCATCTAACGTTAGCTACTCCGCTGTGCTGTGGAGTAATGTCTGGCTATGTGAGACTAGCATCTAACGTTAGCTACTCTGCTGTGCTGTGAAGTAATGTCTGGCTATGTGAGACTAGCATCTAACGTTAGCTACTCTGCTGTGCTGTGAAGTAATGTCTGGCTATGTGAAACAAGCGTCTAGCAACATTGTTGTGAATGCTGCGGTCTCAGCCTGGCAACCTCCGTGAACTTCGAGTCTGGGGAGGAGGGGGCGGGGGAAACGACTCTCTCCAGTATTTTGAATTGGTACTGCAGTAACTTTTTTAAACACTAGCTGTCAGTATTACATATTGCACCTTTACGAATGTGATTCAATGGATTGCAAATAAAGAAAATCAGCAATGGCTTTTCGAATAAACAAGGCATAACTTGATAGAAAGAGTCTGTTTTGTCTGCCATTGTGAGTCCAAGAATGTGGTTGGATTACACAAGAATGTATAACATGACATGTATATTTTCCATCTCTGCTTTACAAGTTGCCATTTTATTATGACCAATCGACCATTTGGACTGTTTAAACATTGGAATTAAAAGTCAGTATGGTTGATTTTTTTATAGATTTTTAAAAAAGATTAACAGATCTCTCTTTAGTTTAGAATACTAATTAATACCTAAAAGCCAGAACACATCTCTATTCTCTGCCTATTCTTTACCACTATTTTCTTCCTGAAATATATCAACAGTGGTCAATTGAAACAATTAAAAAGGCTCTAATTGTGTTTTCCTTGCTATTAGCCCTTTTCAATGTTGTTCCTAATCCCCCCCCCTCCTAGATTTAACTCAGCCAATTGCAGGGTTTAAAGTATTCCGGCACTGTGCCGGATCTCCGGCGTCCGTGAGGAGAAAAAAAACAAAAAAACTTGCATGCGGCTTAATATTTTTGAGTCAACTGATTTCACATACCAATCATATAAGAGCAACGCAGCTCTAACTAACACAGGGTTGAAAGTAATCGGGCCTGGTGCCGGATTTCTGGCATATGAATATTTTAGAAAAATAAATAAATTAAAAAGTCCACATGGGATTTGTTTCGATGCGCTGGATTTAACCATACTGTCTATGGATTTAACCAATCATCGAACTTCCACCTACCAATGAAACGAGTTCTAGCCAATCAGATGCAAAGTAGGGCGGGTCTTTGCCGAAAAGCGAGAGTGCGGTGTGGTCTCCGTGGTAACGCGGCTAAAAAAATGGATGCAAAGTTTATCAAACTTGGAGCATGTAGATACAGGAAGCTTTAGTTGAGAAAGAAGTTAAAACAAATGGCGCTGGGCATGAATATAGGACAAGAGGAAAAGGGTGGAGACCATAGACAGTATATAGTGGAGATGGGAAGCTGTTTAGCACTTGGTGTCTCAAACTGAGGGAGCCGGGTGCTTCTGCAGCGCATGTTCAAGGAAGACACTGGACTGCAACAGCGGTAAGAAAGAGCTGGCTAGTCATTAGATGCTAGTCACAAAGCTTCGGTCCGTGCACTCTGTAATATGAGTACGTTACCGGCAACGACCGCTACCGCTGCAACTGTTCCTTTACTGACCGACCGTGATACAATCAATACGTGTGTGCACGTTCATAGCAGAACATGATTTGTCATTATGAATGATGACGACGATGTAAAAGCTATCTGAAGCCCAAACTGCCTTGACAAAGCTGTTTGTTTGGACTCAGCATGGTAGGTATTTAAACATAACGGCCTTGTCCCAGAGTCTAGACGTCTAGCTATATGAAAAGATAAACAGTGCCACGTTTTTAATAAATGTAAATAAAGCCGCTAATATCAACATGGACAAAATCATGAATGTACTAATTTGCTTTTTTGATGATGACCTGGCCAAAGTAGTAAAGTTTAGTTTTCACAATGATTCATTGTAGGATTATATTATTGCAATATGTAAATCCACATTGACTTTTAATTTGACATATGGTTGGAAGAAGTACAAATTGATCCAAAACTTTTTAGTCTTTAAAAATTATTACTTTTATTATTGTGTAATGTCAGAAGGACTTTAACTGTTTTGCCAGTCAAATTAACTTTAATGAGTGCATATTGAAATATTACACTGTTGGCAAAAAATGCATCTCAAAATGCATCAGATTGATGCTTTAAAATATGGAATATTTAAAATTTTCTTCCGGGGGAGCATGCCCCCGGACCCCCTTTGAGGGGTAATATCCTTCTCACCTTTTTCACCCCTGACCAGTTTTCATGCCTGAGTTATTTAAACATAACAGCCTTGTCCTGGAGTTTATGAAAAGCTAAACAATGCAAAGTTCTTATTGTGATATGTTATGTAAGGACTTTACCCCCCCCCCACCCTCCAAAAAAATTTCAGGCTCAGGGTTTTTTTTCACTTTAAGCCCTGCAATTGTACAGAAAATGAATGTTCTCAGTGTGAGTGAAGGAACCATGTGAAGTGTGTGTACTCACCACTGCTGTCAGAGGGAAGAAAAGCAGCAGTATTATAAGTTTGTAAGCTTATAAAGCTTTGACAGTTGTGCTGCTATTTATCTACAAACTGTATAGGAAATGGGAAAAGTCAAATCTACATCTCTGTTCTACAAATGAGTTTATAAATCACGCAGATACATTTAGGTACGTAATCATCCATGAAAGCAGCGACTCCCTGAAAGTCAACAACATAAAGCTTTAATTAAAAAATACAATTTATGGGACTTTCTCTGCCTCTTTCACTGTTTCCCTTACACACACAAACACACTTAAACACAAATAGGAGCTATCTGTTTCAGTAGACTCAATGAGACAGAGGGTGTTTTAATTAAAGGAACACTTCACCAATTTCCAAGCGTATTCCCATGCATTATTCATTAGGATGGTGCGTCTGTAACGCAGTTCCCTGTATCAATGTAGCAAACTAGTTTTCCTCTGCCATCGACAGACATCTGAGGATGTTCAACTGGCCAAACCTGGCCAGGAGGCAGACGCTGAGACGTAAGACTGTTTTATGAGCAACGTGTAGCAAACCAAAATAAATGAGTTAGATGAGAGATCAAAGTGTCTGATGGTTTGTCATTCATGTTTTAGTGGCATATGTCGCTTATAAACGGAATGTCACTGATTTAAAACGAAAGAATTCAAAAATATGTGAATTGCATCAGCGAATTCGATACCTTTTTCCACATTAAATGCCATTAAATCCTAACCCTATGTCTGTGTGTGTGTGTGTGTGTGTGTGTGTGTGTGTGTGTGTGTGTGTGTGTGTGTGTGTGTGTGCATGCGTGCCATAACACCAATCTTGGCAAAAAAGATAAAGCAAGATAAAGCAATGCAGTGTGTCCCTTATTTTTCAACGAAAAATAAGACGGAATATAAAAATGTACTGCTATCAATTCGTATGCAAATTATATTTTTTCCTAAGGTTTTCTCTCTGATTGCCACAGCTGAGATTTCTCGGAAAGAAACAAAGAAGCAATTTCTCTTAAGAAAAATAACACCCCAGACTGTGGAGTGATGGATTATGGCTTCAGATTGACAAGAACATCTGTCAGCGGGATATTTGATGGAATTTTGATGGAGCTAGTGACTGAACCAGAATCTATGAGTGAAGAAAAAGTATGCTGAAATATATTTCTCCCGGTATGCTGTATGCTATGCACCACATTCTTGGTTAGTCAGAATTGAAAAGAAATGATCACAAAACTCTTTTGATAGCAGTTTTTCAACAACATCCAGTCTAGCTGCATTTGCAAATGTCAAGTTATTTAGGACTACTTTAAGAAGTTGTTTACTAAAGGTTGAGGTGGTGGATGTGGTCTGAGGGCAGGCACATAGGACAGGAGGGAAACATTTTCCAAATTGAGCCCCTCATCCACACCCAGTGGCGGCGCCAGGGGGGAGCTAGGTGGTGCTGTAGCTCCCCCTATAATAGCCATAGCACCCGCCCAGCACCCCCAAGAAATGTCTGTAATTTATTATATTTATATTTTAATGTCATGTTTGAATAGTCTTTTTCATGTTGTTAAAAATGGGAATTAAATAATAATAGTAAAAAAATGTATTTTAGTCTAAAATAACATGAGGCCCAAACAGGTGATCTTCTTTGGCCAATGGGCGCAGCGCCCGGTGAACCTTTGACCTTAGCAGGGCAGTTTGTTTTTGATAGCGAGTTTGGAAATTTAGCAAAGTAAAATACATCAAAATGGATCGTTTTTTGCTCCCTAAACGTCCGCGTTCTGAGTCACAACCTGAAGGGAAACAAGACTGTGAAGGTGGAGACACACCGCTCGTCGTCACAGAGCCCCAGGACCAAGAAAATCCTGGGGATGAAGACGAAGGAGAATCGCCGGCAGCGGTTTCCATTGAGGATGCTAACGTTACGGTTTGTGCTGCAAGTGATATTAGCAACCAGCCTCAAGAGGGCCCAAGAAAGCCAGTCCTTCAAAAATACCCCACACGGCAATTTGGGAATCAGCAGAGAAGTTTTAACAAAAGTTGGATGAATCAGTATTCATGGCTGGAATACAGCGTGGCCAAAGATGCAGCATTTTGTTTTGCGTGTAGGCATTTTCTGAAAGGAGGGCACGGATTTCATTAAGAGCCAACATTTACCAGCAACGGATTTAACAACTGGCGGAAAGCATCAGCATCTCTGAAGAGCCATCATGAAAGTATGGGGCACAAATTTGCAATGCAAGGATGGAGTGAGTTCAAGCAAAAAGCAGACAAGCGGATCTAAAATAGCAAGCATGCTTGATAAGGGACATTCTGCGTTAGTTATGGAGAACAGAAAATACATGAAAGCTGTGGTGGAGAGCCTGCGCTTCACAGCCTGCCAGGGGATCGCACAGCGAGGCCACAGAGAGGGTGAGGAGTCACACAACTTGGGAAACTTTCGTGAGCTGCTGCATGTCATTGCTAAGTTTGATCCAACAGTGGACAAGAAGTTAGCTACTAACCCATCAAATGCCAAATACACTCACCATGATATTCAAAATGAGATATTTGCTGTAATGGCAGAAATGATAAGAAAGAAAATAAGTGATGAGGTGAGAGATGCCGAGTGCTTTGCTGTTTTGGTGGATGAGAGTAAAGATACGAGTAAAAAGGAGCAGATTTCTGTTATCGTGCGGTATTTGCAGCCAGAGTCAGGGGAAGTGCATGAGGAATTTTTGCATTTCACTGCCGCAGATGGATTGGATGCAAACTCTCTGCTAGCCAGCATCAAACACACACTCAGTCAGTGTAATATTGATATACATCGCTGTGTCGGTCAATGCTATGACGGAGCATCTGTGATGTCAGGATGTAATAATGGTGTGCAGAAAAATTCAGAAAGGAGGTGCCGCAAGCCATCTATATACATTGCCATGCACACAAGCTGAATTTAGTGTTAGTGGAGTGTGTACATAATGTCAGCGCTGCAGCAGAGTTTTTTGAGACACTACAAATGCTCTACAAGTTTTTTTCTGGATCCGTGGTGCACGATCTATTCGTGAGAAAACAAAAAGAGCTCGACCCGACAGCAAAACCAGTGGAACTCAAGAGACTGTGCGATTCTCGCTGGGCTTGCCAGTATAATGCGGTCTGCGCCGTCAAGAAAACTCTCCCTGCTATCCGAGCCACCCTACGTGATGTCAACACTCAGTCAAACCCACATCGGAGGGCAGAGGCAAGAGCCATCAGTGCCATCATCGATGAGAAGTTTGTTTTGCATCTCATCATGTTTGAGGATTTATTTAGAACAACAAAGTTCATGTCAGATCAGCTACAGGCCCCCAATTTTGACCTCGTTGCGGCAGAGGATTTGGCTCAGTCTGTACTTAATGCTCTATCAGAAAAGCGCACAGACACTAAGTGGAAAGAAATCCAACAACAAGCAGAGACTCTGTGTGCAAATCACAGGCACACATACTTCACGCGAGAAAAGGCAGACTCAGAAAACTTGACACCTGGAGGATTTTATTGTGGAGGCCCCGATAGAGAGAACACAGACAGACAACACTGATGACATGAAAACGCACTCTTTCTATCCAGTTATAGACAGGTTGATGGTTGAAATTAGGGCTGAAACGATTCTTCGAATAACTCAAATAATTCGATTACAAAAAATGCTCGAAGCAAAATTCTTTGCCTCGAAGCTTCGTTAAATCAATGTAATTAAGGTTGTACGGCTCACTGTGTTTCCGCACGGAGGATTATTACTAGCGCACATGAGGTTTGCGCTTCTGCGGACACAACACAAGCACAGACAGTATATAAACACAAGACGGCCCAGATTACAAATGAAAGAAGACGAAAATAGCGAGGGTCTAAGAGGAGAGACAGGCGAGAGAAAATCACAGAAAGTTTGGGATCATTTTAAGCTGCAAACATGCTGCTACATCACCTCTGTAACAAACATCCAGTGTACTCATCCGTTCCACGGAGCCAACCCGACACAAGGTAGCTAACGCTGCTGCTCTCGTCCACCGCGCTGTTTACACAACTAGCCTACAGCATGCTACTCTGCTAATAGCGATGTTTTACACAACTAGCCTACAGCATGCTACTCTGCTAACAGCCATGTTTTACCAACAAGCTAAAACGAAAGCTGTCGGTTTGTAGTCTAACTGTTTATTAGTTTGCTTCTAAATGTTTGGAAACTTAGCCGCTGCCAGAGACACAGCGGCTCCTCCCCCCAGCATGGCCACTTAATATGCACGTGAATGACGTCATCATGCATTCTTTATTCTTTCTCCTCACCATAGATATATCTATAATCCTCACGTGTATTAGGCTTCTGAAAATGTGTCCCCCAGAACAGTGTAGTTGAGTAGCCCTGCTGTAAACCCTCTGGTCAGTGAACAGCTCTTTTGCATATCCAGTGCAAAGAGCCAGAGGCAAGAAGGGGAATGGGGTGAAAAAATATTAACATTTGGGCCACCAAAAATGTACTATTGTAATGTTTTTTTTTAAGGGTCTTGGAATTTGGCAATCATTTTTTTTGCTTTTTCTAAAAAAGGAAACCTGTCTTTTGTATATATACACAAGCTACAGGTTTCCTTTTTTTTAGTAAACGGCAATAATAAATATTTACTATTGCTGCTTACTAAGTATTTCTTACTAAGTGTTTCTTATCCGATTACTCGATTAATCGATGGAATAATCGGTAGAATATTCGATTACTAAAATAATCGATAGCTGCAGCCCTAGTTGAAATGAATCGGCGCTTTTCAACAGAGACAAATTACGTATTGAGAGGTGTGCCAACTCTCAGCCCAAAACACACATCGTTTTTGAACAAACAACTTCTGCTGCCCATGGCCCGACACTATGGTGTCAGTGAGGAAAACCTGTCAGCAGAGCTTCTACAAAGGAAGGAAGAACAGGGACATGCCATCCACAGCACACAGGAGTTCCTATCCTTAATGCGGCCATATAAAGATGCATTTATGGACCTGTACAAGTTAATATGCATAGCCCTGACACTCCCTGTCACATCAGTGAGCTGTGAACGCAGTTTTTCTTGCCTGGGCCGTGTAAAAAACTACCGGAGGAACAGCAGTGGAGACACTAGGACCAGTAATCTGGCACTTTTGGCTATAAACATGGAGAGAACGAGGACCCTTGACTGCGACAACATCATTGATGCCTTCGCACTCAATCACAGCAACAGACGTATTGTTTTGTTGTGAAGACGTCTATGGTAAGTGCTTGATTTTCCCATCTGTTGGCTATTACAAATTTTATTAATTTGGTGGTTGAAGCACAAATCTTGGCTCTTCATGGTTACATCTATGATGCTCCAACAATAGGAACACTGCTGATTCATCATCAGACTAGTGTTGGTAACTGGCTGTGTGATTTTGTGATCTGAGCATTTTAGGCCGAAGCGTGCACAGTGTCTGTTGCTTTCTGTTGCTGCCGTTTGCTGCTCCGTTGTATTCTGGGCTCGACTGTGACAGAATTGTGTGAAATATTATTTTCAGAGGTTTACATTGGCAGGCTTATGCACGTTGTATCTATAGCCCTTGTGTTGAATACTTTTACACACACACATAGTAGGCTATATAGTTAATACGGGCATGTACGCGTGTGTATAAGGGTGGTCCGATGCGACCTCCATAATGAAACGCCCCAAAATTCAAAGCACCTTCTCTTAAGTGTTGAGCATCCCCATAGCACCTGCAACAGAAAATCTCTGGAGCCGCCACTGTCCACACCCTCCAGCTCAGCCTGTTCTCATGAACCATACGTTGAAAAAGCTATGAGAAAAGTTAAGCACTGTCATTTAGGGCTGCAGCTATCGATTATTTTAGTAAGCGAATATTCTACCGATTATTCCATCGATTAATCGAGTAATCGGATAAGAAACACTTAGTAAGAAATACTTAGTAAGCAGCAACAGTAAATATTTATTATTGCCGTTTACTAAAAAAAAGGAAACCTGTAGCTTGTGTATATATACAAAAGACAGGTTTCCTTTTTAGAAAAAAAGCAAAAAAAATGATTGCCAAATTCCAAGACCCTTAAACATTACAATAGTACATTTTTGGTGGCCCAAATGTTAATATTTTTCACCCCACTCCCCTTCTTGCCTCTGGCTCTTTACACTGGATATGCAAAAGAGCTGTTCACTGACCAGAGGGTTTTCAGAAGCCTAATACACAGTGAGGGTTATAGATATATCTATGGTGAGGAGAAAGAATAAAGAATGCATGGTGACGTCATTCACGTGCATATTAAGTGGCCATGCTGGGGGGAGGAGCCGCTGTGTCTCCGGCAGCGGCTAAGTTTCCAAACATTTAGAAGCAAACTAATAAACAGTTAGACTACAAACCGACAGCTTTCGTTTTAGCTTGTTGGTAAAACGTGGCTGTTAGCAGAGTAGCATGCTGTAGGCTAGTTGTGTAAAACATCGCTATTAGCAGAGTAGCATGCTGTAGGCTAGTTGTGTAAAACATTGCTATTAGCAGAGTAGCATGCTGTAGGCTAGTTGTGTAAACAGCGTGGTGGACGAGAGCAGCAGCGTTAGCTACCTTGTGTCGGGTTGGCTCCGTGGAACGGATGAGTACACTGGAGGTTTGTTACAGAGGTGATGTAGCAGCATATTTGCAGCTTAAAATGATCCCAAACTTTCTGTGATTTTCTCTCGCCTGTCTCTCCTCTTAGACCCTCGCTAATTTCATCTTCTTTCATTTGTAATCGGGGCCGTCTTGTGTTTATATACTGTCTGTGATTGTGTTGTGTCCGCAGAAGCGCAAACCTCTTGTGCGCTAGTAATAATCCTCCGTGCGGAAACAGTGAGCCGCACAACCTTAATTACATTGATTTAACGAAGCTTCGAGGCAAAGAATTTTGCTTCGAGCATTTTTTGTAATCAAATTATTCGAGTTATTCGAGGAATCGTTTCAGCCCTACTGTCATTCATAAGCATTCCATGTTTTTTTTTTTTTTTTGCTGTATGCCCCACATTGATGGCCGCTGTATAAGGACGCTGTTGACCGCATAGCGAGGTGGATGGGTGGGTCATAAAACTTTCAAGCCAGGGAGCGGCATTCGCTTCCCGGGGAAAACAAAATACGTTCACCCAGGACATGTATGTTTGTTCCCGGGAGTGTTTTAATCCAAAGCACAATCTTTTTTCTAAACTTAACTAGTCGTTTTGGTGCCTAAACTTTTTTTTCGTCACCACATAACGCTAACGGGAGTGTTTTAATCCAAAGCACAATCTTTTTTCTAAACTTAACTAGTCGTTTTGGTGCCTAAACTTTTTTTTCGTCACCACATAACGCTAACTTTTTGTCGCCGGTGTCCGCAGAAACGACCGGTAGCTCCCGGTGCTCTGTACCCGGCTCAAAGTCACCTGTTCTAGGACTTTCAAGCCAGGGAGTGGAGTTTGATTCCCGGGGAAAACAAAAGACTTTTACCCAGGAAATGCGTGTTCCTTGGGAGTGTTTTAATCCAAACCACAATCTTTTTGTCAAAACTTAACTAGTCGTTTTGGTGCCTAATCTTTACTTCTTTCGCCGCATAACGCTAACTTTTTGTCGCCTAAACTTAACGGTGTCCGCCAAAACGACCGGCAGCTCGCGGTTCAAGCACCCGGCTCAAAGTCACCTATTCTCGGTTTAACTGAACCACCAACTACCGCTGATAGAGCGGAGCACCATGCGGACTGTAGCCGGCATCACGAATATCTGTAGCGTCTTAAACAACTAGCAATTTCCCCTCAGCTAGCAACTGCCGCTTGGCGTCATGGAGCTTGTAGCCGGCCACTGTAGCCAGCGTCACGTGACCAGCCGGCGGTCTCCTAATTTCGTAGGATATCTTTCGTTTTGGTTGGTTTCGTCGTTGGCCTGTCTGAGGGTCAGCAGTTGAAATCCTCAGACCAGCAAGAAGCAGCTTGGGAAAGTAAGAAAACGTATATTGCTCTAAAAGTGCAGATGTGTTGTAAAATGAGGCCCTTAATGCAAAAATGCTCCAACAGAGAAGAGGCAGGGCAGGCCAGCTTTAGAGATTTTACTGACAAACACCAAAAATGTAAATGTATAACAAAACCACTGCAGGAAAGTCATTCTTTTAAAAAGTCAGTAGTCATTTAAAAGAGCTCCTTGAAAGCACATCAGATGTCGCTGAAAAAGATGTATTCACACTCGGCTTTGCATAGATAGCTGTGAATAATTAATATTCATTGCAAAGGGGGTTGCTATTAAAAAGTGGTTTGGGGGCTGATTCCCATGATTTAATGTTAGCAGTGTAAAAATAATTTCTTTTTTTCCATTACCGTGCCCAACCTAATGAGTAATTGCACTGCATTCCGGGTCGATGTATTCTAAATACCTACACCTCATTAGAATTTTCCCATTAGAAAGTGTGATGTGCACTAGGGATGTTGCGGCAAGAATCAAAAACTAGAAGATTTTACCCAGCCCCGCCAGGAACAAGCACCTTTTCAATAATGCATCGAGAAAAGACCTTGCACTTTGAATTCCTACTGAGATATGTTGATTTTTACTCCTCTCTTTCTATTTTATGCATTTCCTAGAAGGTTTCTGCTATCAGTAGGCCATCTTTTTCTATCTGTAAAACACTCAATTAGGCTCTCACATTTCATATATTCCCAATGAGTCTCACTGAGAGGAGGTGAGATTTTTTGGCAATCCTCTGAAACACATTTGGTAGAAGTAGTGTTCAATTAATCAAGAAAAACTATGACAATTTATTTTCAAAAGGCTTTTTTTTCAACTTTAAAAAAGTTAACTATAGTGAAATATATTATGCTTTTCGCATAAATATTTCATGACAAAGTGCAAGATGTACAAATTATTCATTTAATGCAAAGTCTAACTCAATGACCTGCATGCATCTGCAGAATCATCCTTTATATAGTCCTGGTTGGTCAAACAGTATCCATGGCAAACACTGTAGCTTTATCATCTTTAAACACTATATC
Organism: Perca schrenkii; assembly: GCA_025617405.1. Lineage (NCBI taxonomy): Eukaryota > Metazoa > Chordata > Actinopteri > Perciformes > Percidae > Perca > Perca schrenkii. Next base: position 25,914,062 of record CM046807.1, read on the forward strand.
CCTGCCAGTGATGAAGGTAACATAACCGGTTGTAAGAAACGTTCTCCCCGTGCCCGTACCCATTAACTGTAACATTATTTATGGACTTGAGCCCATACATTTTATTAAGTTTGCTGTAAAGGAGTTAGGAGGTGCACACAGGGTTGAGATTTATAATAAGAAATATGTATGGCTCATAGTAAGGGTTTAAGGTTAAGTTGTTAATACAACATTTCAGGTCTGGGTCAGGTTATCTGTTGAACCATACATTTTATTTGACAAACCAACCAGATTTAGTTGACAAAGCACAGCTACACTTCATCTGTATCCTCTTCTAGTCTAGTTTGTTAAATATCTAAATAGTTATTTCTTTCTAAATGATCCTGTTTTTTAAATAAATAGTCCATAAACCTCTGTTTGACTAGTTCATTACTGAACTGCGCCACCCACCACCACAAGTAAATTCTTACCCTGTGGGAAGCCCTGCTAAAACAATATACTGTGACAATTAATATATAATATATATTGTATATAATTAGTATGGAGTATGGGTTACATCCACACTAAGTATGGGTTACATCAGTTTTCATTTTTAAAATGCATATCTTTTGCTTTGTTTCACCTCGCATCCACACTACTCCAGTGGAGACTGCTGACCCTGTTTTCATTTTTAAATCTCCAGGGTTACGTTTTAGTCTGGACAGGCAGAAAAAGAGACCTTTAGAAAAAATGACACAGATGTTCGCTTACTGATTGGGTCTTATAAGTCCGATGGGTCCTTCCCTGATTTGTCCCGCCCCTACCACGTGACCCTTTCCTGGAAGAAATCAAACATCAGCCTTGACCACTGGTCTAATTCAAACAGTTCATATCACTGTATTGTGTGAGCAGTTCACTTTTGTATGGCTTTTTCTTTTGTGGGGTGCAAGTGTTCCACCAAAACAAGTTCCTCTCCGAGACTATTTAGCAGAGCCACCGTCACTGCGTCCGGAGCTTAGCGCCGCCCAAGATGATTGTAATTGCAAACAACCTAGAGCGTTTTTTCATTTCATTTCACATGTCTCCTATCCCAAAATGCATGTGTGGTGTAGCCAGACCTTACTCCACAGCGCTGTGGAGATAGGTCTGGCCATGTGAGACTTGCCACGACAGGAGAGACATAAAAATGGGCCTGTAACGGCAAATCAGAGAAGAGACCACGTAAACTGCACTCACGTGAATCTGTTTGCTTACGAGTGTCAATAAGTCCAGTGCCGCCACTCCCACCACGCATAGGGCATGAAGTGCTGAGGAGGCACCAAAAATAGCCTAATGAAAAATCATAGTCATAATAATTATGACGATATTATTTCATTATAGAAATAGGCATGTTTTATATCACAAAACAGAACAAGAGACATATTTAATTGCTCAAGAAAGTAACGATGGTGCCCCCCCCAACACACACACTCAACTTCCCAAGCTCAACATGGGTGCCCTTCCCTATCTCAGTGGTCTGTTGGATTGCGCCTGACGAAGTTTGACAGTAGGCTAAGTCAACTTTTTTTGGAAATGGCCTTGAAAAGACAGCAGGAGTCAGGAGCAGAGAAAAGAAAGAAGAAGAAACTGTGAGATGATGCCCGTGCATCACTTGCAGGTAAGTCCATGTTTAATCATTCTTAAATACGGGAGATGTGCTGCTAATGTAATGGTTAGCCTATGCATACACCTCAAACTAGCTGACGTTATTGCTAATGTTAGCAAACTAATGTTATAACTTAGGTGCAAGCTAAATTGAGATTTTACTGTAAAACATTATCTATGCATTTTTACAAGTAACAGACACCAGCTAGCTGTTACTTTACTTTAGATATTGAGCAGTAGTTTATGGTTTATTTTGACGTGACGGTGTTCAATACTTTCACAGTAACAGTTAGCAGTCAATGCACAAGGTAGTGATGGGACATTTGACACCGAGGCACCGAAGCTTGTATCACTTCCGCAAAGCACACTGGTTCGAAACAGTGTTGGAGCTTGTATCACATTGAAATAAGCACGTGACTGATGACGTCCGAAGCTTCGAACGTCACTGAAACTCCGGAAGGGTTTGCTGGATTCGAATAAATGCCGCTGCAACGATACTACGCACTCCGAGGAGAGACGCGCGGCGAACACCCAGATAAGTTTTGTTGTGTTTCATCGAGTTGACGTGCTTATTTCAGAGCCGTTTATTCAAAATAGAACATGGACAACAGTACAAACATAAGGAAGCGTTCAAGGGTGTGGGAACATTTTGACCTATTATCCCCGAATAAGGTAAGTGGCTACGTTTTATGGACTGTTGTATAATTAGGCCTAATTATTATTATTAATTATTATTATTATTATTATTCCCGGCACTGTCATTCAGACATTATCTGCTGAATAAAGTAGCCTAGATGCATTAACTAGCCTACCTAGTAATTCAGAACAAATTGGCTATTCTAACAGGCCAGTCCAGGTGTTTCTCTCTAAACAGTCACACTCTTTGCATTATTTTAAGGTTCGGTGTTTACTATGCCCACAAGAACTGGCATACAACAATAATACATCTTCAATGTTGAGGCACCTCCGTGCAAAACACGAAGCAGCAGCAGCTGCAACATCTAATGCTCCACCCAGCGCCAACATTCAAGGCAATGTTCATTCCGGTCCTTCGTTTGGTTTGTTTCATTTCGTTTCATTATTGTGATCATTATACAACACACAGCCTATTAATCTTGTCTCACCCCACCAGGAAGGAACACGGGGCGAAAGGATATCACTAGCTGCAGTCCTCGCACCTTGCAGAAATCACCTTGATCGCCACCCTTGATCGCTTTATATCCTTTAATGTCACCTAATTCAAACACAATGTTCACTTCAGTTTTTAGTTGTGGTGTCTTTTTTCAAACATTATGCTAGGCCTACTTCATGGCTACGTTGTTTGTCCCAAACACTGGCAGAATGTATTATTTGTTAAGGCTCAGAATTCACATTTAAAACATGCAAACACACAAAAAGCAACTGTCAGATATATATATTTATATATATATTTTGTATACATATACATTTGCTGCATAATAATTAAGTAATGAATAATTACTGAATTAATATTGTCATTCAAATTATGCTTCTTGTGTGACAGTGTCCAGGAAAATGGAGCTGGATGAAGCCTTGCTGGAGATGGTGGTGGTGGATGCCCAGCCACTGAGCATTGTGGAGAATGCAGGGTTCAAGGCCTTTGTCAATCTCCTGGATCCCACATATATTATCCATGGGAGGAAGACCTTAAAGGCAATGCTGCAGAAAAAATATGAAGACACCAAGGAGAAGGCTGTGGTTGAGCTTGGGAAGGCATCCACAGTAAGCCTGACTGCAGACATGTCGACATCTATAAACATGGATGCCTACTTGGCAGTAACATGCCACTATGTCACAGCAGAGGCCAAGCTTTCCACTGTGCTGTTAGGAGTGAGGAAGTTCCCTGACACGCACACAGCAGCTAACATCGCTGAAGCAAAGTCAGCCCTTATGACAGACTGGGGAATTACAGGGAAGGTAAATAGCTTGGTGACCGACTATGCGTCAAACATGATTGCATGTGCTAATCAGTTACATCTCCGCCATGTCCCCTGTTTCGCACATGTTTTAAACCTTGTGGTGAAACGATCCCTTGCTCTAACCCCTGAGCTGGAAGAAATGCGGTCTCGTGCACGCCGCATTGTCCATCTTTTTAAATGCAGCACAACTGCCAAGGAAAAACTGTGCGAAATCCAGCTACAGATGGGTAGACCTCTGCTGAAGCCAATCCAAGAAGTGGATACAAGGTGGAATAGCACCTATGCCATGCTGCAGAGGATCCATGACCTGCGAGAGCCTTTGGGAGCAACTTTGGCTAATCTAACTAATGACATCACTCCCTTTTCAGCAGAAGAATATGAGTCCATCCAGCAGTGTCTGCTGGTTCTGAAGCCATTCCACCTGGCCACTGTCGAACTGTCTGAAGAACAACGAGTGTCTGGCTCCAAAGTCATTCCGATGGTGAAGATGTTAAGACATCATACTGGCAGACTGTGTACAACAATGGCAAACCCGTTGGCGCAGAAACTGGCCAGTAATGTGCAAAGCACTCTAAATGACAAGTTTGCCATTGTTGAAAAAATGACTGCTCTCAGTGTGGCAACACTTGTGGACCCCAGGTAAAGTAGGTACTCAATGATAAATTTGGCATTGTTGCAAAAATGACTGCTCTCAGTGTGGAAATTCTTTTGGACCCCCAGGTACAAGGAGATGGGGTTCTGCAGTGCAAACTCGTCTCAGGCTGCAGTGGAGAGACTCACCAGGGAATGTGCCAACATCATTTCACCACCACCACCATCACCACCACCACCCTCCTCACAGGAGTCTTCAGAGCAGGAGGACAATCTCTGGGGCCTGCTTGACTGCCACGTTGGCACACAACGTGGTTCCAACGCAACAGCCAGTGCCATTGCCGAGGTCCAGAGGTAAATTGTTGGGATTGGTGGTTTCCCTACAGACATAAGAAGAATTATAATGAAATAAATTGTATTTTCCTTCTGCTTACAGGTATTTGAAAGACCCACATTTGCCTAGGTCAGAGGACCCTCTTAAATACTGGGAAAGGCACCACCTTGTCTTTCCACATGTCTCTGAAATAGCCATGCGCTATCTGTGCACTCCAGCATCCTTAGTGCCATGTGAGAGGGTCTTCTCCAAGGCTGGGGAAGTAGTCAGCAGCCGACGAAACCGCCTCAAACCCAGCACCGTCAAACACATTTTGTTTCTCAATAAAAATCTGGAAAGGAAAACAAGTACACAATAAGCATTCCCCAAACTGTCATTTACAATCCCCGTTACTGCACAAGCACCTCCCCCAAACCTCCTTTGTACACAAGCACTTACACACAAAAAACCTCTTGTATTTCACATAGACCTGTATCACAAGCACCTTCCCCAAACCTCCTTTGTACACAAGCACTTACACACAAACGACCTCTTGTATTTCACATAGACCTGTATCACAAGCACCTTCCCCAAACCCCTTTATGCTTTCTGAATTGTAGCAACCCTGTATATAGCCTATGCCTCTGCTGCAACTGCATTCTATATTTGGTTACTGCTCAAAATGTGTTGCCACGTGTCTAGGTTACTCAGCAATAGTTGTAGTTAAACAACTTTGTTGCAAGAATTATTACGGAATAAACTAGACACGTGTTTGTCATACAGCTATAATAAGCATGATATACCTGCTCCATATGTAACGGTAGTGGGAATCATACCTCAGGCATCAGCGTTGCCTTTCCTCCAACGTAGGCTATGTTGCGAGACGAGAAAAAACTATTAAAAAGGCACGTGTAGTAGGCTAAGCGTTCACAAGCTTCGCTTCATGTCGCTGCGTGCTTACCAATGGCCCGTGACAATTCACTGGAACATCGCGGGGTATATGAGTGGCTTGCACTGTATTTGATTAACTTATCAATTAGCCTAACTACATACACCTGTATGCAATTATACGTAGCGGTAGAAGGTGGCATTGTTGCTGCCGTATTTGAACATCCTCAAATCCTGATCACAGTAGTTTATATCATTATATTATAATGTTATATTCAAACGTTCAAACACAGGCTTTATATTTTTAATTCAGTCATGTCATGTTCATGTCATTTAATTCAAGTTCAGTCATGTCATTCCATGTGCATGTGTCCATTCTGTCTCTCCTATGTTCATGTTATAAGCTTCGTTTGTCTGTGTCGAGTTCATAGCCGCTGTCATTTCTGCTGACCAGCAGATGTCACTGTGTTGTCTTCGATGCTTTGATGCTTCGGATCATTTTGCGATACAATCAGGAAGAAGCTTCAGAGGCTTCACAAGGCTCCGTTCGCCCATCACTAGCACAAGGTAGGCTAACTGTCAGGGTTTGCTGAGGGATTGACGTAGCTTGGACCCAAATGCAGTTTAAGAAGGAGTTTATTCAAGCAAAAACTTACTACAGAAAGTGTCCAGAGGTTGGCAGGCAGGTAAACACAAAATAGTCCAAAAGACAGGCGGACCAGGAGGCAAAAAACACCAGCTACATCTCACCATAAACCACAAAACAGAAACAATGCTCCCACACCACACAAAGGAAAACACAGAGACTAAATACAAGAGATAACAAGGACTAACAAGGGAAAGGTGATACAACAGGTGAAACATATTAGGGAAATCACAGGGAAGGGAAAACCAAAGACAGGAAGTAAAATAGACAAGACAAGGGAGACAAGACAGACTTCAAAATAAAACAGGAAACAGAACAAATACACAACAAAAACAGGAAACAAGAACAGAACCTCAAAACCAACAGAACTCAAACCCCTTAGCTACATCTGAATGTGACAGAAGCTACATGACAAAATTAACTGGCGTTTTGATTGCATTTATGTCAGGATGCAAAGGCATGGACGACATCTGCCGGTGAAATAGAAAAACGTTTTGTAGTAGACAAAATGCTCTCGTAACCATATTTAAGTTTTATTCAATTAAATGGTAAAATAATGTTTAAGATTCAGAAATGTAGTCTTGTGTAAGGTGAATCATTTTGCTTTTATTCCTGTACGATATAAAGCAAACATTGTTGAATTGCTAATCATTCTATTGTGCTTTTATATTCTTAGATTTATCAAATAGTTGATAAATAAGTAATAAAGGGGGAGAGCTCCTTGGCTGCATGCTTTCAGTTTTAAATGTTTATAATTGTTTTCGGTTTAAGATTCTTTGCTTGAATATTTTGTCTCTTTCTATACTGATCCTGATGTCCAGTTCAGGCAAACATCAACCCCAGGCAGCCAGCAGGTCTGTAGGATCAACCACCCTCAACCAGCAGTTTAGGGACAGATACACAGCAGAGAACCACCACCTCTGAAAGCACAAGTCCTGTCATTGAGAGTCCATCATCAAGATTTTGCACATCCCAATACTTGTGTGTATGTATGTTTCGGCTGTTCTGTGTACTGTGTTTACAAAGTTGATTTTCCTTTTTCGTTTTATTGTTCTTAGGTGTTACATTGTGATGCTGCTAGTGTGTTATTGTGTTATATTGAGTTATATGTTTCATAAAGGAATTATGCTTAGGGCACCAAAATGGCTAGCAGTGGCACTGGATAAGTCTCCCTGACTACGCCCCATACGTCTGCAGAGAGCTCTAATATAGCGGTCGCAGTGCCAAGTGAGTAAGAGTAAAATGCATCTGCTTTGCGTTCATCAACACTTTCCTCTGTTATTTAACTGAATGTTTTTCAGCCTTCCTGCTGCTGCGAGAGATCTGTCTTCCCCTCCTTGTTAGATCAAGGCAAACGTTATGCAAACTTATACTACACACTGTACATCTCTAAAAGGTGATGAGAATTTATTCTTCATTTCTATGCTCCTAAATAGCCTACGGTTTCACTGCGCTCATGTGAAATTATATAAATAAACATTATCACCGCAGCCCACACCACACATTCATTAACATGACTCAGAGCAAACTGTAGTGTGTACAACCTCAAATATGCATACCAGCTGTTTATGCAGTTGCTGCACACACCTTCTATAGTATTTATTATGTATGAGGAGAGCACTGTTGCTCTGAGAGTTGCAACGCTGTGGGAGAAATATAATCACATACATTAAAAGACACGCACGCAATAAAAACTGTTACAACCCACCCCCCTAAAAGCTTATTGCAACAGTCAGTAAAGTGCAGCCGAGGGAGTGTTAATGGACAGCAAAACTTGATAAGTGTATGTCCACGCTGTGACCCTGTTCAGATTTACATCATTTCCTTTGAGGAGCCGCCCGCCACATCTGCCTGCATGTTGTCTGGATCCACGGAAGTACATTTCCAGGATTATTGCCTGATGTTCGGCGCGCTCTCTTGAGTGTTTACATTCTTAAAATCTCTTCGCTTCAGGAAGCAACAACCTTCAAGCTAATGGAGCTCAGCGTAAATTCTTGCAGGAAGACTTCTAAATGTAATCACGTTTCTCTCTCTTCTAAAACTGAACGGCTGTTAGAGGCGTTCACTTTTATTTAACCAATCAGAAGCGGCCTTGAATTTCACGAGCCAATCACAGCATGACATCCCTGTTTTAAACCTGTCTCTCTCTGCTGCTCAGTTGTCATTTCAGGCTAAGAGCACAACCCTCCTCCTCCCCTTGCTCCTCCAGTCTTCATCTTGTACGGCTCCTGGTTCCTCCTCCGGCAAGACTGCCGTCGGATCCTTGGTTCGGTCTTCGGGTTCCTCACACCACCATCAGTGTCTAGACTCCGTCGGGGGATCAGCTTCTGGCTTTCTAACCCCCTATATATATATATAATTTCATAATGATGGTGTCTAATCTCCAAAGACTGTACATAAATCTGCAACGAAGTCTCTCCTGATTGAAATAAGCTACACGCTGAAAATGAAAATTTGGATCGTGCAACAAGTCAGACCTCCTTGCTATCATCCAGGAAGCCCGGAGTTGGTGTCCCGGCCGAAGAACTGTTTTCCTGTCTTCATTCGACTTTGGTGCAACTCGCAATTTTGACCAATCACCGCAACTTTTCCGCAAATTTGACCAATAACCGGAGTGCACACTAGGTGAAGCTATACTTTGGGCTAAAAGTAGTCTCGCATTGCCAGACCTATCTCCACAGCGCTGCAAAGGAGGGTCTGGCTATGCCACACAACATTCCGGGATGGGAGGAAAAATGTGTTCTGGTTTATTGGCATGTCTTTAAACCGATCACAATCGTCTTGGGCGGCCGTGGAACGTGCACGTAGGGAAGCGAGCTCTGGAATTAAAATGGCTGTCGAGTGTGTAATGAGAATGTTAATCAAAAAAAAAGAAAAGATAAATATAATTTCATTGTCGGTTCTAGCTCGGAGGATGTTTCCCAAATCTACCGGAGTTTAGTCTTACAATGACAATATTAACATTGCTGATGTTAAAGGTATAATATGTAATATTTCTGCATTAAAATCAAGTCATAACGGAAAAAGAACATAAATAAACTACTTGAAAGTAGCTTTTCTTCAGGGCTAAATTACGTGATATCAGATCGCTGCATACACTCCAGTACTTTCCTATTCCGATACCAGTATGTTAGGCAGTATCGGAGGCTTTTCCAATACCGGTATGAGAACATCTCTAATTATTACCAGAGCAAGCACCTTCAATTGTGTTGCAAAGCACTAGATATTAGAAGGTAACCGCGGGAATGTTGCATGCCAGTGCAAGCATTGTCATACTGAACGCACCCCAGATACACATGTCCATCAAGACAGAGGGACAATGGTGGCAGGTGGAAGCTGATAAGCATGGAGGGAGGGACACATGATGCAACACATTTCATCTCCTCTGGGATGAAGTCATTATGCCATGTGATGATTAGATTTGCCTTATTTGCTTTGCAAACATCAGGAGAAGCATCCGGTCTGACACAGAGGAGGAGGAAACTGTGGCAATGGATGAGGCTCGGAGCCAGAACCGTGTCAATTTCACTTCTATCATCCCAAGACAAAGATTACAGCACTATAACTTGACATTTCGGTCTACACTGGGGGAAAAAAACATCCCTCTCAAAGAGATTTAACCCAATCTTTATCCTCTTAATTGGTCAAATCCTCAACTACTTTATAGCATGAAATTGAATGTATGACAGCACAATGAGGGCGAAGAAAAGGATGGATAAACCGATGAAAGATGGAGAGAGAGAGGGAGGGGGGGAGGCTGTAATGGTCCCATCGTTGTTGCAGATTAGGCCCGCTGACAGACTCTCCTCTGATAGGCTGTCTAATAAAAGAACACTAATTGGAGACACACTATGAAAGCTATTTGGTGGATAATTGAAAAGCAACTGTCCGTTCTCTCTTCATACCAAAAAATACTAGCTTCTTAAGACTATCAGCTCCACACAACTCTCTCTGGATCTCTCAGTATGACTATGTTCAGCAGATTGTGGCGTCCGGCAACATTCGCGCACAGAAACTCGAATGAAGATAATGACCTCTTCTGAAGAGTCCATCATGTTTTTTTAATCCTCTGTGTCTTCCTTGGCTACTAGTAACTGTGGGGAGGAGGGGGGGGGGGGGGGGGGGCGCGTGCGTGATCACCATAGGCTTGTATCATGTGGACGCGCTGACAGTGTTGTTGTCATTACTTAGAATTCCTCATGGGGGCGACAGAAACTACGCGCTACAGCTTTAAGATAGGTCTATATTAGTTTTGTTGAAAGTCAGTACAGATAAGACTACATTATTTTGACCATGTGTGAAGTGCGAGAATGTGTGCTTCTATGTGTGGCTGACTGCGTGGTGTATTTGGCCTTCTGCATGGCTCTTATGTGCGTACCATGAAAAAGAACCCAGGTCTGGGAACATACAAAATTGTCAGCCGCATTGAACCCTACACACCATTATTTATGCTTTTCTTGTCCACATGTAGAACTGTGCACACAGCCTCTGAAAAGTGAAGGGATCTAAATGGGAAAGGGTTTAACTTTGTACTGTTTGAGTGAATCTGAGAAGGGCAAAGCAGTGAACCCACAGAGATACTGTGCTGTCCTTTTAATTATTTAGCGTGCAGCCTGTGAACACTTAGAAGTACAGCAGCGGCGCGAGGTTTGATCCAAGTCCCTTTGCCCTGTCGCCGATCTTCTTAAGTATCATTAATTATCAGCTCAGACGTATCCTTAGGTATTCTAGGCACAGCCTGCGTCGGTTCAAACGAGAGCCTGCCCACATCAATTTCACCGCTAAGTTGGTTTTTCTGTTATCAAAGATCTGCGGTTCACGTTAGGTTATTGTAGCCTCGCCGACTCTATCCCCGCTACATTGGCAGACGGTGCAGCTCGCCTTGTCTCCCTTCTCCACCTCCCAAAACCCCCCCCATCTTTTTTTCTCTTCCCCTAGTTCTATTTTCCATGGCCCACAGTAACTGCCCTCTTTGTCTTAGTCTCCCTCTTCCCTCTTTTCTTGCTTCCCAGCTTTTCATTCACACTGAGCACGACTGCTGCTGGTGCTCTGGAGCTCCGTGCTACGCTGCAGCAAACCTCCTTCGTCTCAACCTTGGATTCCATTTTTTATTTTTATTTTTTATCTGGAACAAACAGTATGTTGTAAAAGAAGAAAAAACTAAAGAAAAACACAAAGCTGAAAAAGGATAAGTTGGAATAGGAGCAGGCGGAAGCATAATGCTGCTAGTCCTGCCTCTTCTTCACAATATCATATTTTTACAGAAAGAAAATCTAATAGATATGCATATTGTACAAAATTGTAGGTCGCACAACACTTTAGGGCTGGATCTGAATATACAAATACTTGAATATTTGTTCGATGGGTAGGTTTTCGATTTTCAATTTTGGGATGCAAATATTTGTTTTGCTTTTTAAGACGTGCATGCAGGCTGAAATTTACGGTGATGTTTTGTTGGCATTAGGCCGCTAGCTGCTGGCTAATTAATGCCACGCAACGTGGTCCATCTGAGGCAAGAACGGAGAAATGTTGAGTTATGGTCTGATGTGTGTGGTGGTATGTATGGTTATAGTGTAGCAGCCTGCTGTCGTTTTCAGGCCATTTGATAAAGGTAAAGATAGTATGACCGTGAGGCACCGGCTGGCTGAGCGCTCATTCACACATACAGCGTCTGTAGTCACTTCTCAGACAGTCTGGCAAAAACGCACATCTTTCCATTTGTTTTGAATGCCTGCAGCAAAAAGTTAAGACCGATTCAACTTTTGGAGAAAAGCAACCCAACATCACCCCGCGGTAGACAATGATGTCACCGGAGATCAGACTCGTCTGTCCGTATCGTGGCGTGAGAGTCCCGTTAACGTTACACTAAACAGGAAGCATCACTGCCTCTATCGCTGCAACAACAAAGTTGTTATTTTTCAAGGTTATTCATCTTTTTGACACTTTTGTTGCATTGTTTTTGTCACTTTTTTTCAAATTCTTTTGTCACGTTTTTTTAAGGTTATTTTTTTTAAAATTGTGTTAAATTGTTATCAATGCTATACAATTGAATAAAACACCCATATTCAATGCAAGTAGTGAACTGATCATTTATTTTACTATCCACGTTATTTCTTTTTGACGATATGTTTAAAGAAACTCAAATTTCTGATATGGAAACTTTTTGAAAATGGGTCAAATTTGACCCGAGGACAACAGGCAGGGGTTAAACACTACGACGGTAAAAAAAACGCCCCGGAGTTTGTGTAACAACGGCCGACCGTGTCCTGCAACAACAAAGCAAAGTCGCTTCAACTTGTCGAAGCCCCTTTTTCTTTTTCTCCGCTGCCTTCAAGTGCTGCCTTCACGTGTGGTGGGAAGTACAGGCCTACAACACTTACACTTACAACAATACAACGTACAACTACACGCGTACATTACATTTCAGTTCCTTTATTCAGGTCTCCTCCATCTATTTTTGAACTGTATAATATTATGGCTCTGTTTGATTTCATTGTTCAGTCCATTCCACAAGGTCACCCCACAAACCCAAACACACGTGTTTTATCCATGTGTCCCTACATTCTCTTTTCAAATCTAACTGGGCTTGCTGTCTTTCATAAGCAGTGCGTTATGTCTGCGCTCATTCTCGAGGCCTTCTGAATCTTCTTTTCTCTCAAGCTGTATATTCCTTTGTGTCGCATCTCTCTGCGTTACACCGTTTGGACCCTAAAGGGTTTGATTTACAAGGCCTTCTGTGTATCACGCTTGCATGAACATGAAAATGAATGTGGATTTAGAATCGCAGAAAATGGGAAGTTGCTTTTGAATTTACTCAGTAGTGGAATGTAACTAAATACATTTACTCCAGTACTGTACTTACTGTAAGTCCAAATGTTGAGGTAGTTGTACTTTACTTGAGTCTTTTCTTTCCATGCCACTTTCTACTTCTACTCCGCTACATTTCAGAGAGAAATATTGTACTTTTTACTTTAACTACATTAATCTGACAACTTTAGTTACTAGTTACTTTACACGTTAAGGTTGTTTGCACACAAAACACATGTAGTTTGTATAGTATGATGTTTTATTATAAATGAAACTAAATATGTGCAATAATTAGTAATGCTGCTTTCAACCTCCTTTTTTATTTATGTAATGTCATATTTAAATGTTAAAATAACACTGTAGATATTTGCGTCCTTCACAGAGCTCTCTTCCCTTCATGGTTTCCCGAAGTCACACCTCTTTTGCTTTTTCCAGATTAGAGACTTTATTAAGAAGACATTCCCCCACTTTCCAAACCGCTCCCGAAACCCTGACTGACTCCCTCCTGTCGATAGACCCCAACCGAAAAAAATGCATTTCTGTACTGTACGAGTCACTATGCTCGGCCTCTTCGAACCCTCGTACTTTGGCAAAAGCTGCGTGGGAGAGCGATCTGAACATGACTATTACGGACCAACATTGGGACCTTGCTCTGGCTATGGTTCACTCTTCCTCCATATGTGCTCGTCATGGCTTAAAGGTGCAGTACTTATAAAACTAACTTTCTGTCATATTTGCTGAAACTGACCCTATGTTCCAGTAGAACTACATGAAGCAGGCCATTTAAAAAAAGAATCCGTCTCCTCTGGCTCCACCTACAGTCTGTAGTGTGATTTGCAAAAATCCACTGCTCCCTGTTCAGATGCACCAATCAGGGCCAGGGGGGGTGTCTAACTGCATGTCAATCCCTGCTCATGCACACGCATTAATTCTCCCTTGTGGGGGGAGGGGTTTAGGAGACCGTTTTAGGGCTTTAGCAGAAAGGGTGTGAGGGACTGAGAAAATGTTCAAGTCAATGTTTAAATTCTTTGACTAAGTCCTGGATCTTCACAATCCTACCTACAGCACCTTTAATCCAATGCAAGGTCCTTCATAAATTCCACTACACAAACGCAAAATTGTCTAAAATATACTCCACTGGACGCCTGTAACAGGTGTAACTAGTCTCCTGCCAACCATACTCATATGTTCTGGTCTTGCCCTAAATTAACAACCTTTTGGACGAGCATTTTTGACACCATGAGCAGAGCCTTTGACCACATTATCCCCCCTAACCCTTTGTCAGCCATTTTTGGCATTTCCCCTGACGCTGAACTCCCTGTTGCACTGAGGCAGGCCCTGGTGTTCACATCTCTGCTACCTGGAGACTGATCTTGTTCAACTGGAGGCTATTCCCCCCCCACACACACACACACACACACACACACACACAACCGTTGGATTAAAGAGGTGCTCGAAAACTTGGACTTTGAGAAGCTCAGATCTTCAGTGAAAGGCTCTATCTCGACATTCCTGGAGACATGGAACCCTGTCCTAGAACTCGTGGACTCGCCCCCAGTGTTTCCCCTGACGTGGAGGACTGAGCTCCTTCTGGACTGCTCCACTTGACGCCAGCTTTTAATATTTTTATTTGTTTATCTTTTTTATTTTATCTCTTGGATGTTGTATGTCCTTACTGGTGTGTGTTTGTCTGTGTGCATGGGTCTGTGTTGTGTGTCCCTGTCTGTTTTGGACCTGAACTGGGTGGGTTTGCAGGTGGGTAGGGGAATTGAGGAGAATTGACATACTGTTTTGACAATGTTGCGTTCGCCATGGCCTCTGTTGTATGTCATTTGGTTTGAAAATTTCAAATAAATAGAGTTGGGAAAAAAAAATAAAAAATACAAAATAACACTAGCATTTGTATTTATTTATTTTATTTTTTAAACTTTTAGTTTTTAGTAAAAGCAGTATTTATGAGCCAGTGGGATGGAATTTTGTTTATATGTGCACTCTGTATGTACAGCTGAATGACAATAATACGCTATCTATCTATCCCTCGGGGGTGTATTCTCCTTTTGCCCTCTGGTTTGGGCTTATTCCTGAGGCTGATAGTCTTGCTCCAGGGCACTCTGGAAGATATGGCAAGACATGGGATTAATAGTTTGATGAATTCAAACTAACTTCCCCATCCCAAATGCCATTATTCTGCTCAAAAAGAAGCTAATCCAGGGGCCAGATGCATAAACTCTGTAGATTCACGACTGAAACTGAGTGAACGCACAGAGGCAGAAATATGCATAAGCATTCTTTTCATCAGATTAATAAAGCCAAGCGTATGCATTGTTTTTTTTTTTGTCATCACAAAATTGTACTCATGAGCCTCCCTCAAAGAGAACAGCCCTGGGAAGCCTGAAGCGCCGCGCGACTACCAACTATCGTCATGAGCCATTTGCTCAGAACAATCTCTAAATACTTGTTCTCATATTATAATTAAGTACAGCAAAATATATAATGATAAAAAGAAATGCAAGCTCTTTGAAATTGGCTATTTTTGTTTTATTTATTTTCTGTCTCGCCTTTTTTTAAACGGAGTGTCTATTTGCACCCCCGGTACGAATAGCCTCGGCCACACAGCTGAGCTATTTACACCCTGTGACGTAACAACAAAAACACGTTGCTCGCGTGCACCGAAATCATGGCGGACGTTCATCTTCCATGACCGCAGAAAAGTTTTGTCTCTAAAGTTTATAACAATTGAATTTCTAGCGGAAAATGGATACTACAGTTGCGCTTTCTGTTTTCAGCGAAAGTATACAACCGTTAGTTTGTTAGTTAGTAACTATCTTTTGTATACAGTACCATTACCTAGCAACCGAGGCTTGAAGAAACCAAGTCATAAACAGTTACACAACATTCTGTAAGAACTGCTAGGTGAGTGGTTAGTACGCTAACATTTTGGATTGGATAATTTGCATGCAATTGCGCAAGTCAGGGACCGCGAACGCAAATTTTTTTTTTGGCAGGGTGGTAGGGGAAGACTCATGAATATACCTGCTCTGGTTGGGTTGTTTAGGTTTAGGCAAGAGGAGTGGGATTGGTTATGGTTAGGGTAAGAATGTCAGGGCGATAATATTCCAAAAAGGTATAATGCATGAGTAGTATGGATAACTGTGTGTAAATATATGCCAAGGTACTGTAAATGCACAGGGGTGCAAATAGTATACATTGCTATGTGCACCGGCGGGGTACGAATAGCATTCATTTCCAGGGCTGGATTGGGACTCATTTTCAGTCCTGGATTTTCATGCCTTAGACCAGCCCACTTTACTTCACGAATGACCAGAGGTGGGTAGAGTAGCCAACAATTGTACTCAAGTAAAAGTACTGTTACTTCAGAATAATATGACTCAAGTAAAAGTAAAAAGTAGTCATCCAAATAATTACTTGAATAAGAGTAAAAAAGTATTTGGTGAAAAAACTACTCAAGTACTGAGTAACTGTTGAGTAACGTCTGATTTATTTTTTAACATAAGCATTCAATCAGACGGACAAAAATACTAATAATAATAACTAATAATCATCTTTAGGCAAATTATAGTTCATCCAATCAATAAAATAAATAAAAAATAATTAATTACAAAATAGCTTAAATTAAAATAATCCAGGTAAATTCAAGTACTTAAAAAAATAAAATACATAAAATAATAATACATAAAAATAAATAAGCACAAGTAACACAAATTTCCAAACCTACTTTTTTTTACCAGGCCCTGCAGGCAGAACTAGAACAAGGTAATGGAGCTGCTGTTTGGCACTTTTACTAAGGTAAACATGCTTTCATTATGAGGCCAGAGGCCTGGACTATGAAGCAAGATTTGGGGTTAACAAGGTAACTTCAGGTTCAACCCAGGGTTTTCTTTATCACGAAGGTGGATCACTTGATACCGGGTTCAATCGCCATGGTAACTTATGCTGGACGCCTAACCTGGTCGGGAGCAGATAAAGTTGGAGATCAGAGATCAACAGTTGTAAAAGCACCGCCTACTGACCAATCAATAGGCCTACTTGATTGATAACGGCATCACTGTTCTTATAGAAGATCAGGCGGAGCTCGGTGCGGAGAGAGAGAGAGAGAGAGAGAGAGACGGGGAAGAGTGCGCTCATAAAAGTTAAAACATTTAGAGACCGACAACGCCGTAAACATTCCCTGATGGGTATATTTATGAAATATATATATTTGAATGGGAGGGAATTACATATCGGCTTCTTGAGCCAATGCGAACAGCGGTTTGAATTATGTTTTTTATATTTTTTATTTGCTCTCACGATCGCTTCCACTGGCAGGATTGCAACTGAAATAATAGGCTAATTACGGCAGTTTATGGAAAGCACCAGTGTGATTATGGTCAGATCTTGGTCCTGACTGATGGGGAAGTGATTTTGATAAGTGTTGATTTACGCATCAGCGACGCCTATTTTTTGTTGCCAGCTGACGAGACTGCACAACTACGTTTGATTGGTGAAACACAGTCGCGTACGTGGTAGAGCCTTTGGCGGAAGTCTCTCTCTCTCTCTCTCTCTCTCTCTCTCTCTTTCTCTCTCAATTTTTTATTTTTTTCAATTTCATGTTGCTTTATTGGCATGACAAAAAAAAATACATCTGTGTTGCCAAAGCATAAGAACAAACATACATATAAAATGACAAGGAGTAAATACATCTGATGTACTAATAATAATAATAATAATACAAGTAAACATATTATAATTATAATATAAATGCAGATACTAAACAACTTCTGTGCCGTTCCCTCAGAGGGTACATTGAAACAGTATATAAAAAAAGAATACAAATAACGAAAATAATAAATTAGAAAAGAAATGATAATCTATACAGTTCTCTATTTATTGTTCCTTGTATTGTGGCAAGAGAAGACATATTTAGCTGCTAGCCATGCCGTGTTTTTATCTTCCCCTAATAAAAAAGGAAGCTTTTTGTCCTCAGTATAGGTAGTGAAGCCTGGTATATGTTTTTTGAATTTTTGGAAATATTTGGTTCTTAAGCCTTCATATTTGGGACATGTACATAGGAAATGTAATTGTGTTTCGATATCTCTCTCTCTCTCTTTCAAAATAAAACATTAAATGAGGCGTACGCGGGGGGATAAAAACAATGACGCGCAGAATACTAAAGAGGTAAAAAGAAAAGTAACGAGCTCGTTGTAGCCTAATGTAGCGGAGTAAGAGTACAGTTTCTTCTTCACAAATCTACTCAAGTAAAAGTAAAAAGTATAGTGATTTATAACTACTCCTAGAAGTATCATTTTTTCAAAAACTTACTCAAGTAAATGTAACGGAGTAAATGTAACTCGTTACTACCCACCTCTGCGAATGACTATATTAAAAAAAAATTTAATCAAAACCTTAGTATATAAGTCTGCAATAGTGCCCTGTTCTCTACATCCTTGTAATTCAGTGTATTTTGTAAAATATCACCAAGTGTTGCTTCACAATGTAGATTTATCAGATCTTATATCTTATCTTAACAACAACCCAATGATGTTGAACAATATCAGAATCTGTTTCTGTGCAAATAAGTAATCACAGATTAAAAAAAGAACAAGATACATTGTATTGCACCATAATCTATTTTTCCTTTGAATATTAAATATAACTTTCAAAATGGGCCACAAGTAATATTTGGGCATAAAAAGTGATTATATTGTAGCTAATCTGATCATGTTTGCTTGTTCACACACTGATACCACAGCTTACAGTAGATGTGCCATCCACACTGACAGCAGCTATCCACTACTGGATCGGCTTCTGACACTAAATCACATTTTATAAATTGTCATAATTCTCAGCACAAATCTCTCCTTTTTACAAAGCTTTCTGATCAAGTCAAGTCAGTGTCATTATGGTAGTGCCGAATCATCCCAGGGCATTTTTCATATAGAGCAGGTCAACACCACACTCTTATTAATTCTTATAATATTCAGTCAATGATCAACCCTAGCTGCCCAAACTGGAGTTCTGGGCTCATATAGCTGCTGCTTGGTAACCTTACTGGCTCTTCATTGGCACTGTTAGCAGCAAACTGGACTATTAGGCCTACTAGCTGCTGCTGCGGAGCTACAAGAACAAGTTTGATTCATAAACATAAACGCTGGTTTGCAGCCACTTCTCCTAACTAACTTAGCTTACCCGTCTCAACGTCTTCATTTGGCATTTTGCTAAAAATAGAAAAAGTTCATCTGGCCGCGTCACTTTCTAGAGCTCTCCTTTTTTAAATTGACGCTTTTTCAGTGCCGTTTTGCGCTTTCTATTACCCGTTTAAAACAGCTTCTTTTTGCTCGCGGTGGCATCCTCCAACAAGCACCAGTGACTTGTGTACACTGACGTATTTTTATTTTTTAGCAAGGTGCTGCCGTCGGAGGACTCCGCACATAAATAGGTCATCATTAACCAGGCTGCACTCTGCGAGTGGGCTGCATGAATGAAGAGAACGGTGGGCTGCAAGAAAAAATAAATACTGTAAATACAAAAAGTGGGCTGTGAGTGCAGGCAGCATAGGGACAGCATCCATAATATTCAACTATGATTTCAACCCAGTGCCATACCTGAACACCGGCCGTCACAACCAAACAACCAGACCGGCCCACCGGGAATTCTCCCGGTGCTCCCGATTAGCCAATCCGGGCCTGTTCATTTCTAATTGCACCAGGGTACGAATAGCACTTCTAATTGCACCAGGGTACAAATAGCATACACTGCTAATTGTACCAGGGGTGCAAATAGCCTCACCCTTTTTTAAATTTCAACTTCACCATTTCACACTCGGCTCGTACGCCCCGTCTGAAGTCCAAGCGAGGTACACACATTCTTGCTTCATGAATACCAGTTTGTTTGGGAAAAAGCATACACATGGTTAAGCTATGGCTGTAAAGGCAGTTACACACCGGGCTGATAATCAGCCGTCGGACAGTCTGGCGAGGTCGGTGACTCGAGTCTGTTCGGTGTGTCCCGCGCCGGCGTCCGTCTGGGGGGCCGTCAGCCTTCATTTTGGCCGACCTGACATGTTCATTCGGAGACAGGTCAGTCGGGACTCACCTGGAAATGGCGAGCGAGATGAGCGTGACTAGTCCATGACAGTCTGGCTTTGAATTTCCCGAGAAAACAAACCCACGTGACGCGTTCGTCCAATCAGCTGCCGGTTTTAATTTTTTGGGCAACAATGCAGATTAGTGCCGGCTGCTGTTGTGGAGACGTATTACGTCTCGTCTCTTCGGTGTGTTCTGAGGAACTTTTTGGACCAACTCGGAGAGACAGATCAGTCCGACTGGCTTTTCTGTCGGCCGTGTGGTTGGTGAGTAACCGCCTTAAAACACTAACATCTTCAATATAATGCCATCACAACTGTGACTGTAAGGCCATGTTCAAAAGTTCACTAGGGCGCTTTTGTAGTTAAAAGAAGCAGCTGACGGTGTTTTTTGATTCCAGATAGCAGCCGAGAGCGTCTTTTGTTGCTATACCAACAGCTACAGTATCTGAGAGTGGTATGTGGAGCGGCGTTAGAGAGAACAAAGCGGTCGAGCGAGCTAGAGAATAAACAGAGAGAGGGAGCGTCGATCGGCGAATTCTCTATTTTTTTCTTGTTGTTATGGAAATGACAGGTCCAGCTACTCTGCTTGTCATTGGTCAACTGTGAAAAAAGCGCTTGACGCTTGGGCTTTTTTTTCAGAACTGTTGAACTTCTTTGAACTAAAAAAAAAACCTGTCTGCGATGGCGTTTTAAAAAGCGCTCAGGACTTTTTTGAAAATGCGGTTTACTCCGTAGGATTATAATGTAATACCGACGCTGGCAGCTTCAAAAAGACGGCGAGTGTGAACATTGCCTAAGTTTTCTCCTAAAAGCAGAGAGAGCTTTGGTCCGCATGTGGTTTTTTGTTCGTGTTGGAGCGCACCTCCATCTCCACTTCTCTCCTTTCTCCCATGTGCATCCCTCTCTCCCTCGCTCTGACCTGAGGGTAACATTGCAGAGGCAACAGGGGCCTGCCCTGATTTTCTTTTATTGCAATGTAATACTGCCGAGTCCCAGAGAGCAGTCTCCTGTATTAGCATGTCATCTCTTATTCATGAAAGCCTCCAAACACATGCCTGATTCACACCCACATATTCACACACACATAACATACACAAAGGCCTGCTGGTAGTGCCGGAGGTTCTGGTTCACAACAGGTGAGTCCTGCTTATTATATAGTACACACAGAGACAGCTGAAGAGAGCAAAACACACTGGGGTTTTGGTTCTAAAAGAGTTGTTGGACTCAGTGCTGCTCTGGAGATATCCAACTGAAGAACGTCACTGTGTATCCTCAGAATCTACAGCCACACTACAAGATATGTTGTTAGGAGTCAAATTGTCTATATCCATGTCGTTCCACTTCCAGGATTGGTCTGTTGCCGCCGGAAATTCCACCGGGATTCCTCTTTCTTTGTGCGTTCTAACCTCCGGTGGATTTGTGAGGACTAGGGTTAACTGCTCCTCAGATCTCTGCAGGGTAAATCCAGACAGCTAGCTAGACTATCTGTCCAATCTGAGTTTTCTCAGACTACAGCCCGAGACTCACCAAGCCAATAATCTGCCGGCAGTCGGACTCAAATGACCCATCTGATTGGTAGAGAGCTAACCCGGAAACGGGGAGCGGAATGAGCGTGAAAATCTGACGAAACTCATATAAACTGAACATTGTCGATCTGAAATGAAGACAGATTCAGCAACTGCACGGCCTATTTTTCACTTAAAACGTTTTCAGAAACATGTTTCGGTGAACTATTTTAGTACAATATGAGATCGTATTCTGAACGAGCCGCCATGACAGTCTGGCTTTGAATTTCCGGAGAAACCAAACCCACGTGACGTGTTCGTCCACTCACCTGCCGGTGTTCATTTTTGGGCGACAATACAGATTAGTGCCGCCTGCTGTTATGGAGACGTATTACGTGTGTTCTGAGGTACTTTTTGGACCAACACTGGGAGACTGATCAGTCTGACTGGCTTTTCTGCCGACGGTCGGCCATCTGGTCAGTGTGTCTGGGCCTTAAAACAACTTTTGAACAAAGCTGTTCCACTCAGAGCTCCCCCTAGAGTGTTTGTTTGTGTGCTTTTCTTTTTGCATTGTTTCTATATTTGCAGCGCGTTTATGTATTTGGTTGTGTTGTGTGTATTTGCAGCGCGTTTGCTGAATGCTGCGCATGTGTTGTCAAATTAATGAAGATGTTTTCTTAATTTGCTTCTGTCTATTTGCATGTTTTCTTAAGTTGCAGGGCGTTTATCTTTAATGTGACTATATTATCTCTAATGTGACTATTATTTGACACTGTTCATCACACCCCCAACCGGCCCCGTCAGACACCGCCTACCAAGAGTCTGGGTCTGCCGAGGTTTCTTCCTAAAAGGGAGTTTTTCCTCGCCACTGTCGCAATAGCCACTGCTAATGCTTGCTCTTGAGGGAATTACTGGAATTGTTGATGTTTTGGAATTTATAGAGTGTGGTCTAGACCTTCTCTATCTGTAAAGTGTCTCGAGATAACTCTGTTATGATTTGATACTATAAATAAAATTGAATTGAAAAATTACCCCCTGTCAGCCACCGTAGTTTCCCATATTAAACAGCGATGATGGTTTGGATACCAAAAGTTGTAGAAATACTTACACGACACCTGACATAACTTCGTTACGTTCCAGTAACAAGTCGGAAAAACGTCAGATTTAATGAGACACAAATAAGACAGTGATAAAAACTGTTTCATTCATACAGAACCTCGGAAACTCTGACTACCCAGTTTAACTGGAACACAGCATTACGTTATAGAGGAGTCCTAACATGTGTTGTGATAAAAACGGAACAATTACTTTGTTGTATAGCCAATAAAAAAAGACATTTAAATTCCCTTTTATGCTTCCAGTTATAAACTGTGCATATGCTCCTTGTTTGACTCAGTTTGCATTCCCCAGGGAACTCACTGGTAATACTAATAATAATTTAACCTCTCTTCCCCCTCCTAAACAATTTAGGACCTTTGTGATTATATGTCACAACAACAGCAGTGCTCGAAAGCAAGTCAACAACCAACAGGAATTGTTGTGAAATCTATTTACACAAGTGTCAGTGTGCTATTAGCGCTATCATTTTAGAGTGTGTACTGGAGCGGGGATCATTTTAGAGCGCCAGTGCTAGCTCTCACAGTAAATGTCTAGTGTTTGAAGATGAAGATAGATTTTCTCATCAGGGCTTTATTTGGATTGTTTTACAGTGCACATGAGAGGCACAGTAATGTGGACAAGTTTAACTTTGTAGATGCTGTAAAATCATGAAGACTATAATAATAATTACAATTATAAAGAATAATTACAGTGTGACAACGGCCCTATGGCTGCGACCAGGAGAATGGAATGGACCCAATCTGTACAGGAAAAAGCTAGACTGGAACACACTGACCTTTAATAATAGTTGGAAGGAACAGAACAAAAGGACATGTGATATAAACATAAAACTCCGGCTCACCGTCCACTCTATCTGGACCTTTTCTCTTCTGGCACTGTCTCGTTGTCTAGTTGAGACAACATAAGCTCATAACATTTCCATGCAAAGAGGAGTACTTCAACTGTGTGCCTCCGTAGATTCAGGGAGTCTAGACAGCTGCATGATAAGGGAATGTTTTGTCTGAGGACTGTCTCCTTTTGGAGGTCGGTGGACCTGCCACACTTTTGCATACTTCCCAGAGAGAAAGATGGACTGGACTAGGCTTAAGCATCTGTGTTTCAGGCGCCTGCAAAACCTTTGTTTACATTGAAGGTTCAGCTAAACTTAAAGGTCCCATGGCATGAAAATGTCACTTTATGAGGTGTTTTAACATTAATATGTGTTCCCCCAGCCTGCCTATGGCCTCACAGTGGCTAGAAATGGTGATAGGTGTAAACCGAGCCCTGGGTATCCTGCTCTGCCTTTGAGAAAATGAAAGCTCAGATGGGCCAATCAGGAATCTTCTCCTTATGAGGTCATAAGGAGCAAGGTTACCTCCCCTTTCTGCTTTGCCCACCCAGAGAATTTGGCCCACCCATGAGAGAGAGACATCATGGCTTTCAAACGAGCAAAGTGGCAGTTTGTCAAGGCCACACCCCCCACCCTCCACCTTGCCCCCCTCTCTCCTCCTCAATGGCTACAGACACAGAAATGGCACATCCTAAGGAAAGATCATTGTGGGACTGGCTCTAGTGGCTGTAATTCTGCACCAAGGCTGAATTTTGGGAAAGAGACTTCAGATACAGTATTAGGGGACCACTAAGGTCTATATAAAAGAGACTTCAGATACAGTATTAGGGGACCACTAAGGTCTATATAAAAGAGACTTCAGATACAGTATTAGGGGACCACTAAGGTCTATATAAAAGAGACTTCAGATACAGTATTAGGGGGACCACTAAGGTCTATATAAAAGAGACTTCAGATACAGTATTAGGGGGACCACTAAGGTCTATATAAAAGAGACTTCTGATACAGTATTAGGGGGCCACTAAGGTCTATATAAAAGAGACTTCAGATACAGTATTAGGGGGCCACTAAGGTCTATATAAAAGAGACTTCTGATACAGTATTAGGGGACCACTAAGGTCTATATAAAAGAGACTTCTGATACAGTATTAGGGGACCACTAAGGTCTATATAAAAGAGACTTCAGATACAGTATTAGGGGACCACTAAGGTCTATATAAAAGAGACTTCAGATACAGTATTAGGGGACCACTAAGGCCTATATAAAAGAGACTTCTGATACAGTATTAGGGGGCCACTAAGGTCTATATAAAAGAGACTTCAGATACAGTATTAGGGGGCCACTAAGGTCTATATAAAAGAGACTTCAGATACAGTATTAGGGGACCACTAAGGCCTATATAAAAGAGACTTCTGATACAGTATTAGGGGACCACTAAGGCCTATATAAAAGAGACTTCAGATACAGTATTAGGGGACCACTAAGGCCTATATAAAAGAGACTTCAGATACAGTATTAGGGGACCACTAAGGTCTATATGAAAGCATCCAAAGAGCACCATGTCATGAGACCTTTAACTCGTCCAGCATGAGTTTAAATACACATTCAGGAAGACAGGAACTTCAGAGAGTTGGTATGGCACCCACACTATACTGTGTGATCCTAAATTATCTCCTCAATTGAGAATTCCTTAAAGGTGCTGTAGGTAGGATTGCTCCCCTGCCCCCACAAGGGAGAATGAATGCGTGTGCATGAGCAATGATTGACACGCAGTTAGACACCCCCCTGGCCCTGATTGGTGCATCTGAACAGGGAGCCGTGGATTTTTGCAAATCACACTACAGGCTGTAGGTGGAGCCAGAGGAGCTGGATTTTTTTTTTTATTACCTGCTTCATGTAGTTCTACTGGAACATAGGGTCAGTTTCAGCAAATATGACAGAAAGTTAGTTTTATAAGTACTGCAGCTTTAAATGCTCCTGTGTCAAGGTCTCCTGAATCTTCTTCACGTATGTCAAATGAGTTGTGCTACTCCTGAGTTTTGCCTTAACAATTTTTCATTAAAATGGCTTCTCTGTTTTCGTCTGTGACTCCAGAATATGAATAAGTGTATATCAGAGAGCCAGAGAGGAAGGTGCTGCAGCAGAAGCACCCTACTGCATTTATATCTTCTGACAATGATGATAATCATTATAATAAACTTTATTTATATAGCACAACCCGTGCATAAAATCCAACACAAAGTGCCAAACATAAAACAGATGTGATAAGATAAAACAGCCATTAGCTAAAAACACTTACAGGAGAATGCAACGGTAAAAAGATTTGTCTTATTTCGGTAGAAAGTGTCAATAGGTTCAGAGCTCCTAAGACCTTCAGGCAGACTGTTCCAGAGTTTTGGGGGGTAATTAAGAGAGGCTGCCTCTCCGGGTCTTTAAGTTCTGACCTCAGGAGCAATCAAGACGTTGGAGTTATGTATAAGGTGCACTGTAAGAGGATGACATTTTTTCCTAGTTCAGTTCTGATGAATGGAATGTGGAGCAGTAACCTGTGAATATTCTGTGAGCGAGTACAAAGATAAATTAAGCTGAGTTTAGTCTCACATTGCCAGACCTTCCTCCACAGCGCAGCGGAGGAGGGTATGGCTAGTTGCTCACAGCATTCCGGGATGGGAAAAAAATGTGTTCTGGTTTATTGGCATTTCTTTAAACCAATCACAATCGTCTTGGGCGGTGCTAACGGTGCAGTAATGATGCCTCTGCAAAATAGCCTCGGGAAGGAACTTGTTTTGGTAGAACGTGTGTACGTTCAAAAGTAGTTTTAGTCGTGCGAGAGAAAACTCAGATTGGACAGATGGTCTAGCTAGCTGTCTGGATTTACCCTGCAGAGATCTGAGGAGCAGTTAACCCTAGTCAGCACAAAGAAAGAGGAAGGGGATGGACATCCGTCCTAAAATGAGGGACATCCGGCGGAGCCTCTGGTGACACCTGAACAATCCCCTAAATGAATCGTCGTCGATGTAGTTGAGTTAAAAGGGGAACGAATATAGGGTGGAAGCATCTGTATTAAACCTTTTATAGATGAATAAAAAACAATATTTGTTTTGCCTCACAGCCAAACAATGCCAACCGACCTTTTGGTAGCGATGGCAGTGGTGGGTGCTGTAAGGATCACCAGTTCTAAACTTTAGGACTGAGTGGTAGACAGCAGCCAATGATTTCAATGTAAAGGCTGCAGCTTTTCCATAATAACATCCCCATAATCCAGAACAGATACAAAATAATGACTCGACAATTCTTTTCCAACGGTAAATAAGGAAGCAATTCTTAGTTTTGTATGGAAGAAGTGTTATGACCAAGTCATCTTTTGCTTAAGTTCCAAGTAAGTCAAGTCACTTTATTTTACACCCAAGATAAAGCACTCTTACCTGTAGTACACATTCTTTAAAAAGAGTACCCAGGAGGTGAACTGGCATCTCTCCAGTTACCAGTCCACCACCATACCTTTGTCCGTATGGGGACTTGAATGAGCAAATTCCCAGTTCCCAACCCAACTCCCTACAGACTGGGCTACTGCCACCCCTGCTGTAAATGTAATCAAAGCAAAGACAAATTATTACTTACCTATTTCCTATTCCCTCCCCATCACTTTTCCTTCTTGCGTGACATTTTTAAATCCGAAACTGATTACTCGTGACACAGACGCAGCCATTGTGGTGGTCTGTTGTTGCCATAGCAAGGAGCACTGCTGGCGCTGCATAGCATGCTTGATAGGTAGACAGAAACGTGACAACATTGATAACATTACATTATATTATTTTATATTTAACAGCTAACATTCAAACTTATGAATACAAGCAAGTCATCCGAGTCATCATGCCTCAAGTCAAGTCTCCACTCATTAACTTACTTCAGTCATACAACTCGCATTTAAAATGTTTATTATAACAGCAGAGCATTGTGTTTGGCGGCCAGACACCGAGCTCATCCCTCCCAGCAGTATTTAGGGTTTACATGAGATATTGAGGAATGGCGATAAAGTAGTATTTTGCAGAGGCTCCGGGGCGCCCAAGACGATTGTGATTGGTTTAAAGAAATGCCAATAAACCAGATCACGTTTTTCTCCCATCCCAGAATGCTATGTGGACTAGCCAGACCCTCCTTTGCAGCGCTGTGGAGGAAGGTCTGGCATTGCGAGACTAGGGCTGCTATAGCTGCAGGCACCAAGCTTTAGCCATAGCAATCTCTCTTGCACCTCAGGGTCCAGTACCTGGGTCCAGAGGGCAGAATAGTAAAATGGGTGTTGCGTGTGTGTGTGTGTGTGTGTGTGTGTGTGTGTGTGTGTGTGTGTGTTGTCTTGTTGTTGCGTTGTGTGTCATGGCCCTATAATTGAGATCTGAGAGCGTGAGTGTGGGGAGACCACTTCATTTGGCAGCAATGTTGGTTAAACGTACGCAAGATAAAAACAGATATAGATTTTGTAAATATGGACCATGCTCAAAGACTGAGATGGCTGTTCACATGTGAAACATATAAATTAGCCAGTTAGAAGAGAAAAAAAAACTCTTTACCGAGATGATTTCTAGATATTTGTTTGTATATACGGTTTTGGTTTCTTTTTTTTGTGTTCATTTTTGTTGTTTCTTTTCTGCTATTCATGTATTTCCCCAAATGATTTATATATGTGAAACCGGAAAATGTCTGTTAAATAGGCTGATGGTGTCTTGTTTGTCATGTTTTGCATGACACAGAAATAAAATAAAACTAACTAACTAACGTGTGAGTTTGGTCCGGTTTGTGACAGAACCATTCATAACTCTGATTTTCAACTCTCTGTGTTATGGATAACAGTAATAGAGCGTGATACCAGCACTATGCCATTGTGCCACATACTGCACACTAAATAATTGATTGTCTGGAAATGTCACATCACATCATCGCCGTGTGTACTCGTCACGCGGAAGACGGGCCTGGCATTGGGGATTTGAGATGCGTTAACATGCAAAGAAAAGAAGGATGTAAATCAGTTTTAAAGAAAGACTTTATTTTGATATGACCTTCCTCTCCTCTGCATCGTAATAAAATGTCGAAGCACACCTGAGCTCCCTCAAGGGCAAAAAAAACAAACTAGCAGCGCACATTCCACATTTCCCTTTAAAAAGAAAATAAAAAAAGAGCTTGGGAGACATTGTGCTTGGCTTCTCCCTGTACGAAGCTGCATGTCTCAATGTTGGCTGCCACGCTAATTGTTCCAAGTGTAAAGAGGCTCCAATCAATACGCTAAAGGACTGATAAACAGAGCGTGTCAGATGAGAACGCACCGGATGGTTTCCTCCTACACTTCTGCATGTACCTCTCCTCTAACTACAGCAACCTCCATGATTCAGGTTCCAAAGAGGCATACTTTTGTCAGCATTCGCCTCCGAATTGTATCCTTTTGGACATCCAGACAAGACTTGACTGACATCATCAAACACCCTGTCATTTGTTAATCATATGTTTATTTCTAGCAGTGTCTTCAGCCATCACATCAGGTATGTTGATAAGGACCTTTTTGAAGGATCTTTACCCAAACCAACACTGCCACCTGTTGTTCAACCCGTGCTAGTGCCCAGACTCAGGATTGGTATGCATTCAATGTAAATAGGACCCTGTAATACCTTTAGTCCCACAGTGTAAAGGATGGCCCTGTTGCAAATTTTATAATGACAACCTTATCCCTCATAAATCCGTCGATTAACATTTTGATCACAGATAATCTTTATCAGGATGTCCCCGTGAAAGGCGCAGGCTCTGGAAGTCAACAGCATCTCAATGTGCAGCAGCAGCAGCATCCGCATGGGGAGATGTGGAGACTGCCCACGTGCACATCGGCCGGGGGGGGCAGCCGGTGTGTAGCGCCGACCCCCTTTTCCCCCCTCTGCACACGCGTACAAACATCACACGTTTGTTAGTACACACATGAATAATAGAGCAGCCTGACGGGAAATTAACAAAAGGATGAGGGACCCAGTCGGCATAATATATTCATCTGAGGCAACTTCACACTTTCTGTCTGATTCCATCACCCGCTTTCATTCTAGCACCTCTCAGGCTTTAAATATACAAGTGTGTAGGCTACTCTATACCCACTGCTGTGTCTGCCAAAGGCCTGTCCAGGTCAACCAAACACGCGCTTGTTGAGGAATATTAGAGAACGGGGCAACTGGGGAAATACAAAACACTCACATAAAAAAGAAAAAAGGGAAGAGCAGGAGAGAGTGTGGAAGAGAGAGAGACAGACAGAGAGAGAGAGAGAGAGCATCAGAGGCAGTCAAGAGTTCCCCAGGAGTTATTGCGGAGCGTCTGTCGGTTTGCGGCTGCGCTCTAAATAATGGATGAGATCCTCCAATGAGATAAAAAACCAAAATTCCATGCCGTTACAAGGACATAGACTGCTATGAATACTAACTACTCCTGTGTGCTTTCATTTGGTTTTACTGTGTGATCATGCGGGGCCATCCCAGTGCCAGGCGCTCATAGAGTTGTGTGTATCATCACCTGCCTGCTATAAGAGCTCCCCTGCACTCTAATGAGCTGGCTGCTGCTCCCGCTGTCACATAAGAAGGCACATTCATTCTTCATACTTCTCTGCTCTCATATGCACCATACTGTTCCCATATTCTCCCTTTGATAACCCACCTCCTGTTTACTTATTGATATAGCGCGTATAAGGAATGCATGCTTAGCTGCCAGCATTAAGATTCTGTCCAGTGTTGTCATTGCTCTGGCCAGTGGTGGAATGTAACTAAGTACATTTACTCAAGTACTGTACTTAAAGGGTAACTACTGTTTGTTTTTTTCCAACCTAGAGCAATGGGGCAAATGTGCATCGTCATTTGGTCCAAGTGCTTTATTTTGCCACCGACTAACAAGGCTCAAAATAGCACCACACTTCAACGGTAGCATAATGAGGGTCATGGCTGTTTTCCAAGATGGCGCCCTCTTGTAAACATGAACGCTACTGTCTTTATAATCGATCTTTTTAATGAACTGGCTGTCCACTTACAAAGTTCTCAATGCTTCGGTTTACATGTAGGGACCCTCATTATGCTACCGTTGAAGTGTGGTGCTATTTTGAGCATTATTAGTGGTATAGAAATAGCGATTTACCATCTGCCCCGAAAGCTAGCGTTAGCAGCTAACCACCGGTTTGCGTTAGCTTGTTTAGAGCTAGAGACGCATTTGATTAGCATGAAAACAGATCCAGGAGAACGTTCGACTCGGTACACGTTATTAATCCATAGGTTAATTTTGCACCGGAATTGTCCTTCTCATTTCTGCACACAAAACACATGTAGTTTATAAAATCTGAAGTTTTATTATAAAGTAAACTAGCCAACAATATAACGGCCTACAAGTCCAGCTGAGATGATTAGACCATTAAACACACTACTGTACTCTTTTTTTGAAGCTTCCAATGCGTTTTTGGTTTCCAGTTTCTAAAATGTGAGGGTTCTTCTGCATTGAGTACTTTTACTTTTAACACTTTAAGTACATTTTCCTGAAAATACTTACATACTTTTACTTAAAGGTCCCATGGCATGCTGCTTTTTGGATGCTTTTATATAGACCTTAGTGGTCCCCTAATACTGTATCTGAAGTCTCTTTTATATAGACCTTAGTGGTCCCCTAATACTGTATCTGAAGTCTCTTTTATATAGACCTTAGTGGTCCCCTAATACTGTATCTGAAGTCTCTTTTATATAGACCTTAGTGGTCCCCTAATACTGTATCTGAAGTCTCTTTTATATAGACCTTAGAGGTCCCCTAATACTGTATCTGAAGTCTCTTTTATATAGACCTTAGTGGTCCCCTAATACTGTATCTGAAGTCTCTTTCCTGAAATTCAGCCTTGGTGCAGAATTACAGCCTCTAGAGCCAGTCCCACAATGAGCTTTCCTTAGGATGTGCCATTTCTGTGTCTGTAGATATTGAGGAGGAGAGGGGGGGGGCAAGTAAAGTAAGTAAGTAAAATTTATTTATAAAGCGCTTTTCACAGATAAAATCACAAAGTGCTGTACAAAAGAATAGGTAACACAAACAATATAAAATGTATATACATATGTAAAATTAAAGTGACACTAGTGAAAACCCATCAACCAAAAGCTTTCCTAAATAAACATGTTTTCAGATCCTTTTTAAAAGAGACAACAGAGACCGCCAGACGCATGGACAGGGGCAAGGCGTTCCACAGTCTGGGAGCAACAGACTCAAAAGACAGGTCCCCTCGAGTCTTATAACGAGTCTTTGGGACTAAAAGCAGGTTAGGAGTACGGCTTCAAAAGGTCCAGAATGTACTGTGGGGCCTGACCGTTTAAGGCTCTGAAAGTCAGTACTAAAATCTTAAAATCAATTCTGAATTTTACAGGGAGCCAATGGAGAGCCGACAAGACTGGAGTGATATGAGACCTTCGAGGAGCACCTGTTAAAAGCCTAGCAGCAGAATTTTGAACAATTTGCAATTTGTTCAGGGCAGACTTATTCAAACAAGTAAAAACAGAATTGCAGTAGTCAAGTCTTGTTGATATGAAAGCGTGGATTATCATTTCCAGATCCTTTTTTGACAATATTTTGCGTATTTTACAGATGTTCCTAAGATGATAAAAGCAATTTCGGACGAGCTGTTTTGAGTGTGTCTCCAAAGACATGGCTTGGTCAAACACAACCCCCAAGTTTCTAAGGCTGGATTTGACAGAGGGGCCCAGAGAGCCAAGGTGCTGTTTGATCAGTGGGATCTTATGGTCTGGAGCAAAGATCAGCGTTTCAGTCTTGTTTGAATTTATCTGCAGGTAGTTAGTGGCCAGCCAGTCTTTGATGGAGGACACACACTCTAGGAACAGAGACAAACGATGGAACTCTGCATCATTAAAAGAACAATACAACTGGACATCGTCGGCATAGAAATGATATGATACATCCAAGCAACCAATAATTTGACCAAGTGGCAAAATGTACAGTAAAAACAAAATAGGACCCAAAACTGACCCTTGTGCCACTCCACAGGACAAATTGGTCACATCAGACTGTACATTGTTTACAGCAACATTAAAGGTTCTGCCATGAATATAGGAAGAGAACCACTGAAGGACAGATCCTGATAGTCCCATCTCATTTTGAAGCCGACTGATCAGTATACTGTGATCCACAGTGTCAAAAGCAGAAGTCAAATCAAGAAGTACAAGTACAGTGTAGCGGCCAGAGTCTGATGCCATCATCACATCACTAGAGACTTTGATAAGGGCTGTTTCAGTGGAGTGTAATTTTCGAAAACCAGACTGAAAAGTATCAAACAGGTTGTGCTGCTCCATAAAGGAGGTCAACTGGCATGCCACTACTTTTTCCAAAATTTTGGAGATAAATGGAAGTTTAGATATGGGCCTGTAGTTATTTGGTTCTGAAGGGTCAAGATTGGGCTTTTTAAGGATCGGGTTTACCACAGCGCGTTTGAAGTAGCTGGGGACTGAGCCAGATCTAAGTGACAGGTTAATTATTTTTTCCACACAGGGGCCGACAATATCAAACATTTTCAACACTTTGAAGTTGTTGGGACAATGTCAGCGGGGCTCGAAGACGGTTTCATAATTCCTGTTATGGTCTTCACATCCTGTAGGCTGACAGGAGTGAAGGACGACCAAGACGACACCGGTGAAAACTCAGTAGAACAAATACTGATGAGTGGAAAATTAACATTGGCCCTAATGTCATGTACTTTGTTCAGAAAAAACGACAAAAAGTTGTTACAGTCCTCATGTGTGTACACAGGCACAAGAGGAGCCGAAGGTGCAGTAAGATTTTCAATGGTGTCAAACAAGACTTTAGGATTCTTGTTATTTCCTGACACAAGGTTAGAAAAATAAGCTGAGCGAGCTGAGTAGAAGTCAAGGCAAGGTGGAGGGTGTGGGTGTGGCCTTGACCAACTGCCACTTTCCTCGTTTGAAAGCCATGATGTTGCTTTCTCTCTCATGGGTGGGCCAAATTCTCTGGGTGGGCAAAGCAGAGAAAGGGGAGGTAACCTTGCTCCTTATGACCTCATAAGGAGAAGATTCCTGATTGGTCCATCTGAGCTTTCATTTTCTCAAAGGCAGAGCAGGATACCCAGGGCTCGGTTTACACCTATCACCATTTCTAGCCACTGGGGGACCAGGCAGGCTGGGGGAACTCATATTAATGTTAAAAAACCTCATAAAGTGACATTTTCATGCCATGGGACCTTTAAGTAACATTTTCAATGCAGGAATATTACTTGTAGCAGAGTATTTTACAGTGTGCAGTATTTTCCCTGGCTTTGTAGAAGACTTAGGTGCACGTATTTGGCGGGGGGGTTTTCTTCCTCAAGAAAATGTTTTGTTTATCAATTTCCTTCCTCAAGAAAATGTTTTGTTTATCAATTTAAAAAAAATGCAGTTTCCACGTACATTTTGTGTCTCTTTGTAGTCGTGTTGTGTCTCTTTTTGGTAATTTTTGATTTCTTTGAGGTTGTTTTGGATCTTTATGGTCATTTGGCGTTTGTGTCCCTTTGTGGTAGTTTTGCGTCTCTTTTTCACATCATTTTGGACTGTTTCATTAACCATACCTGTGTCTGAAAAGGTTGAAAAGCTAGAGCAGATCATAAATAAATAACACTCAGAAAGGTTAAAGATAAAACTTGCTGGAAAAAGTCCAACTATAGTCATTAGATCTGAGAAAACTCTTTTTAGTTACATTCGATATCACAATGCATCACGACGTATCACGATGCGTCCCCTCCTCAATATTATTATATATTGCTACACATGGTTTTCACCAACAAATTCAAGCAGTCAGATATGTATGAACTCCCCTTTTTATTGTATCTGCTCTTAAAAAAGACACTTCCTGAATGTAGCGGAGTCTCAACACAACAGACAGCAGACAAAAGGCAAAAACTAAAAAAGCAGCGACCGGAAAATCAACAAGCAACATCATTGGGCAATAATCGATTAGGTCCGCATTGCAATGCGTCGATGCAATGATTCATTTCAACAGCCCTAGTTGAATATACACGAAAGAAATCGATAAAAACGTAAAAAATGTCCCAAAAACATCAAAAAAAGGCATGAAAAAAAACAACTGAAAAAAGCAGGGAAAAAAACATCAAAAACATTGAAAGAATTGACAGAAAAAGCAACAAAAACGTTGTTTTACAACATGAATCTGAGAATATAGCTGTACTTTTACTGCATGAAGCTGGAAAAAAAGGTACCGTTTGGTACCGGTACTAAATTCCATGTAACGGTTCCCAGCGTTTTTTTTTTTTTTTCATTGCCAAACGTTCCAGACCCCTAACCTTAAAAAATATGCAGATGTGGATCTTTGAGTGATACTTTTTGAGAACCCCTGGCCTAGAGTGATGCCCCTAATCAGCTTTATCTTTGTGTATTCATAACTGATACATGCACAAATGTATTACATAAATCAGTTACAGAGGGTTTAGCCATGAACATCATACTAGGCTGATGTAACAGGCAATGCAATCCCACTTGTTTAGACCCCCAACTACCAAAATCTGGTATTCACATCCTTTACTTAAGGATGGGGGTGGCAGTAGCTCAGTCTGTAGGGACTTGGGTTGGGAACCGGAGGGTCGCTGGCTCAAGTCCCAGTACGGACCAAAGTACAGAGTGGATTGGTAGCTGGAGAGATGCCCATTCACCTCCTGGGCCCTGCCAGGTGCCCTTGAGCAAGGCACCGTGCCCCCCCAACCGCCCAGGGCGCTAGCCATCCACACCCACATGTGTGTGTGTATTTCAGGCCTGTGTGTGCAGTGATTTCTCACAACCAGAGTGTAAATTGTAATTTCAATAAACAGTATAAATTAAATTAAATTAAGTACTAATACCACTCTCAGGGTTTTAAGGGCAGCTAAGGTCGAATCGTGAGACCAGTGAAGATTCACACCCCTATATTCAACGCCCCTAATAATGTATTGTTCATTAGAAAATGTAACAAAACGTTACACTTCATAATGTATTGGGTAAAGTATTCATAACCCAAGGGCTGGGTCCGGATTGACTTGCTGCTTGGTCTGGGTGTGGACCTTGGCCTAAGGGTTCATTTTGAGACGGTAGATCATGTAAGGCTTCAGAGATCTGATGCTGAGAGAAGTAATTCTGAGCCTTGCTGGGAATCCACATCAAAGGAGACACAAAAGTGCTATTGAAACGTCTGTCAATCACCCCCCCCCCAACTCTGCCCTCGATTCAGCCGACTCTTTCCTCAGAAGCAGCTGCCTGATTGAACAAACGCATGCTACGTACAAAGCCCACATGCAAACGAAAAACATATGATATAAAGCATTTGATCAAAGATCTACGGTAAACTTCATTTCACGGTCAGATCAGGGCTTTGGAGGCGATCCATCAGTCATAAAAAAAAAAAAAGAAAGACAGAGAGACAGAGAGGCTTTATTAAGTTATAGCCGCATCTGACCAAATATTACAAAGAGAAATACAAAAAATGAAACTCAGCACCTGGAGAAATGTGGGCCTGTTTCTACATAAGTCATTTGTCATAATTAGGCCTGTAACAAATATAACAAAATTGTCTAATCGCAATTGTTTTTACACAATTGCCAATTCGTTGTTTAACCACAATTAATTGCTGACATTAGTGAAGTTCCTAAGGCGGTATGACTGTTGATGATTATTGGTAATTACCAATTGGTTAATGTTGATTTTATGTTAATTGAACAGGAGGGTTGCAGGTTCAAGTCCCCACCAAAGTACAGAGTGTGGACTGGTAGTTGGAGAGAGTGCCATTTTAACAATTCTGATTCTTCCTTTCAATTCCGGTTCTAATCGATTATTGATTCCGATTCTTTGAGAGGTGGAGTTGAAACGGGTCACATGCCTATTTTCACAAATAAGAGGACAGTTTTATTTTGATTCAGTGGTGGTTTGCAGTTTTACCGGGCGTAAAACAAAGCCAGACTAGAGCGGCGCTTACTGTGCTTCATGGCTGCAACACAACAAGCGCCTAAATTTGGAACTGATGTTCGGATTTGAAACCAAATCCTCCAATAAAGAAATGATAGATTTTGGAACGATTCCAAGTAGGAATCGGTTCTCGATGCCCAATCCCACCCCTGGGCACTGCCAAGGTGCTCTTGAGTAAAGCACCGTAGCCCCCAACTGCTCAGGGTGCCTGTTCAGCAGTCGCAGCCCTCTCACTCTGACATTTCTCCATTTGTGTTATTGTGTCATATATTCCCCTAAAGTCGACGGAAAGAGACAATTATATTGTTAATCGCCATTATTTCTGAGACAATAATTTTAGAGTAAAATTTGTAATTGTTACAGCTGTAGTCATTATGTGGAAAAATCGCTAAAGGAGGATGTTTCCTACATCCGTTTGATTTGGAAATCCTGTTTTTTGTGGCTGAGATAAAGAAGAAACCTTCCCAGAGATGTGTGATCGGGAAGGGCAGTAAAGTCTTCACTGCCTTCACCGCTTTAGTGCACTGCAGGAGGGAGGAGAGACAGCCTGCTGAACTAAAGTCACTGGCAGCAGGTGCACTCCAGTAGTAGAATCTCTGATCCGACACCAAATCCACACACAATTACACATAGGCATACAAAACAGCCCAAGATGAAGACAGCCCATGAACAGTGATGCATTAAAAAATACCTTGCACATGTCCAGATCATTCGTGTTGCACATGTTATTGACCGAAGATGAACTCAGACGCACTGACCACTGCACAGTTGCACATTTAAAGAAATAACAAGCCAAAGCATGTGTGTTTTCAGATCCCAGACTGTGGACCATACTCCAGCACTCCATACTTTTAAAAGATCTGTACTGCATGCCTCCATGCTGCTTTTTATTTTGATGACCCATGCGGCAGTGAGACACTGGTGGCTGGTGTTGCCAGATTGGGTGTTTTTTCCGCTACATATTAAGGCCTGTTTACGGTGGGTTTTGGCCTGGAAGGCTCTATAGAAATCTGGCACCCTATTGGACGAAGTTAAACTGAGAGATCGTGCCGTTCACAGACACCAGAATGAAGGAGTTCACAGTAACGTTCATCAGGCAGTAATACAGTACGTTCAGCTCACGTTTGCCCAAAATATGAACGAGTTCATGAACTATTGTTCAATGAAGGTGTTCAGGCAAAACACTGCATGTAGCTACATGCTAACGTC
This sequence comes from Perca schrenkii, assembly GCA_025617405.1. Taxonomy (NCBI): domain Eukaryota; kingdom Metazoa; phylum Chordata; class Actinopteri; order Perciformes; family Percidae; genus Perca; species Perca schrenkii. Next base: position 25,951,585 of record CM046807.1, read on the forward strand.
CAGGGGCAATTCCAGGATTTTTTAAGTGGGGTGGCACAGGGCCCCTCCTCTAGACCTGCTAACGTCAGGGAAACTTGTAATTTCAGTTCCATTGACAAGACCAAAGTGATCTGTGTGTTTTGTTGTTGTGAACTGAGCTATCATCGCAGCACATCCAGTCTGAAATACCCTTTTATATACTGTCATATAAACATCTAAACAGCTGATGCAAATTCTCCGCCCCCTCGTCAAAGCCAGGCGACAATGGATGACTTCAGACAGAAGCACATGGATACCACAACTAAGAACAAACTTACTGCAGCCATAGCTAAATGGGTCCAAGTGAAAATGTTAATATGAAATTGAACACTACATTATATGCCAATGTTGTTTTCAATAAAAAACACATTTGCACAAAGCAAGCCAATACACTGTGTTGATAAGAGCATTAAAATGAGAAAAAATAATGGGACAAAAACAAATCAAGGAATAGATTAGACATTTAGAATAAATAAAAATGTGCGATTTGCGATTAATTGCGAGTTAACTATAACATTAAGGCGATTAATCGTGATTAAATATTGTAATCGTTTGACTATATATATATATATATATATTAGGGCTAGGCAACGATTCAAAGTTTTAATCGCGATTAATTGCATGATTTTTCCTGATTAATTGCGATTAATCGCAAAATCCAATAATGAATTCAAAAGTAGTGTATAGCACAATTTTAAGCATTTTGTTTATACAGTAGCAGTTAGATAAAATATTTAGTGTAAATCTCAACTTAAACAATGTAATCAAAACAAATACAAAATTAAAGCTTATTGCCACTGCCAAGGCATTAATGTTACCCTGTTTGTTATATATAAAAGTAGTCCCCAGTGAGAGTAACATGTTGTAAAGGTGTCGCTTTTGCAGTCCTCTCCTTTTCATAACAACTTGTGTATTCTTCTTGTGATGGTGCGCCTTGAGGGAATCTCATACCTGCCGTCATTTGTTGCGATTCTCAGAATGTTTCTCAGACCGACGTCCTCCACAACACTGATGGGCCTGCAGTCTGTAGCTATCCACTTCGCTATGGTATTTGTCAGCTTCTCTTGCCATTGTTGATCTATTCTTCTCCCACACGCTGCATCTAACGTAGTCTGCCAACGCGCCACTGTTTGTTTTGTTGAGTGATTTGCTGGTATCAACGGTGCGTATTGCATTTAGGTGATATTTCAGAATGGAAGTACAACTTCACAGTGGTTACAAATAACTTTGGTTCTGTCTACTGCGCTGTCTGGAAGAACTTTAAAATGAAAATGGCCATGTAAAAGTTCCGTACCCTTCTCCATGTTTGTTTATTCTTTTTTTTCCGGTTCCTGTAAGCGCGGCAGCAGTCAGCACAGACTTTTACAAAATAAAAGCCTGTGAGTAACAGACTTCTACAATAATAAAAGAAATAATAAAAACGGCGTTAATGTGCGATAAAATAATTGTCGGCGTTAATTAATTAATTAATGAGTTATATAATTTCAAACACCTATCAAACAGTTTTTTACATTTTGCACCATACAACCCACAACCCTAATCACCCACCCCAGTACAATCAGTATGATTGTATGAGAACATTTTGTGTGGAAAAGGTTACCTTGTTTCAAGCCATTCTAGCGTGGTATAGAAAGCCTGCAGGAAGACTCAGCTCGATTTGTGCCAGTTCTCATTAATATTCAATGAGCTAAGCTTGACTCTGATTGGCTAACAGCTAGCCAATGAGAGCCTGGTTATCAGCATTCTTTACCTAGCACAACTGGGCGAGCTCATCCATAGTAATGAGCTCAGGCAACACTACGTCAGACTGACCAGCTTTTGTAATTGGTTTTCTCGGTTTATTTCTTTTCAGTGGCTAGAGCTGACAGAGGAGGTAGCAGTTCATTTTCACATTCACGACATAAAACAAATACATATGGCCCTAACATATTTCAAAAAATACAAGTAAAAACGGTTTTGTGTGGCAGGGCACCTTTAAAGCATGTAAACATGTTCTAGTAGAAACTCAAACTACAAGTATGAACTTGAAAATGAACATAATAGTCTCTTATTACTTAGTGATGTAGTGAAAATATAATGGTGTGTACACCAGTGGTGATCATTAGGCAATCAACCACTAATTTACACCAACCCTCATGTGTCCCCCTCGACATTACAAGCCTGATACTACTAGCTCACTGTATGTACATGTTATCCCTAAAGCGTGGATGACTTCCTCACATAGTAACAATAAACGTATGTTGGTTTTATCCTCCACTACATCTCTCTTTACAGGACAGGGTGATGACAGCACAGCATCACTCAACCTGTCACCCTGCTGTACGCTAGCATCAGAGACAATAATAGCTGTGTCACTGCTACTCCTGCACGACCCTATAACCACACACACACACACACACACACACACACACACACACACACACACACACACACAATGCTTGAAGGTTATGCTGCTCCCTCTGCACTTGCAGTGCATTTCTTTCTCTGCATAATTGGTGAAAACAAAGTCCGCAGGAGGGAATAACCAGAATTAGATATAACCAGTATTATGCAAATGATAATTTGGGACAATTATGAGTCACTATTTGACTTCAACACTATCCCTATCACTGGACGTGCAGATAGAGGAAATGACAAGGTTAAGAAAAGAACTGCAAAAAAAAAATTTATTTCGGCTCCCATGTTAGCAGGTTAGAGGTTGAGTCTTGTTTTACCTAAACTATTCCAAAGCAATGTAGGTATAATAGGATTTTTTTTAAATGCAAATGCCATGAAATATAATAATGTCCCTATGAACGTACTAATAAGTGCCACATAAACGCAACCAATGCCACTGTGGGGGTATAAGAAGAGGTCCACCGTAAATAGAACATTATGTACTACAAACATAAAGACACTACAGCAATAATGTATTAATATTATGGGGGTATTTTATGAGGGGCTAATCGCAGGGATCAGGCCCTCATAAAATACCCCCGTTGACTTTGAAGGATGTGTGGCACGCTCATTTCCATACCAAGTCCAGAAGTGAAATGATTTGCCAATAAATGTCACAGTGAGTCTACAAAATATTCAAGATGTAAAACCTGTATTAAATCCTTCCACAAAATGACATGTCAGCCTTACTATATTTTACATTCTGTCAAGGGTCTCAGGCAAAAGTTTCATCCTGGGAGGCCTAGACTTACATGTCACATGTTGTACTGTGTAGTGAAAATCTTGCATCTACCAAATTTGTGATTTCCACCTTTTTGGATAAGTTGTGCAGGGTTACATGCTTCTCTAAGTTGAACTAATGATGTGATTGATTATGCTCAGAAAACCCCTTTTGGAAATCATAAGTGTCAAAGAAGGAATTGTTATCACATTTTAAAGGGGCTGCCTCGACATTCACATCATTTATATAGCACTAACCAACTATTTGCTGTGTAAAGATATAGTGGAGTTAAGCAGGGGTCTTTTTATTCACATTTGCATTTAATTTTTTTAAGCCAAGGGCCCCTTTTCTGAGAGAGATGGAGCAGGGACCCTCTACAACATATATTGTATAAAATTAAGTTGCATATTAAACTGGGCCTACAATAAGGTGTAGGGCCGCCTAAAGCCTTTATACATACCTTTTTAGTGCCTAGAATACTAAGCTATTGAAATAATTGTTGGCATGATTTTATCCCTTTGACGCCTGAATTTATTCACAATTATATAAGAACTTTATTATGTGTGTTCCTGGCTCCAAGCTGATGCTAAATTAAGTTGAGATTGTTAATTTGTCTATAGCATATAGAATAGATATAAATATAGGTATGTAAATTAGCGACAACAGGCATTTATGGTAAAATTCTTTACAAAATGGTAAAATTAATAAAACACATTTTCAAGTTACTGACAAATAAATGAATCTTGACAGCAAGAAAGAAAACACTCTCCTACTCCCTAACATTGACAGAAGTCTTTTTAGGGTTAGGAGTTAGGGTTAGGGTTAGGGTTAATTTTGCTTCCGTGAACTGGATGTAGTTCCCACTCCGACCAGTCCTACGAGAAACCAGTGCGTGCAAAAGGTTCCTAGGTATGTATTGAATGTAAAAACACCGGCATTGGGGGGAATACACACGCTATCTCGCCTGCAGTCAGAATGGAAGGGGTTTGATGCAAATTAGCGACAGTCGGCGTTAAGGGGTTAAGAATCATGTTTTCATGTTAAACATACATGTGGCATAGTGAATCCTCAGGATGAACTGTATCTGTGGATGGCTATCTTACGGGCCAGTAAGCCTATCATCAATTGTTGTTTTTTTTCACAAAAATGCTGATTTATATTTGCCAATAATGTCATGTCAAGACTCCCTGTGTGTGTGTTGTAACCCAGACTGATCTCATGAAGTGGCGTATGTATGACATGCTGATTCGTATGCCATTATTGGCGTGTTATCAAGACGCATACTCGCTTTTTAGCATGTTTATCAACGCCGTTTGGCCTCCATTGAATTACATTACATTGTGATTGCGTGTGAATTTACGCCGTAGCGAGTAGCGTGAAAGGGCGAAAACTCCGCATATGGAGGTTGGTCGGGATGGTGGATGGGTCAAACAACACAGGACCTTCACCCAGGAGACCGGGGATCATGTCCCGCGTGTCACGTTTCCTAAACCCAACCGTCCCGTTCTTCTTTTCCTAAACCCAACCGTCCCGTTCTTCTTTTCCTAAACCCAACCGTCCCGTTCTTCTTTTCCTAAACCCAACCGTCCCGTTCTTCTTTTACTAAACCCAACCGTCCCTTTCTTCTTTTACTAAACCCAACCGTGCCGTTGTTGTCCCGCCTCCTGTTATTGTTTTACTAAACCCAACTGTCCCGTTCTTCTTTTACTAAACCCAACCGTCCCTTTCTTCTTTTACTAAACCCAACCGTGCCGTTGTTGTCCCGCCTCCTGTTATTGTTTTACTAAACCCAACTGTCCCGTTCTTCTTTTCCTAAACCCAACCCGTCCGCCGTATACGGCGTAGACATAGCTCAAAATGCGTACAGATAATACGCCACTTAGACTATTACAGATAGGACATAATTAAGATAATAAATTGTAACAATTTAATAAATCAGTATTTGTCTTGCAAAGTGAATTTTGGATAGGCTTTCACCCAACAACAGAAGTATACTAGAGGTATTAGAGACTGATTTCAATACACACAGACTGCATTCTTTGTAGGATGACAGCATATCAACAAAAATGAATGTTTTGTTAATTTTCGCAATTCATTCATGTTGTCTATGAAATGATTGATCATATAATTTAGAAACTATCAAAAGTAAGGAAAAATGTCTTGTTTAACGGTCCAAAGTCCCAAGCTGTTACATTCACATTGATAAAGAGAAAAGCATCAAAACCTGACAATACAGAAGCTGTATCTAGCAAACGTTTGATATTTTTGATGTTTTTAATAGCTCTGCAAAATGCATTCCTTTTTCACTGAAGACTTAATGCAAAAGAAGTGATAGCGTCACACCGGGAGGACGTGGAGTGTGTTTCTACCTCGCTGTTTGTCACGACTGTTGGTTTATTTGTTCTGCTTCCTTGTTCCTTGTTTCACATCTCATGTTTTCTGTCCTCTGTTTTTCCTTGTGTGTTTGTTTCATGCTTAGTTTACTGTTTTATTTTGTAGTCTCTCTTTTCTCCCATCTTATGTCTCGTTTTACTTCATGTCTTCTGCTTTCGCCACCTGTGTGATTACCTTTCCCCCGCCCTAACGTCTTTTTGTATTTAAGTTCACTTGTACCTCACCTCTGTGCGAGATCGTCTGTTCCATTGTGTCAGCTTTTGAGTGTTTCCCTGTATTCCTTGTGTCCCTGTTTTTTTTACCATTGCCTGTTTTTGGACTTCTCCTTCTGCCTGTCTTATTGAATACTTACCGGAGTGGTGCATTGTGGGTCCACTGCCTCTGTGAGCATGATGAAAGAGAACCAGCAGCCAGGGGATGCAGAGCCCGGAGATGCTTACAAGTCTCTGAGCTAGAGTCAGCGGTGAAAGACGTATTCAGATCCTTTACTTAAGTGAAAGTATGTAAAGGAAATGTACTTAAAGTATTAAAAGTAAAAGTACTCAATGCAGAAAAATCCTCCCATTTTAGAAACTGGAAATGATCTAAACAGTTCTGTCAATCAAGTGTTTTATCAGCTAATCATTTCAGCTGTAAAACTAGTTTAATTTATAATAAAATATATTTTATATGTGTTTTGTGTGCAAAAATCTCAATGTGTAAAGTGACTAGTAACTAAAGCAGTTAGATGAATGTAGTAGACTAAAAAGTACAATATTTCTCTCTGAAATGTAGCGGAGTAGAAGTAGAAAGTGGCATGAAAAGAAAAGACTCAAGTAAAGTACAAGTACCTCAAATTTGTACTTAAGTACAGCACTTGAGTAAATGTACTTAGTTACATTCCACCACAGGCTAGAGTCAAGTCTTTGAGCTAGAGTCCTAATATTTTTGCATTGAGCGCTTCTTTTGTTTGGGACTTGTTGTCTGAAAGCCAAAGCTTCTGATGAATGGCACAGCAGCTGTTGGTAAGTTCGACATGTTTGTTGTCCTCTCTCACATTTGGCCGCTCGCAGCAGATACATCACCTATTACGTGTTACGTAGGTAGGTTATAGGTTACACAGAAAGGGAATCACATTCAGCTCATCAGATGTTTACTAAAAATAGTTTGTTCAAAGATTCAATTCAATTTTATTTATTGTATCAAATCATAACAAGAGTTATCTCAAGGCACTTTACAGATAGAGTAGGTCTAGACCACACTCTATAATTTACAAAGACCCAACAATTCCCCCACTTTGGACAGACCCAGGCTCTTGGTGGGCAGTTGTCTAACGGTGGTTTCATCTTGAGTCGAGTCTGAAGTCTTTTGAGGATAAGTCTGAAGTCACTGTGTGTGTAGTCTATATGAACAACGTTTCATTTCCGGGATTGTTTAGGTGCCGCCGGAAATTCCCCCGAATGGCCCTCATTTTCGGCCAGATGTCCGTCACCTTCCTCTTTTTTAGTGTTGGTGTTATAAACTCTGGTGGATTTGTGAGGACTATGGTTAACTGCTCCTCAGATCTCTGCAGGGTAAATCCAGACAGCTAGCTAGACTATCTGTCCAATCTGAGTTTTCTGTCGCACGACTAAAACAACCGTCCTATGCTTAGTGCCGCCCGTGACGATTGTGATTGGTTTAAAGAAATGCCAGTAAACCAGAGCAGGTTTTTTTTCCCATCCCGGAATGCTGTGTGGACTAGCAAGACCCTCCTCCGCGGCGCTGTGGAGGAAGTCAAGTGCGACTCGAGTCCGAGTCTCAAACTCGAGTCCCCATCTATAGCAGAGCCAAATAACATTATCCATTTTATTGTTTTGGAGACATTCCCAAGTTTGCTGTATCAGTCATTGTCTAGTCATCTTCATGTGGACAGCGCAGGGCATGACAGCTCTACCTATCCATCTCTCTTACCGCACCTATCTGTCATATCTGCTCTCTCACAACCCAAACACAAAAACTCAAATGCTGTCAAATCTGTCAAATGCGCTGCTTTTTCTGCACAATCTGGGCTATCTCAGTCAGATCCTCCATTCTGACTGCACCTCGTGAGATATATCAGAGGCAAAAATCTCTCCCGATCATTGTTATCTGCCAAAGACAGGGGCTGGATGTGATGTTGCTATCTATCCGGGATGGAAGTGGAGAGGTTGACAGGTTGAGATAGAGCTTCTGAGACAAGGAGAAGGCTTGGAGAGTATAGAGAGGAGAGAAGAAACACAAGGTCTGACACAAGCGGAGAGGAAGTTAGCACAGCTAAGCACCTTCACAGAATGTAGTATGTAGTTCCAGTAAGCAACATAACGGGTTGTCAGCCTCATCACAGCTGCTGTGAAATGTCTCTTTATACTTGTTGTGAACATGTTATGTTCCATTCTGTGAGAACTCTGAAGAAAGCCTCTCCCATCAGTTTTAATTGTAACACTGTTTTCCTGCCTGAAGATTTATCTGTGTGAACCAACCTTGAAACAATCCTTCTGTCCATCCCGAGTCTCTTTCTTATCTAAGAAAATGTCTTTGGGTGTCTCATTAAACCTTGACCATAAAACAATATTACTACAACAACGTGTAATGAACTGTTAAGAGTCATATCAACTATCCTATAATATCAACTGTTGGGGGGGGAATTATGGGGGCAGAAGAGGCATTTGATTCCTTAGTAGCAATACAACTATGTAACACTCTCCATTACAAGCAAAGGTCCTGCATATAGAAAAGCCCCTGTCAATGTCTTATTATTATATAGCAGAACATTAAGCAGTATTTGAATGCTGTAGCTGCTCAAAGTGGAGCTAATTGACATTTTACATGCTATTACCTAGTAACTATAGCAGTGCGGTGAAGTAAAAATATTACAATTATTCCCTCTGAAATGTAGTGGCATAGGTGTATATATATATATATATATATATATATATAAGTACTTAAGTAAAATACAAATACCGTTCTTTAGTACAATACAGTACATGTACGTAGTTACATTGCACCACTGGATTCAAATACACATAAACAAATCCTATTTCCTATTTCCTAAATCCTATTATATCAACTCTTATTGACTCGTTTTTGTTTGTATGCTAGTTTTTATGCTAGTTTTATGTTAGCTAGTTTAATCAAGTCATTTTTGGTTATCTCATAGGCCAACAAGTAATAATAAAATACATATAGCCAAGGGCGTAAATCTGATCTAACAGTAGGGGGGACAATAAACATAAAATTTCTGAAGAGCAATTTTTGAAGGGGACACAAATAATACAGCCACAATTATACTCGTAGAAGACATGCGTCCACAGAGGAAAGCCTTAATACTATCATTAGTGTAGCATGGAGACTGTACCATTATCCTTCTTTTCAGTGTTTCTCGTGATTCAATAAAAAAGATCTTGCGTCCTCCACATAAATATTAGGTTATGTCTGGGACAGAGGATATATACTTAACTGATCAGCCACTTAATTTCATATTGAGCAAAAAACAACTGTAGATCTCCAAAATTAACCCTAATATAAGTTCACACACATAACGTAAGGCTTATCGCCGTGGTAACGTTAGTTGTAGTGGGTGCATTTCTATCCAACAAGCTAGGTAACGTTACACTATATTACACTAACATTGCTTTTTTGTCATGACTAATTCATTAATTACTCAGCATCATTTCTATATGAGAAAAGAAAAACTTAATCTGATGTTTAATGTGAATAAGACAGCTTTGAACCGTCTACTTACTACATTCCTGTCACTACCGATGGGACTGTCACCGTGAGTGTAGCGCAGATCCTAAAGCATGCAGTGGACCAAACCACTCTGAGTCAAGGGAGGGGGGACTCAAAATGTTTCTAAACTTAAAAAGCACTTTTTGGGGTTTGTATTGTTTTACTGCTTACACAGATATTTAAGTGTACATCATTATGTTATTTACAATACTCAGCATTGTTTTAATGATATTTCTAGGGGGGGACAACCCTTAGATGGGGGGGGTCGTGACCCCCCCCGACCCCCCTGGGATTTACGCCCTTGCATATAGCATGATTTGCCACCTTAGGAAACCAAAACCACGTAGTTAACATTACAGAAAGATCATAGAAACGCTGACTGCTGGTAGGGAACAGGATGCTAACAGTGTCATTATTAGCACAGCCGCAAGAGGTCACTTATCAGGAAAACTGGGTTTTTTTTACTAGTTTTAAGGTCCCATAGTGTGGGTGTGGGTTATAGTCGACTGATTTTATGCTAGTTAGGCTAGTTGTTAAGCTACTTGTATGCTAGCTATAACCAAAGATACTCTATAATATAGATGGTGCATTTCAAGGAGCGCCAATGGTATAAAACGGTACACACTTCCTGTCTCCTAAATGGGCCACATTTGAAAGTGTAGCGAACGTCCTGTGGATGGACAAAGTTATATTTGTATAATTTATTAGTATTTTCTTTTGCTAATGTTAGCTATTTACATAGCTAAAAGACATATTAAGCATCACAGAGATTAGTTTTGTTAGGGCGTTCACGAACATTAATTGATGTTATCTTCTCTGTGTTGCCATTTGGAGTGCACCAATATATTCAGTTGTGTTGAATAGTGTTCCCATGTATTGAGATCTCAAAGCACCTTCAGGAGAAGGAGAATGAAAGCAGGTCATAGTATTGTAATTAGTTGATGCTTCATGCATGCATACAGCATAACATTTTTTATTAATAAGCTGTTTTGTAGGCATGCATGCTGCGCTGTATCACAGATGTGTGTATAGCGGTGTGTCATTGACTCCTACTGAAATGACTTACTTCCTGCAGCTTTGTCCTTGCGATCTGAATGCATGCCGTAGAACATGAACCTCTTTTACAGCAACTCATTCCCTCTTCTTCTTTCTTTTCCTTCTCTCTCTGGCAAGACAGCTACCAAATTAGCCAAGCTGCCCACGCTGCAGGTGTCAAATAACATCTTAAGTGGTTACAATAGGACATGGAGTAGCTGGCGTGTGGATAGGTACATATAAATGGCATTTATGAGACAACTTAACAACTTTCTACTATCTGCTGTACTAAACTCTCCATCCACCTCCTGGCCTCCAGTGGCGTACTGGGGAGCCGCTAGACTGGAGATAGCCATTAGTGCCCAGTGCGGAGCCCTGTTGTGTTCTGGGCGCTGGTAATGGCCCACTTTGAGGCATGGTGGGAGCTTGTCAGGGGGGTCTAATGAAGACAAAGGGAGGGTTTGTGGAGTAGAGAGGCATGTCTAAGGAGGGGCTAATGCTTCCTTAATGGAAACCTCTGCTGTCCTTGACAAATCGTAGGGTTAGAGATGGCGCTTGCACAACTGGCGTTTAGCGAGTGGACAATTGATGCACAGTATGCTGCAGGTGTAATGTGCAGAAGGCTTTTATGATTATGCTACAATTGTGATCACGGCACAAGGCCCTGCACAAGTTCCCTTTGTTGCTGGTTTGCAGAATCCCTGCATTACTTGTGACATTTCAACCACAATGTGCAAAAGACAGCATGCTATTACCAGAGGTTTCATTATTACAATTGGATAAATCACTATACAACCGGATACAAAGTTAATAAGTAGCAAGAGGACATTCAAAGTTTACAGCTGTCTGGAATGGCCCTCTACACTCTGTGTGATAATGGATTTCTCTGGTTACACACCTACTTTTATGAATTGTGAAGAGGATAGATTAAGCAAAAGATTGATATCAAGGGATGTGCAAAAGGAAGATCAATGGCTCTGCCTCTTGCTCTACTTACACAGCCTATTGTAATGTAGCAGTGATGTAGCAGTTACCCTGTAGTGCAGTGAAATGGGCTGTAATCTCTAGGCATTTGCAAAGTGCTCCTAAAGATCTCAGAGATGTTGATCGATACTTAAAGCTGGAGATGGTGCTATATTACTGTGAAAACATGTCATGTCTGACCAGAGGAATATCTGAGAGGAGAAAATGCAAATGTGATGTGTATACAGTATAAACATAAAACGTGAAGAATCTATTATTTAAAGCTGCACTAATTAATATTTCTACAGCAACAATTAATCTAATGACAATGTGTAATGTGTCAAACTCACAGAGAATTATCAGCATCAACATTATCACCTCCTTCATGTCCAAAGGTGAAATAAGTTTATCAACTTGTACCAGCTGTGAATCAGCTTCGTTGTACAGTATGTTGTCTGGGTTTCCACCAGACTATGGTGAAAAGGGGAAGAGATCAGCCTGAATTCTGCATACAAACATGTATTTAAGAAGTGCAAATGTAGCAAACAAAGTACCCCGAAGTATTAAAGATCAAACCTTTTTAATTTTCTTCATTTACTTCCAGTGCCATTGCAGGAAGTAGTGTGCCTTTTTAGGTAGCCAGGCAGAAAGAAAGGGTGTGGAGGCGGTGGATGGGTGCGTTCTGGCTCTGACTCTTATGCAGGAGATTGAAGTTCACATCCTGTCATACACATGCAAGTAATGTGACACTTGTGTATTAACAGTTACCACCGTCGTTCACTTACCTTAATTACACGGTAGTTGCCATGCACAGATGTTGCAGAAGCGAATAATTATAATAAGACTGGCATTTAAATTAGTCCGAGGTTTAGCAGAATTGTCCAAGTGAGAATATACAGTCTGTCTTTATAACTTGGGTGGATGTGGCTCAGGTGGTAGAGCGGTCACCTACCAATTGGAAGTTTGGTGGTTGGATCCCTGGCCCTGCAGTCGTATGTCGAAGTGTCTTTGGGTTAGGGTTAGGGTTAGGGTTAACACTGAACTCCGAATTGCTCTCGATGCTGTGTGAGAATGTTCTGATGAGCACGTGGCACCTTGCATGGCAGCCACGGCCACCAGTGAATGAATGTGTGTGAACGGTGCCTATACTGTGTAAAAAGCGCTTTGAGTTGTCATTAAGACTACAAAAGTGCTATATAAATACCGTCCATTTACATTTACTGACCCTTTAAGGAAAAGAAGTGAGAAGTGGGTCTGTTGTCAGTAATTGCATTGTCATGCCAACACATTCTCACTCCCATCGCGTAAAATACGGACGCTTGGTCAGGTGCCTTTGGCGTTGTTATTGACGCGAAAAGTCTCCTTTAGCGTCATATCTAAACGTGCTTCATCTAAACGTGCTGGGTCGGGACTATTGGCGTCTCCTGGGTGAAAGTCCTGTGTTGTTTGACCCATCCACCCCCCCAATGTTTTCATACTACTCGCTACTGTTGTTGCTCTTAATGCTAAGTCAAATTCAAGTGCCGTGTAGCTGCTACACGGCACTGAAGGGCGCTTTTTCCGTCGTATCTGACGCTGACAGCCACTGCCCAAGCGTCCGTATTTTACGATTTCGGAGTGAGAACGGGTTGGTCATTCTCTGCTGTGGAAAAACTAGTGATTGGCAGACTGGGATGGGAGGAGGCATTGTTACTAATAGCAGAGCATTGATTTTTGACTGCCATGCCACACATCATTCAGATGGGACGTTCAGAAAAATGGTTCTGCTCACAGGCTGACTCACGCACGCACGCACGCACACACACACACACACACACACTCACACACATGGCAGGAAAAAAAACTACTGCTCCACCTATATCCAATCTGTCCTGTAGGCCCACAGAGCAGTGCAGTGATGGAGGGCTGACTGTAAAAGACTTCAGACCATTAGCTTCATTGATACCTGCCAAAGGGGTAGAGTAGTGGTGGTGGTGGTGGGGGGGGCTGACAGTACAAGATGAGTGTCACAACAACGTTATGAAGATGTTGCTGCCAGGAAGCATGAAGCCCTGTGAGCTGACAGGGTGGCATCACTCAACCAACGCCCTACACACACACACACACACACACACACACACAACCCTGCACAGGAACATAACCCCAGCTGCTCTGTCATTGTAACAAATTACATTTACTCTTGTTACTGTAATAAAGTATTTTGTTGTCTCTTTTTTTTAACTTGCTTTTGGACTTTTTAAAAGTTTTACTACAAAGTCACACAGTCGAAAGAATTGTACTTTTCGGACCACCATGGAACCTTATTTCGGAAATAAATGTGAAGTAAACGTGAAGAGACAAATAATTTTTTGATCCCGTTTGAATTAAGCCACGAATAACCTAGATGATGTCCGTCTATTTAAAAGATAATAAGGCAAAATGTAACGGGTTCTTCCTTGGCCCATGCTACACCCTTCCGCCAAGTTTCATGAACCGGGCCAGCAGTTTTTCCATAATCCTGCTGACAGACAAACAAACTGAACCTTACCTTGGCCGAAGTAACCATGCTGCCACCTCATTTCGTATGTCTCTGTGGTCATTTTTTTTTACGCCTGTAATGCTGTAGCACTGAGGCTGAGCTCACAGTGTCTACCTATGGCACTAAATCCTATCAGAGAGAAGTTCACCTGTCATCCTCTTCTCCTGCCTTACACATGGCAGTGTTTGGTACATCACTGGAAATTGTTCAGTGTGAGTATCATGTGAGGGGGAGGGGAAAAATTGACATTTTATTTCATTATATCAGGCGTCGTTGCCAGAAATCTACTTGCAACAGCACATCAGAGACAGGGAGAGGGGAGCTATCGTCTTGGCCTCACAAGGCACGAGCTGCAACCCCAGAGGATGCGGATTCACTCGCAAAGAAAGTGTGGCAAAAATGTATTTCAGGGTGGATCTGTCACTGTAACAATTCGTTAGCAGAACACAAGACAGTAAATGTGCTGGAAGAGTCTCATTGCTCATGCTTTTCTCCCTGACAGGAGAGGTGGGAGGCAGGCTCAGGGCTCCCTGGCGTGCTGCCACACTGCCCCCGTGTGGTGGGAGATTGAAACTATAATGCTGCATGGTGGTGTTGACTGTGGCAGGGTGTGGCAGTAGCTTCACATGATACTTACCAAATCTCAATGAGACTAGATGGACTTAGCTGCAGACCTAATCTTTCACGGATCCAGATTTGAAATTTGAAATCGGCTAAAAAAGCGTCTCTCACTAATTAACTCCTTCTGGAAATGGCCTCACCATTCTTGCAAAATATAGTGTATATGCAAACTTGAAAGATCAGTTTACAGATATGAAGCATAAAATACAGATAGCATTTATTCCATATGTGGGTCAATTTGAAGATTACTGTATGTAGATGGCCTCCACATCTGTGAGCAACATAATCCTGTCCATCACCACTGTGGTTCTGGTGATGGTCAGGATAATGTCAAACTCTATTTCACAGAGGGCCACAATGGAAAATGACAATCACATCAAGCACCACACATGTGTAGTTTATTGACATGCTTTTATTTAATCGAAAAAGTCAAATATCTTTGACTGTATTAGTGCATGTCTTATATAGTCTTCTCACATACAGTTTGGTCAAAATAAAGCCCTAAAAAGGCAGCAAAAAGTTTGTTAGCCATCATAGACTTTAGTAATTAAAGCAAAACAATGATAACATTTTTAAAGGTCACAGCAGACTCACAGCAACCAGTTCAAGTCAGAAATCTGCCAAATTCTGCTCTAAGTGTAGCGTAATTACAGATTCCCATCTTTTTGGTTTTGGTGCAGAACTAGGCGGGCCAAAATGTATTGTGAACCTAAATTGATATGTGTGTCGGATCAAAATTTACGAGGGGCCGGATTTTGGCCCTCAGGCCTTGAGTTTGACACGTGTCCTAGAGCAGTGGTTCTGAACCTGGTGGTCGGGACCCCCAAGGGGGTAGCGAGATCATTTCTTGGGGTCGCCAGATGGTTGGGGAGAGAAAAATAAAATAACATAGACCGCTGAATGGTTTTAACTTGTGTGAGTTTGGTACATTTCATGTGTTATATTTAGAGCTTCATTTGTAAATCAGGAGGTCCTGGAACACAGAAAGGGGTCTGAAGGCAGGTAAGGGGGAAAGAAAAAGTCACAAACGCATCTAAAATCCACAGAGTCTGGAGTAGATTGGACAAGGCTAGGTGCTAGCTGCTAAAAAAACTAAACTGTCAAAGCAAATAATTATTTGTCAACCCGTTCTCCCTCTGAACTCGTAAAATATGGACGCTTGGGCAGTGTCTCTCAGCGTCAGATACGACGCAAAAAGCGCCCTTCAGCGTGTGTAGAGCGCAGCGGGGAGAGCAGCAGCTACACGGCAGTTGAAGATGACATAAACAAACACAGGACTTTCACCCAACTGTCCTGTTCTTCTTTACCTAAACCCAACTGTCCCATTCTTCTTTTCCTAAACCCAACCGTCCTGTTCTTCTTTACCTAAACCCAACTGTCCCGTTCTTCTTTACCTAAACCCAACTGTCCTGTTCTTCTTTACCTAAACCCAACTGTCCTGTTCTTCTTTACCTAAACCCAACTGTCCCGTTCTTCTTTACCTAAACCCAACTGTCCTGTTCTTTACCTAAACCCAACCGTCCCGTTCTTCTTTTCCTAAACCCAACTGTCCCATTCTTCTTTTCCTAAACCCAACTGTTCCGTTCTTGTCCCACGTGTCATGGAAACGTAAGCACCAGACGACCTTTTCCTAAACCTAACTGCCTCAAAAGTGACGCCAATAGTCCCGACCCAGCGCGTTTAGATATGACGCTAAAGGAGACTTTTAGCGTCAATAACAACGCCAAAGGCATCTGACCAAGCGCCTGTATTTTACACGATGGGAGTGAGAATGTGTTGTATTTGTCCACATGTATTAATCAGAGCATTCACAAAAATGACTTAAAATCAGCATGGGGAGGCGTGTAGAAACAGCTGTTTACACCGGTTAGCAGCTCTCTTTCTCTCGTTGTCGATGGGGGTGGGGGGGGTCACGAAAAGCTTGAGAACCACTGTTCTAGAGGGAGCCTTGATACTGGTGCAGCTAAATGGACTGATAAGGCAGATGATTAGTGATTGGCTGCTGTGGGGGTATATGCCAGTGGAGTGGCAGGTTACATGATGATGAAAGGTTGAAAGGGAAAGAAAGAAAAATCTGTTACAGATTTCCTTATAAAACATTATATATATATATATATATATATATATATATATATATATATATATATATATATATATATATATATATATTATAATATAAGATTTAATTTCCCTCTCATATAAATATTAATATATTTTCTCATATAAACGTAATTTTCTCTGAGACACTCGAAAGCCATCACTTTGCTTTCAGGGTTCACAAGCCGTGAAGATTGGAAACCACCTCCTCAAAAGTGCCCTAGTAGACTAGAAAGGTATGCAGCAGTGTATTCTTAAATACAGGTTCTCCTATGAGTTTGTGCTACTGTACACACACACACACACACACACACATACACATACACACACACACACACACACACACATAAAAGTAGACCCAAATGAAAGCTGCAGATTTTTTTTTTTATAGTTTTCAGCACTGATCCAGAATAAAATCTGCAGTCTTTAGCGGGCTGCTTTTGTGCTTGGGGTGGTGATGTGTTAACATACTGAGTTTTATTTGAATTTTTTCATGATCTGTGGAAAATTCTGCCAAAAAATGTCTGCAGTGCAAGGGCCACACCTAGCAACAGCTCATGTCACATTGCATGACAGTGCACTTGCTTTGGCTCACCCAGTCTTGCATGACTGACTGACTCCACTCTGTAGACACTGGACCTCATTCAAGCTTTTCATCCTCACAAGGTGCTCTGACAATCACAAATGTTTTTTATTATAAAGGTATACGCCCCACACAGACAGCAGCGATTATTTAGCTGCTCTGTATGGTCATATGCGACAGACTTAAGCGTGTGAAGTTTTAAAACGATTGCAGGTGTGTGAAAATGGAATGGAATCCTTGAGTGGATTCTGGGATAATAGTTCAACAGCTTTCTGTTTTGGGGAAAAATTGAGAGTGACAGAGTTGTGTGTGTGGCGAGGGGTTTGTGGCATTAGAGTGGCTGTGTGCCTATATAAGGGCATGTGAGGCAGCTTGAGAAATAGTTGCCACACAAAACTCCATTTTACCTGACAAGGAAATATCTGTGGACGAGGCTTGTTCAGCATTCAGGGTCTAAGCATAGATTTTATAAGTGGGGTGGCACAGGGGGGGACAGATAATCAGTCAGGGGGGGCCTATTGTATCAGAATACAGCATAAAAAAAATCTGCTTGGAAATATAGTAAATATTGGATAGGATAGTACAACATAATGTAATTCTGCTAAATAAAACATCACAGTTCATATCATTTGTTTTTGTTTTAAACAAATTGTATATCAGAATACAATACACGGGGCAGCTGTAGCTCAGTGGTAGAGCGGTTGCCTGCTAATCAGAAGGTTGGTGGTTCGATCCTTGTCCCTGCAGTCCCATGTCGAAGTGTCCTTGGGCAAGACACTGAACCCAGAGTTGCCCCCGATGCTGTGCATCGGAGTGTAAATGTGTGTGAATAATTATCTGATGAGCAGGTGGCACCTTGTACGGCAGCCTCGGCCACATAGTACGAATGTGTGTGAATGGTTCCTGTACCATGTTAAAGCGCTCTGAGTAGTCGTTGAGACTAGAAAAGCGCTATATAAGAACAGTCCATTTACACATTTTCTATAGGCTCAGTCTGCCACTTTTTAAAAAATAATTTCAGTGCTGGTTCCATACAAGGGGGTAAGTCTCTCTGTACAGACTGTAAAGCCCCTTGAGGCTTTGTAATATGAGCTGTATAAAATTGACTTGACATGACATTCCTTAAAATTATGAACTCATAAAACTGTGTGTTTCATAAGGGGGCTTTTGCCTTTGTCAGAGTCAGAGGCAATGGACTGTGGTAGTATGGGCTCATCATAACCTCAATCCCCAAACAATGCATGTTATCTAACAGTAATGATTCTCCCCCATGTAATAATCCCCTCAGGGCAGGCGGAGGCTGCAGAGATCTACAGGCTTTATAAAAGTGCATCCAGCTAAAAATGACACTGTTTCATCTCTGTCAGTGAACTTTGGAAGCTGGTGTAACTCTGCACCCTGAGGAGCGGAGTGATAGATAAGGCTGGCAGGTGTGGAGATGTGTGTTTAGGTGCTGGCTGGTGTGTGCAGCCTCATCCACACACCCATCTTCAGGTTGCAGGGGGGGATTTAGTGTACCAATGGCTGCCTGTTACCAGAGACCTCCAATATGACACCTGAAATCACTCCTTTGCCTCTGTGTATGAGCAATTTAAGGCAATAAACCAACCTTTTTTGCCAGAGAGACACTTTTGTCAACACCATTTTACATCCAAAGCAATTCCGCAAAACAGCTTCACACTCTCACAAGCTGGGAGAGCTTCCTCTAAAAGCTAAAATAATGACTCTGGATTACAATCCATTACAGCACAACGATGTCCTGCTTCACATTTTCTGCCAGCAATGTGCCCTGCCCTCTGTATTACTGCAAGCACGCAAGAAAGAAAGAGAACATCACAAAACGTTGGGGCGATGCCAATTATGCCACATCCTCAGCGTGCCGCGCCTGCCCGCCCCAGGAGGCCTTTGTAGTAAAACGAGAATGGCAGCACAACACTCCATGACCATGACTACACACACACACACGCACACACATGGCTAACAAGCTTTCTGGAGTGGTGATAACAGCACTTAACCATAAATAGTTTCATCCGCCACAGTGAGAGAGAGAGAGAGAGTAAAAAGACGGTTTAATCCTGGCCTTAAACCGTGGTAAAATTAGGACTGAGAGCAGAATGCAGGAGATTAGGCCATGGGATTAATTCTTCACTTGTGAGAGGACCCACTGCTGGAGGTGCAAGAGGAGAGGAGAGGAGCTAGAGGAAGAGAAGAAAGAGGAGAGGAGAGAAAAGAAAAGGACAGGTGAAAGATTATGGGATTTTTTGGCAAATACAGTATAATGAGTGAATGTCTTTTATAATACCCTGGAAATGGGTGATAGATAAAAGTGTGTGTGTGTGTGTGTGTGATGCAGTACTATTTCATGCATATAGAACTCAAGTGAAATATGACAATATAAAGTGGTGTCAAAGGCTTTGTGTAACTTCCACCAGAGATAATCCCAGGCATGGCAGCAGCCACAGATCCACCCAGTGTGAAAGGCTCACCCACTGCTGCGGACTCAGCATTCATTAAAGCCAGCTGGCAGCCAGCCAAAGAAGCAAAGGGTGACAACTTAATGTTTCAAAGCAGATCCAATCTCAGAGGGAGATTTGGTCTGGGCCAACATACCTAATATTTTCATACTTCTAGGAAGTCAGGCTCAGAAAAACTCCATTAATGAATCTACATTGCGTGAAGTAAGTGAGGGGGGAATACTCGTGCTTTAGTTATACAGTTCTCGGCCTCTTTATCACAGGCTATATAAAGGTTGTTTCCAGTAATGCCCAGTGACTTTATGACTAGCATGTAGATCATACCATACGAGCCATGAGCTGCAGCTTAAAGTCCTCTTAAAGCTGCCCTTAATAGACTGTAAGCCAGCAGAGTGTTCTTAAAGTGCATGTGTTCATGCACATTTTTCATGTGTGTGCAAACCACAGAGGGATTATCTTATCATGATAGAAGTAGTGGGTAGCTTTTTTTTACAACAGCATGAAAGTTCACAGTGGCTGAGCCAGAGTTTTCGTGACAGGGGTGGCCCAAGTGGGGGACTGGGTTTTGCAAGGAGGGACATGAAGTTTGTGTGTGTGCGTGCGCGTCGGAATAGCATTTACTAAACAGTCTATCTGTTCTCCCTCCTGTATGCAAAGTCCAGTAATACTGTGTTTACTCAGCCCGGTCTCATGGCAGTTTGTGTAAATGTGACGTTATTTGAATCTATTGATACGTGTTCACGGAGACGTTTTTGTCGTTTTTTACGTGGCGGACAACACAAAAATGTGAAGTATGTATTTCGATGGGAAGCGTATTTTGTGGCCACAGCACGAAAATGGTAGGGAGTAATATAAAAAGCCGAAAATCCGCGTAGGGAGGTTGGTCGGGGTGGTGGATGGGTCAAACAACACAGGACTTTCACCCGGGCGAGCAGGGATCGCGTCCCGCGTGTGGTGTTTTGTCCCGCGTGTTACTGTGGCGGCGTCTCCCGGCGTTTAAGGCGCCCTTTCCCCGTAAGTTTTTTCCTAAACACAACCTCCACCATCCCGTTATTGGGGCGCCTTCCAGCTTATGGAGCGACCTTTTCGGCCGCCTCCCAGCGTCCTTTCCCCGAGAAAATAACGTGACATTTACACATAAAAAAACAAAAAAAGGTCTCCGTGAACACGTATCAATAGATTAAGAATAACGTGGACATTTACACGAACTGCCGTGAGACCGGGTTGGTTTACTCTAAATCTGTGAAATATGTCCTGAGTAGGGTTGCACGATATCGATTGTGAATATTGCAATATCAATATTAATTTCAATATTTTTAAAAACATATGTAAAATTACAAAAGTTATTGGAAAATGCATCAACATAGATTCATAACAAATCAAACAAGTTTTTTTACAACACAAGGTTTATTTCAACTGACGGTCATATTGGACTGGTCCAACATGAAGAAATAAATAAGGACCATGTCTACAGAACAGGACATGTTCTACTGGTTGGACAGTATAAAATATATAAATAAAGAGAACAGGACACAACTTTTCTTTCTCTTCTCTGATTCATTCCGTTTATCTCTATTTCTTCACTTACACTGTCACTCTGTCGAAACATGCACACGTGGTACGTTTCATAGGGTTTGTCACATAGTGGACCTGTGCGCTGACGTGTATAAAAATGTGCAAGTGGCACTGTAACTGGCCAATGAAATATGATCATTATAGCATTTCAAGCAGGCTCTAAATCGAACACAACTAAGCCATAATTTGATGTAACGTGATATCGCGATAACGATATTGAGTCGATATATCACCCCTAGTCCTTCCTCCACAGCGCTAGTCCACACAGCATTCCTGGATGGAAGGAAAACATGCTCTGGTTTATTGGCATTTCTTTAAACCAATCACAATCGTCATAGCTAAGGACCTCTGCAAAATAGCCTCAGGAAAGAACTTGTGTACGTGTGTACGTTCAAGAGTTGTTTTAGTCGTGCAACAGAAAACTCCGATTGGACAGATAGTCTAGCTAGCTGTCTGGATTTACCCTGCAGAGATCTGAGGAGCAGTTAACCATAGTCCTCAGAAATCCACTGGAGGTTAGAACGCCAACACAAAGAAAGAGAAAGGGGACGGACATCCGGCTGAATTTCCAGCGATGGCTAAGTGACTGATACAACAATCTTTAAGCAAGGTGGTGAAACAAGCTGCAATGTTATGTTATTGGGAACACCCATTTTCATCCACTAAAAGTTCTGTTTTTGCCTACTGACATGCTCAGATTATTATTCTAAGTGTCTGGCAACATCATGGAAATGATCCCTACAGATGTTGAACTTTTTGTTAAAGAGTAAAATCCTTTTTGTTTAACATGAAACTTGGACTTGAATTTTTCCATTTACTTCGACTCCACTACATTTCCGAGGAAAATATTAGTTACTAGTTACTTTTCGAGTCAAGAAGATTTTCAGATGAAACCTTATGATACCTTTACAACACATCATTATAGAATAAATCAGTGCTTGTAAACCTTTTTGGCTTGCAAAACAAGGCAAAAATTTGTTTCATAAAAATATATTTGTGACCAGGGACGTCGTTAGGCCTGTTTTAGGGGGGCTGAAGCTACCCCAAAATGTTCCTAAGCCCCCCCAAATAATAAGAAAAATAATATATATATTTTTTTCTCTTTTTTTTTTTACAGTGCACTCTGTATCACTCACTACATTGCATCAATCTTCCTTCACCATTCATCTGTTTGTGTCGTCGTGCACTGCAGTCTGTCTGTTTTATTTATATTTCATGAACTGTCAGCTGGTGGAAAAGGCCGAGACGGAGGCTCGACGAGCCCGCGTGCACGTAATGGTATGTGGACGAGCGAGGTAGAGAGGGACTGAAGAGAGAGAGCGCCTGGCGGCATTAAAACAAAGCAGGAAATCCGAGAAATAAAACGTTGTTTTCGCCGATTTATCACTCGAAATGCAACTGTAGCAAGCTTCTCACTATCGCTAACGTTATCCAAATTCATATTTCGAAACAACAAATAATATATCCAGTTACAAAAAAAACGGAAATTCGAAAGTTAAACAGAAGTACAAAGAGTCGATGGCTATGAAGATGATAGGCTACACCGTCCCGTCTCGTCTCATTGGTGTCTTTTTTTTTTGTCTGAACTTGCTACTGCACACAGAGTGAGTGATAGGCTACAGAGTGAAATTGTAAGTTAGTCTAGCTAGAGTGAAATACAAGAAATACCTAACCTAGTTAGTTATCCGAAGTTCTCTATTCTTTGCCATTAATATAGCCTGCTGCTATCTCTATAGTATTAACAGTCCCCACAGAATGTTGTCACTGAAAACTAAATGTTATAGTGTCACTACTAATGCTATTGTACTGTTATATCCTTCAATTTATTGAGCAGATGGATACTGGACGATATTTTGAGAGAGGGAGAAAGAGAGAGAGAGAGAGAGAGAGAGAGAGAGAGACAGAGAGAGAGAAACAGGAGTTTGGCAGGGCAGCTGATTCTGAGGGAATTGGCTTGATTGAGGTAAGTTATGTTAGTGGCCTGCAGCAATGGTTCTCAAAGTGGGGGCCCAGGGACCCCCCAGGGGTCATTGAGGAGGTCCCCAGCAAAAAAGTGAAATAACTTATTTTCACTATAATTCCATCCATAATTTACACAATGTTTCATAGATTAATTCATAGACTTTCTGTAATAAAACATCTAAAAGCAAAAATCCTATGAAATGGGGACCCCTGGACAAAATCTAATCAAATGGGGGTTTGTGGTCTAATCGGCATTTCAGTTTAGGGGTCCTTGATGTCTAAAAGAACCACTGGGGGGCTACAGGGCTAAGGTCTACAGGGCTAAGAAAATGTGAGGCGTTTTGTTTTCTTCCTAAACAGGCATTTGTTGGCAGGTCTAGGCACTAAGGCATAGCCTAAACTAAATTATTTTATGATATTTATTATATATGCTATATTCTGACCAATTTAACTTTCTACATTATGTTATACAGTATGTAGATTTTGTAGGCTAGGCTCTACATGAACATACATACATATCAGTCCCTCCAGGAATTTGCGATGCAAATTCATGCAAATTCAACCACTCACCCTGGTTTTTATTTTTAAAGTATAGTATACACACAAAAAAATCTTTTTTTTTGCAATTTTCAGTCTCTCGCAACTTGATTGCAACAGAAATATCAGACTCAGCAGGTCTGGCCTAAGTACGTTCCCCCCATGCAGCTTTGAAGTATCTAAAAGCTAACATTAGAATAACATTTGTAAGTAAGATTTTACAAGGTAAAGTTTTGCATAGCCTGGGGGCTAAGCCCCCCCTGTCTTTCAATCCTAGTGACGTCCCTGTTTGTGACTAACCTACCTAACATATACAACAGTTAAATGCTTCTTTGCATTGGTGACAAGTCATTTTAGGTTATTATTATTATTATTATTATTAGTTATTATAATATATAATTATACTTTTTCCATTAAAGTGTAAACTTTGTACTCAACTTGTAGTGTGATGTTCTGCAACACTTGAAAGGTTAATTACAGTTTTTCTCAATTGTTTACACACTAACACTGGAACTTGCTAGCTAGCTGAGACAGCATGTAATGACTTTAAAAGACCCTCAAAATGAAACCTGAAAATAACCGTTAAAATATATAACAGCTGTTACATCAGCTGTAGCCTGCTTTCCCCAGTGTTTAGTTTGAGTTAACGTTATTTTAGACTGAATCAAGCTGTCAGCTAGCGGTTAGCCGAATTAGCTGTTAGCTAAACTAACGTTAGCTTCCCGGCGGAGGCTAATGGCAGAAGTGTGGAACAGATCGTGTTTCGTGCAGTGTCGTAAATCCTCGTGACGGATCGTGCAGGCAGCACAGATCGGGTACTGACAGACTCATATGTCTAAGAAGACAGACAGGAGGAAACAGATCTAGCTAAGGAAGCAATTAAGTCCAATAAGCTTCCAAAGCCTACATTTTTAAATGCCCTAATTGGGATCAGCCTATCTAGCGGCACATCTGTCTGCAAGTGGTTTAAAATTGCGATACAGAGAACATGAAGTCCTGTTTGCCCATTTACAAACTATACAGTATACCTTAGGGATGGTCATTTGAGCGCAAACAAAAGTACATGTACCAACCCCCTGAACCAATTCTGCTGAAATAAAAGCACACTTCCTGCTTTACACTCTGCAGACTGCAGTTCTAAATCCAAAATTCTTTTAAAACACTCCACACAATTCTCTACATGTGGCCCGATCTTCATGAATAAAATCTTTTGTGCTCACATGGAACAGACTGCTATTCAAAATGCTAAACTCAGATGTTCTCCTATCCACTCAATTCAATTCAATTTAATTCAATTGTATTTATAGTATCAAATCATAGCAAGAGTTATCTCAAGACACTTTACAGATAGAGTAGCTCTAGACCACACTCTATAATTTACAAATCCCAACAATTCCAGTAATTCCCCCAAGAGCAAGCATTTAGTGCGACAGTGGCGAGGAAAAACTTCATTTTAGGGAGAAACCTGGGACAGACCCAGGTTCATATGGCGCTTTTCCATTACATGGTACCTACTCGCCTCGCCTCGACTCTACTCGCCTTTTTTGGTTTTCCATTACGAAAAAAAGTCCCTGGTACCTGCTAACAGGTACTTTTTTTAGTTTAAATTTTGAGTTTCCAGTGCTCTGTATAACTTTAGATTCGGTGATCCATTTATTCACATTTCTGTAAAACACATGTTTACTGTAATGCTCTTCAACAATAAGAGTAAAGTTCTTGCATGAACCCCTATCAGCTGACTCACCCACTGTGGCCTGGTTGTGCGATCCCCCTGGTCTATTCTTTGTGAACACGTTACTGCGAAAGTAAGGTCAAAAGTTCAGGGTGTGCTGCACCCTTTGGCCGAATACGATCACCTGTGTTTTTTAGCCTAAAAATAATCGGTTTGTTTTATTAATGTATTTATTCATTTTTCAAATATTAATTATACTATTTACACATTAACACTTTTTTATTTATTTATAAATCAACCACAGCAATTTCTTGGGGGTGCTAAGGGGGTGCTATGGCAAACCTAGGGGTAGCTACTCCCCGCCCCTCCCTGGCGCCGCCGCTGCCCAGAGCTAGGTTAGTAACAAGCATTTCTGGAACATGGATGCACACAGATGGAAAGAGAGAGGAGAGAGGAGCTCAGTGTGTCAAAGGAAGTCCTCCGGCAGTCTAAAACTATAACAGCATAGTTGAGCTGGAGCATGGCAAACCTGAGCCATCTCTATAAGGGTTGGTAGATGAATCTGACGACTATGAAGAGAAGCAGCACATGGGCAAACACAATGATTCTCAATTGTTCAAGTAGCAATCAGAGCTTTAGCAATAAAAGGGCCACAGCTGAGTGTTATCGGGTGATGACTCAGAAAACTCTCATGACAATGAGACAACTGTGAGCATACAGACGTGTCTGCCCAAGGGTGACCCACATGCACATCAAAATGGATCTTTTTTAAACTCTTTTTGTGCTCACACAGCCCAAGATATCTATTTCAGTGCAGTTTACTCTTAACCTGTACCTTTTATGGCAGATGCTCCTAATAGATTCCCACATTCCTGGCTCCAATTACTCTGTGTGAAGGTTTGTACCCAAACTCATAATAGATTTACACATGGGCTCTTCTGTTTTAGAGAAATGGATGCCAACATAGGAGAGAGGCATAGCAAGAGGAGTGGGAGTTGAAGGAGGAGGACAGGGAAGAGAAAGACAAAGAATCAGAAAAGGAAGGGAAAAGTAGCACTTATGAGGAATTTGCCTTGGATGTTGGTGCATACATCAACATTAATAAAAAATAAACAAACAATAAATACAGAAACAAATAGGCCTACCACATATATAACTATTTAACATAAAAAAGAGGCCGTATGGATTAGTGCAGGATGTGCAAATGTCGAGGAATGAGCAAAAGTTCAGGATATATAGAATGTGCAGAGGACAGGATGTAGGATTGAGAGTCAATGTCATTGGGGGCAATGGCGTAGCGGACACAGGGTATGCAGAGAACATGCCCCCCTGCACTTTACATGACGGTGCCCTCTGTCCCTCACACTTACAACACGTTGGTTGATTTCAACGCACCATAAGTAGCAGACATGCACGTTAATTAGGTTGCGTCAGTTGGTTGATAGATTCATATATAGGCAATAATAAAAATATATACAAAAATATAGGGAGGAAAACTAAATCTACTAAATATGCAATAATTAAGATAAGTGTATCTGATGGAATAGTGGCATACTGTACATACAGCAGCCTATGTAGCCTAGTAAGTGTGACACTGAACAAGCAAAAGGCATAAGTCTCCTGATTAGGCATTCACACTTTTGTTTTACACTGAGCACATCAGTGTTCTGTTGGTTCTTAGAAAGACATGTTTGTATCATTTGTTGAGTTTTCCCTTGTGTGTGTGTGTGTGTTTTGGGATTTCTGTGTTTTGTAGGCTGTTAGAAAATGTCTTTAAACAATTGACTGTAATAGGCAGCACTGCAGCAGTAGGCTACAGATATTCTCGCAACACGAGAACTAAAGTTTGGGACTCATATGGTGTAGTCTCGCTGCTCTCGCATTGCCAGACCTATCTCTACAGTGCTGATATGATGCCGTGTAGGCAATAACCTCTTTGCTGTAGGGTGGGGACTAAACTGCTCTTCATTTTTGGCTCCAGTGTCTTGCCGTAGCGCCAGTCTCCGCCTCCAAGGATAAAAACCGGCTGCGCAAACTCTGTCGGTCTTCTCCCACGTCAACCAGAGCAACAGCTACCAGAAATTCACCACTCAACCGAGCGTCATAATGTGAGTGTGCTATTCCTCTTTTTTTTACGTGTATATGTTACGTCTATATTAATATAGGCCTCTGTCTAATTCCCCCTGTTATTTAAACGCCGGAGTTTGAAGCTAGCGTTCAAGTTAGTTTTCAGAAGTCGGTATTTTCCAGCATGTGTGGTCTAACGCAAAGTTATTATGTTCGATACGTTCTCGGTAATGCTGTGATTTCAGTAGTTACGTTAACGTTATGTTAACTGACGCTATAATGGGTTAACGGTGTATTGGTGGTGCTGCAGTCCTGGCAGATTGAGGCTGCGCCGCTGCCCTGACATGGCAAGTCAGTGTAGCAGCGCGAACAAAAGACCATGCGGATGGGTGTGAGGCCTAGGCCTGTGCTGCTGTCCCCTTGGAACAGGGTGGAACACTTCCTCGCTCTGTGGCAAAAATGAATTGGCTACTTGGGCAGTAACGAGGGGTCGCTCAGCAGGGTGAAACTCCCTTGTTTGGCAGGAGTTAACTGTTATCAGGGTTGAAGACCGGCTGTCAAGTGCAGCCGGCCGAAGACCAAAATGTCATTAACTCCAGTGAGCTGTCGGCTGAACGAGCGCACGTGCAGTCAAATGCCTTTGAGACAGGCGCAGAGTTGCTACTGAATAAGCCATGTGATGAATAAGCTGCAGGGCTGATTGAACACTAATTATTACCCCACATGCTATGCTAATGTCGCTATGCCTCAATTTGGCCAAGCGACTAGTAACATTATCGTTACACCCAACTTATTTGAGTAAATGTTAACGGTAGTGACTAACGTTTCTGTCATAATTGTTGTAAAGTTAGTTGCTCCTAACACATAGCTAGTCGTTCAGGCTCGTGATACAGCAGTCCATTAGACATGTCTTATTTTATGGAGGCCGGTTTTGCAGATGTGTCTGGAACCCTTATGTTCCAAGGGAGGAGGGAGACCTAGCTGACTTCACGTGTCGGCCATTTAAAAAGTGCACTTCCTTAAAGTGCAAGATCATAGTCGTGCATTGGTGTATTGTAGGCCGTTACTTCAGCCTGCTGCAGGTGGGACTGTGTTTGGAGTCTGTCTGCAATAGCTGTAGACAGTGACATGATTTGACCTACATCAGAAAGCCGTTGATGTGTCAAATCTGTTTCCCTCCTGTTTAAATCAGCGTAGCGCCCCTCTCAGTAGTTGGGCATGGTTCAGATGGGGAACAGGACTCTATGCTACACCGGTATTTTTGGAAACTATACAATAACTTGTATCTACTCTTTCTGGGGCTTTGTCATATTCAGGCTTTGTCTTTTGAGATTCGATCTTAAAGGAAAATGATGCTTCTGCCAGTGGCTATAATTCTCCAAGGTTTATTTTCATGTTAATCTGTAGTGTTAAGGCTTAATTTTTGTTTATTCCTTTTGTTGGAATAACTTTAGTTAATGCTCCCCTTAGCTGCACAAAATGACAAATCAAGTTTTCTTGAATAAACTATGTAATTGTATCAAAAGTAAACTTCTTTCTTTAAGATTTTTTTTTCTTTTTTGGGGGGGGCTTTTCCACCTTTAATGGACAGGACAACTAGGTGAGAGGGGGAAGACATGCAAGAAATAATCACAGGTCAGACTCAAACCCTGGACCTTGGTGTCGAGGCATAAACCTCTGTATATGTTAGGGTTGGTACGGTTAATGAAAAAACATCCGAACCGTATGGTTCACTTGTCTCGGTTCGGAATGTGTGTAGCGCTGTTCGTCAATACACTTCTAATGTGCACAAACCACTTACAGCCGTTGTGCCCTCTTTCAACACTAGGGCTGCACGATATGAGGAAAAGCTGCGATGTGCGATAACATTGTTTAATATTGCGATGACGATATGACTTGCGATAAATATTCAAATGTCAATGAAGGTTTTCTCTGTCATTCATTACTCTATATACATGGGTTTCTCGGCAACGTCATCACTGCTTGTGCACGCAACCAGGGGGCAGAAAGAAGACGTGTTGTGTAGCTAGCTAGTAGTAGCGGCATAGCGTAAGTCAAAATGCCAAGGAGTTGTTGCGTGGTTAATTGTACAGAGCCAGTGATGGGTGCGTGATGTTTAATATACCTAGGGGGAAGCATGCTTTTGCCAAAAACTGGCGGAGGTTATGGCTTCAAGCCATAAGAGGGGCCGATTGGGGTCATATGCAAGAGTCAGGCTCCCATTGTATCAATCAGAAAAGTTGCGTCGATGTTTTGGTAACGTTAGTGCAATAGCGTTAGCCTAGCCTACTAAGTAAATATTACGACTGCCTTCGGAGTATATCTGCGTCCACGTTGCCAAGATAAGACCTGTGGCGTTAGTGCTCCTTTTGTACATAACTTTATTGAATGAAATATTAAGCTTCGCTCCTCTGAGATGGGTGGGTTTTTGTTAAGTTACATACAAAGCTAACTAGCCTACATTAGCTAGCGGACATTAGCTAACGTTGCCGAGACAGTGGCATTAGAGCTTCTGCGAGTTAACCAAGACAGTGTTGTCGCCCTCTCGCCCACAGTCAACCTCTGCTGCTAAAAACAATCAACCTGCAGTGATGTTTTGAAACAAACCTATCGTACCTTTTCCCAGAAATCCTGGCCATTTTTTTAAGGCATAAAACAACCATAAGGGTACACTCAGGAGTAACCCTGCTGCTAACACGGGCTATTACATTAGCCTAAAATGATCATTATAGCCATACATATATATCACAGTAACCCTTCAAAATGATTAAATTGTAATCGGTCAAAAACGTTAGCTTTGTAAGACCATAAAGTATGTGTTATATAAATGCCATGACAAAATTCAAAGTGTAAATATATGCAATGTATGTCCAAAGTCTAGCCGCGATGTTTCCCCATTGGAATGAATGGCAAACAGAGCTATAGCTAGCTTCCTCGTAACGAGACCTCTCCAGTTCACAAAAACTGATTAAATTGTAATCGGTCAAAAACATTAGCTTTGTAAGACCATATAGTATGTGTTATATAAATGCCATGACGAAATGAAGGGACTAAGACAATGTGCACTGAGACAAAAATGCGTTTGCATTATCGGACCAGCTCACCAATCTGGCTTTCTGCCACTGGTATGCGCACGCACCCTGTAATGTTTGTAAACAGGAAACCCGTCTATTCATCGTGTCAGGCTGTCTGTTGCGATGTGTTTATCGCGCAAGTTCATATCGCGATGACGATGAAAATTCTATGTATCGTTCAGCCCTATTCAACACCTATGTTAAAACACTTACCAGAAATGACAAGCGGGATGAGCGTGACAAATGCAACACATGGCAGATGATTGGACGAATGCATCACGTTGGGCTGGCTGCTCTCAAATTTCAAAACTGTCTAACGGCGTCTCGTTGTGATTACGATCTCATATTTTACGAAAATAGTTCACCGAAACGTGTTTCTGAAAAGATTTTAAGCGAGAAACGGGCCATGCGGTTGCTGAATCTGTCCTCAGATTTTGAGAGGCAGCGAGCCGACCGCTCCTCAACGGTGGAGTGTGCAGTGCTGCGGGTCACGTCACCTATATTTTTGTAAGAGCTACACTGAAGTTGGTAGTTTGATACATGGAAGTTATTTCAATTGCTATTCTGTAATATTTCAATTTTATGTGCTAAAAAGGGCACATAAGTTCCTTTAAATGGCGATACACATTTTGTTGCCAAATAAATGAAAAGCTTGTTGAAATCATCATTGTCTTCCCTCTTGCTGTATCAAAATCTCACCTAGCTTTCCTCAGATGGTCCCAATAATGTGCTTAAAGTCAAATTCCCTATGTGCATGATTACAAGAGAGAACTGTTTTAATACCGTATCCTACATTGTGGATAATATGCTGAAGTATATTTCTGGAGTATTAAAGAAAAAATAACACGAAGAACCAGAAACCATGAGCCGAACTGTGTTTTGTGAACCGTACCACCCCTAGTAGATGTGTGCCTGCTCTACCGCTCAGCCACAACTTACTTAATTCTAACATTTTGCATGCTTGCCTGTAGACGAGATCACTTACTCTGCACTAAGAGTGGCTGCTACTATCAATTATTTTCATTAAGCTGCCATATGTTCCTTTTTATAATTTAGTCTGTAAAATGTTACACCCTATAATTTCCCAGAGCTCAAGTAGATGACTTGAAACTGCTTGTTTGGTTAGACCACAGTTTAAAAACAAGCCTAAGAAAAGAACCTTAAATGTTCAGATTTTAGCAGCCGGAACCAATGAGTGTCTGGCTTTTTCCCTCCTTAAAGTTGCTGATAAGTTTCTGTCAGCTGACACAAATAATTGACTTATTGTTTTATCTCTAGACTAGGTTCACCAGCGCTTGATTGGAAATTTGTGTACCGACTAAGCACTAGATATCACCTATAATTGGTACAAAATTGCACTATGGGAAACTTCAGTTAGACCTGTAACTATTATGACATAATTGTCAATTTGTTTAAATGATAACCTTAGCTAAGGTCTTAAGGTGTAGACTGGTAAGGTTATTTAAATCAACAATTACAAACTATACTATGAATTTTTAGCGCTTTTTTTCCAACATGCTAAACTGACTTTTTTTGACATGCTATGACTTGACTTTTTAGCACTTTTTTTCCAACTTACTATACTGTCCTTTTTAATTTTTAAGATTATTTTTTGGGGGGCTTTTCCATTTATTGTGAAGTGACAGTGGATAGACATGAAAGGGAGAGAGAGATGGGATGACACGCAGCAAAGGACAGCAGGTAAGATTCAAACTATAATGTAGAGGTGTGGTTTATTCAAAACTTGAAATTTGACTGAAGGAGACGAAGATGAATTGGAATTATTTCTGAGACAATTGTACAGCAAAATTTGGAATTGTTACAGCTCTATTCCCAGTAAATTTATATGGAATTGGTAGTGAAGTAAATATTCGTGAAAATGAAGCGTTCCCTTAGATTCTAGTCTCTTGACTTGGTGAAAGTGACTGTAGAGTCGGTCCAGTGCACCATAGAAACAGTGAGGATAAAAGTCTTTACTCTGTGTAGGCGGGGCTGGAAGCCAAAGTCACAGTAGTTCACTTTAGGTGATCTGGCTGTCAGATCCACACTGACCGGAGCTGCGTGTCGTCTATGTGTTTGCTGTGCAATGGGGTCGGGGGCCTCTACAGCCCGCCCCACCGCTGACTGTGCCAAATGCGACCAAGACCTGTGAGTGACTCTCCAGCTGTGTTCCTCCTGCAGACTTTTATATTTCCTTCATCTGTTTTTCTGCTTTGTTGTAGAATCATGGCCGAGCTGAAGGAGCGCACATTCATTGCCGTCAAGCCCGATGGTGTGCAGAGGGGCATCATTGGAGAGGTCATCAAGAGGTTTGAGACCAAAGGCTTCAAACTTGTGGCCATGAAGATGCAACATGTAAGTAAAGATTATTTTTCTAAAGGCTTTTGCTTAGATTTACATTATGACTAAAATTGGCGGCTTTCATAAGTCAGTGGTATTTTTATGTACATGATCTTGTGAGTGTGCCGACTGACAGACCTCCGGTGAGCTTAACCTGCTGCGTGTCTATTCCTGACTACAGCATAGATTAGCCACAGTGTAAGGGTCTCCTGATCCTCAAACACTTACCATGAAGTGTGCTTCATTTATAAACCTGCATTATGTGAGAACTCATACACAAAATATTGTATAATTGAGGTGAAGTAGATTAACCTTAATTGCTCAAATTAGCTCCCGGTGTTAGTGGAGAAGTCGGAAGTGAAATGAGAAAGGGAGCCAAGTGCAGTCTGGAAGAGGAGCACAGCCTGAGAAACTGCAGATTATTCAATGTAGAGCAGCAAGTTTTCTTTTCATGAGTAACCAGAGCCCCAAATGTCCTCACTTACTGGCTGACATCAGAACAGAAAGCGCTTCACTAAAATGACTCCTACTGAATTGGTCAGATTTGACTTTGAGTAGTTGGGTGTGTGCCTGTTTTTTGTCCTGCAGTGTCGGATCAGGATATCTGCTTATTCAACTTGAGGGACTAGAGTTTAGCAATGGAGTAGAATGGATTGACCATGTTCCAACTGTAAACAAACGGTAGGGGTGGAAGGAAAATCGCTACAGCATAGTATAGCAATACTTTTGTGTCGATACACGGGTGCCAAGTATTATAGAAATTGCACATGAAAATCTAGGTTTTTGGGACTATAATAGCGGGGACAGAGTTAAAAAAAAAAAAAAAGATTTCTTTCTTCCTTCAATAAAACGGATATAAGGTCATTGAATGCATCACAAGACTGTAGCATCGCTGTAGTCTGTCTACATTCTGACACTTATCAAGGCAGCTGCTGCAGTGTACTGATTGTGTACCAGTGCCCCACCCCCAATTGATGTTAGCATGGGGTCAGGATTTGCTGTAGCTGTTTAAATTTTACAATATGGACCAATAATTGGTGAAATGGTTTCACATGTCCGATGCTTAATGTCTGTCCACGCTGTCTCCTTGCTGCAGGCCTCTGAGGACCTCCTGACGCAGCACTACCTCGACCTGAAGGACCGGCCCTTCTTTCCTACCCTCATGAAATACATGACCTCTGGTCCAGTTGTTGCCATGGTAAGAGGGGACACAACAGATAAAATAAATTCCTATTTAACACCCTTTTTTCAATTCAAACCGAGCCAGTCAACGCGGGTTGATCCCTGGTTATGACCTTCAGATACGACATGGTCACAACCCGGCAACGACGTGGACCAAAACACTAACCTGCTGCTAATGGGCGCGGCGGGGTTTACACTCATTCAGTAAACGGCTAACTTGGCAAACTCCAGTCCAGCTAGAGTAGGAACTAGGATGGGCATTAGATTAAATTCTTAGTCTATCGTCGGGAGAGTTAACGGTCGACTATCGATTAATCATTAATATTTTTATATTAAAATTCATTTAACTTTTTATAAATTAAAAATGCAATGAAAATACAAAATACAGCAGGTTTTTCCTCTCAGATCTTAATTACAAGAACAACTTGTGGCAGTTAAACTGGAGTTTGTAGATGTAGGTTATAGATATATGCGGTTCTCTGAAGCAGCAGAACCTGCAGCTGCGAGCTGGCGTTCTTAAACGGAGACCCTCGTTTGTTCCAAAATAAAGAATCATGTTAAATAATAACTTAACCAAAAACATAATACTTAGATCTGACAGGTTTTGTCAAAATGTAACTCAAAACTATCAAAGGCACGGACAAAGCCTAATAACAAATAACCAGTAGGCTAACTCACATACAACTTCTGCACCAGTCTACTGATTTTTGTTGAGAAAGAAGCATGTTGACCTGATCTGGGGTCAGCTACCTGGTGACCATAAGTCCAGGCGCCGAACCCCCGCGTTGCCGGGATACACGGGTACCTCCGCGCTAACTTGGCCAGCCCGGGGAACCTTATTCCGTTCTTCGTAGTGAGTTTATACCAGTTTGGTGATGGTAGATCGTGACGAAATGGGATATGCTGGTTCCAATATCCATGTCAATAAACTTGCAGGTCCCTTGGGTAATT
Source organism: Perca schrenkii (assembly GCA_025617405.1). Classification (NCBI taxonomy): domain Eukaryota; kingdom Metazoa; phylum Chordata; class Actinopteri; order Perciformes; family Percidae; genus Perca; species Perca schrenkii. Next base: position 25,986,534 of record CM046807.1, read on the forward strand.
TTCTGCTCGTTGTGCATCGCAAATATTGCCCCCGGGTGGTCAAATGTTTAATTGCTGCCACACTGTGAAATTAATTCCATTGCTTCAAGACTCTCTCTACGCAACGCAACCAGCATTAGTTTAACGTGATCGACGAAATTCTTCAACTATCGATCGTCGAGTAATCGTGCCCATCCCTAGTTGGAACTGCTGCAGAGATGTTGCTCACTTGAGAGCGACAAGAACGAGACGGACCCGTGAATTGGAGAAAAATAAATTTAATTGTTTCGCAGCAATTACAATCTATAGCAAAGTGTGCAGCAACCTGTGCCGACTCTGCTCCCCCCATTTCAAACTGACTGTTTGTCCAGCCCCGTTTGTTGGTGACCCTGGTTGTGTGCTATTCACATTAGAAATGGCCCGGTGTGCGACCTCTGGACCCAGGTCACGACACCGAGATGGTCAATGTGCAGTTTACCCTTCAAACACCACGTGAGCCCTGGTTAAACAATCAGTGTGGAAGGGGTATGAGACTGTGGTGTTTTTCAACCAGAGACCATTTATGGAACATTAAACCTGCTCTGCTGTTGTACAAAATACCTGTAATTTTTCAGCTGTTTGGAGAAATGTGCTCCTTCAAGGAGTACTGGGGCAGAACTAACAAAGCAGCTGGCTTCATCCTTCAGTTATGTATTCCAGGTGTGGGAGGGCAAAGGTGTGGTGAAGACTGGCAGGGTGATGCTGGGTGAGACCAACCCCGCTGATTCCAAGCCCGGGACCATCAGAGGAGACTTTTGCATCGACGTCAGCAAGTGAGTGATTTGTTTGACCTCAGAGGAGCCCTAAACATCTCAACACGGCAGTCGGTAGTCCGGACAGAACTTTGTGGGATATTAAGTTTGTTTCTTTGGACCAAATCATCTCGGATACGTTGTATTCGTTCCTCACGGTTTGCTTTGTCCTTTTTTTTTCTCAGGAACATCATCCACGGCAGTGACTCCGTCGAGAGTGCCAACAAGGAGATTGCCCTGTGGTTTAAAGATGACGAGCTGGTCCACTACACCAGCTGTGCCGCCAGCTGGCTCTACTGAGCACTCTGGGTCCTGCAGCAGTCCTTGCACTGGTTGGAGACCAGTAAAACATTTGCCTCAGATTTCCCTCTTTTCGTCCATAGCCTAGAGGAGAAGAACTGAAGTTCTTCATGCCTCAGTCATCCCATTCCCCCTACCCCCCTACTCATCATACTGTACTTGGATCTGGTCCCTGCTGAGATCTGTCTAGTCAGAATTCATTCCTCAGTCCCATTCCTTTAGGAAACATTCCATCAATCCTTACATGTACAGTTAATGACTTTGGCTGTTGGTTTTGTTAAAGGTGATCTGCTTTCCAATAAAATGCACACAATACCCACAGCCTCGTCATTCATGAATCCTATGTGACATGCTGAACTCCAATTGAAGGGACTAGTTATGATAAGTGTATAATGTGGTGGTTCATATTAGATGCCTGGCAGGATTGGAGGGAGCATGATTTTTTTTTTTCTTTTTTTTTTAAAAAAGGTCTGTTCTCAGAATCCACATTGTTCTTTACTAAACGCGCTGTGTTCATCTAATATTTAGCAGTCCAAATGATCAAATAAAGGGGGAACTTGATTTTATCGGACTCAGTGAAGCCTCATATTGGTTTAACTACCGCATTTTACACAAAACATGACTAAATGTTGTCCCCCAATTTCGGAGTGTGGTTTTGAGTCTGCAACGTAAGAAGGGATCTCATCCTGGGCAGCATAAATGACCACAACCAATAAAAGTACATGGGTGCAGTGGTAGTACTGACTTAAATAGTAACAGTACTACAGTGTAGATCTGTTGCATGTAAAAGTCCTGCAGGTCAAAGTATTGGCAAGTACTCATGAAGAATGAATTATTGTATCACCTTAATGTTGCAGCTGGTAAAGGGGCGGCACAACATTTTTTTTAAAGTACTTGATTTTTTTTGTTCCCAACCTTTCTGGTCAGGGGTCCTGATGATACTTTTACTTATTTTCAGTGCAGGACTTTTACTTGTAACACTATTTGCAGTGTAGTACTACTTTTACTTAAGTTATATTTTCACACAAACTGCCAGGTGCAATAGGTGGACTGCGCAGGACACACCTAGCTGTGCTAGCTGCAAAGATTTTAGCTCCAAGAAGAATAAAAAGTCTAACCTTTTCCACGGCCAAGTGTGGATTTCTGACTAATCTGGATTTGTAACTCCATACCATTATAGTCATGAAGCTTATATATAGAATCTATGTATTCATGCCACTTTTAGATGCTGTCATGTTTTGTGAATGCTGCCCTCAGAGACTATTGGAAAAGCGAGGCATAGCTCAAATTTTGTTACTCACATCTGTTATTCTGTGACTCAGGTGAATCATAAACTAGCTTACATACATAGGCAATATTTCAGTGTGAAAGCCAGTTAACAAGAAGTAGAGTGACAATACGTGGCTTGGAGGGAACGTCAGTGATATTGCAAACACTAGTCTCGCATTGCCAGACCATCCACGCGCTGTAGTGATGGGTCGTTCGCGAATGAGTCGGCTCTAAGAGCCGGCTCTTGTAGGTGAACGACAGGAGCTGGCTCTATTTTTAAAAATATAGCCTATAGAAATTAAATAATGTAATAATGAAATGAGTGGACTAATTCAAGAACAAAAAAATAATTATATAGGCACACATTAGTTTCGACTGTCTGATCAGCCTCACATTCTGTTCCTGTCAATCATACACAAGGTGTCAACCAATTATACGGCATGAGGGAGGGGCCGAGCCATCACACACACACACACTGTCAAACTCGGAGGAGAGGAAAAACAGCTCTGAAAACAAAACAAAAGCAGGAAAATGAGTCGGAAGCACAGCAACATTTGGTATCATCTTAATGATGTAGACAATGTTAAAGCATAGTGTACAATTTGCCAAAACAAAATCTCATATAAAGCCGGTTATACGCACAACCTACACCGGCATACGCGAACTGTGCACCCAACTGTGAAGCTAGCGGAGCTTCGAGAAACTAGCGGTTCCGCTAGTGACGGTGGTGGAGCGACTGGAGCCAGCGCCTCACGTGGAGATGTATCCACTCAGTCAAGTAGGCCTAATCCACGACCCACAGCAACGCAGTCTTCATTCATTTCATTTAATAATTTAATTAGAATTGTTTTTCGCACCTATCATAGTCAAAACATTAATTTTTTTAAAGAGCCGTTTGTGAGCCAAAAGATCCGGCTCTTTTCAGTGAGCTGAGTCAAACGAGCCGGCTCACGAAAAAGAGTGTCCATGACTAACATGCTGCGGGGCGGAGGAGGGTCCGGCTAGTCCACACAGCATTCCTGGATGGGAGAAAAACATGCTCTGGTTTATTGGCATTTCTTTAAACCAATCACAATCGTCATGGTTGGTGCTAAGCTCCGCACAAAGCCGCTGTAAAATAGTTGTGCAACAGAAAACTCAGATTGGACAGATAGTCTAGCTAGCTGTCTGGATAGTACTCAGAAATCCACCGGAGTTTAGAACGCCAACACAAAGAAAGAGGAAGGGGACGGACATCGGCGAAAAGACATGCATCTGGCGGAATTTCCCGCTGCACCGGAGCAATCCCAGAAGTGGAACGACAAGGATATGGACTATGACACAATCAACTACATGAAGCTACACTGCATTGCTGGCTTATATGTGTAAAAAGAAGGTGAAGTAGTGAGAATAGTTGGAAAAATGGGAGTGGTTTTAATTAGTATGAATTTCATTGAAATGTTGAATTATGCCAATAATATATAAAAAGTGGAATATTTTATGTTTTTTTTTTGAAAATCTTAAAATGTGTATGAAGAAATATGTGAAACACTTTAATGTTTGAATGGAGTATGCAGTAGATACAGTTGAACATGCATGAAAAAGCATCTGAAGCGGCATGACTATTTGAAAGTGGGAAATGGATGAAGGATGCAAAATATAGAGTAAGCAATGAAAGAAGTTCAAATGGGAGCTTTACGGAAAGGACTTAAATGATCTTAAGTACTAACAAGAAGTCAGGGCAGCCAGTCCCTCCAGAAAAACGTGATTATGCAATTGCATAATTCAATGCATAATCAGCCAAAGTCTGCATATTTATGCGGGGGCCGCATTTTTTCAAATACGCCGCACTTTCGCCACATAAATTGCCGATTTCCGCGCAAAATATGCGGGGCTTGCATGATTTCATAATCCCTGCATTTTCGTTGCAAAAAAGTCACATATATCTTAGCAGAAAGTTGAAAAATGTTGCGTTTACTTCACACAAGCACAGCCATTTTCCCCTGTTGCCATGGGAACGTTATGAAGTGACGTTATGAAGTGACATTATGAAGTGACTTAATTACGCGACGTGAACATCGTCGAAAAGCAGGTGTTGGCACCTGCTCCACCACTGATCCAACCCGGCCACAAACTGCACTATTTTGCTCATATCAATAAACTCAGTTAATGGTTGCCATGATGTTTTAAAACCCACCCCACCCATCTGCTGGCTTGAATACGTAAGAAGAATTCCAAATCTATGAGAGATGTGGAACATTTTAAGGTTCGATTGGAGTATGAATCACTAGATAGAGTTGAACATGATGAAAAAATCAGCTGAAGCAGTACGTATAGTAAAGTGGAAAAGTGATCAAGGATCACTTTTCACACTTATGCTATACTTACTATGCTATGACTTTTTTATCATTTTTTGTATACTATACTATGACTTTTTATCGCTTTTCTTGACATACTATACTATCTTTTTATCACTTTTTTCCACATGCTATACTATGACTTTTTTATCACTCTTTTCGACATACTATACTATGACCTTTTTAGCATTTTTTTCATCATACTATACTATGACTTTTTTTAGCATTTTTTTAATCCTATAATTTGACTTTTTATCACTTTTTTGACATGCTACACTGTCTTTTTTTGACATATTTTTCTATGACCTTTTTATCATTTTTTTTATCATACTATACTATGACTTTTTTATCATTTTTTGAATCCTATAATATGATTTTTTATCACTTTTTTTGACATACTATACTATGACTTTTTTATAATTTTTTTCAATATATTATGACTTTTATAATGTTTTTCATCATACTATACTATGACTTTTTTAATCATTTTTTGAATCCTATAATATGACTTTTTATCACTTTTTTTGACATGCTACACTTTTATGTTTTTTCGACATAATATATGTCTTTTTATCACTTTTTTCGACATACTATACTATGACCTATTTCGACATGCTATACTATAACTTTTTTATCACTTTTTTTGATATACTATACTATGACGTTTATCACTTTTTCCCTCATACTATCTATGACTTTTATATAATTTTTTTCAACATACTATACTATGACTTTTTATCTATTTTTGACATGCTGTGACTTTTTTTTATCATTTTCTTCGACATACTATACTATGACTTTTTATAACTTTTTTCGACCTGCTATACTATTACTTTTTAAACACTTTTTCGACTTACTATAATATTACTTTTTAATATCTTTTTTCGAAATACTATACTATGTCTTTTTATCACTTTTTTCGACATACTATAATATGACATTTTTATCACTTTTTTCGACATACTTTACCATGACTTTTTTTTCAGCATACTATACTATGATTTTTGATCACTTTTTTCCACATACTATACTATGACTTTTTTATCACTCTTTTCGACATACTATACTGTCTTTTTTTGACATACTATACTATGACTATAGAGGCTAAACCCAAGCGTTAAGCCCCTGAGGTGCTCGTCTACGGGTATAGTAATTGACGCACTTTTTACCTTTTTGATCAATGAAAGTCCAAGTCATATTTGCAGTTAACGCCATTGGTTCAATTTATTTCCATGAGATATTCGTTGGTTTTCCAGACAAATTACTCCTTGTGTATGCTTGTGTGGCGTTGGTGTGTGCGTGGTCAAAGACTGTATGTGCTTCCCGGTTACACCTGAGGAACCAAAGATTGGTTCCTATTTATACCAAGAGCACTAATTGGCTCTTACAATGACCTTTTTATCATTTTTTTCATCATACTATACTATGACTTTTTTTTTATCATTTTTTTAATCCTATAATATGACTTTTTATCACTTTTTTGACATGCTAAACTATGACTTTTTTCGACATACTATACTATGAACTTTTTTTGACATACTATACTGTCTTTTTTTGACATATTTTTCTATGACCTTTTTATAATTTTTTTTATCATACTATACTATGACTTTTTTATCATTTTTTGAATCCTATAATATGACTTTTTATCACTTTTTTTGACATGCTACACTATGACTTTTTTTGACATACTATACTATGACTTTTTATCACTTTTTTCCACATACTATACTATGATTTTTTTATCACTCTTTTCGACATACTATACTGTCTTTTTTTTGACATTCTATACTATGACTTTTTAGCATTTTTTTCATCATACTATACTATGACTTTTTTATAATTTTTTTAATCCTATACTATGTCTTTTTATCACTTTTTTCGACATACTATACTATGACTTTTTTCAACATTCTATACTATGACCTTTAATCACTTTTTTCATCATATTTTACTGTAACTCTTCATCACCTATTTCGGCATGCTATACTATAACTTTTTATCACTTTTTTCGATGTACAGTAGTATGACTTTTTAATATCTTTTTTACAACATACTATACTATGACATGCTACACTATGACTTTTTTGACATACTATACTATGACTTTTTTTATCATTTTTGAATCCTATAATATGACTTTTTATGACTTTTTTCGACATTCTATACTATGACCTTTAATCACTTTTTTCATCATATTTTATTGTAACTCTTCATCACCTATTTCGACATGCTATACTATAACTTTTTCCCTCATACTATACTATGACTTTTTTAATATTACTTTTTAATATCTTATTTACAACATTCTATACTATGACTATTTAGCACTTTTTCATCATACTATGCTATGACTTTTTTAGCACTTTTTTGAATCCTATAATATCACTTTTTAATCACTTTTTTCCACATGCTACACTATGATTTTTTTGACATACTATACTATGACTTTTTTATCACTCTTTTCGACATACTATACTATGACTTATATTTGACATACTATACTATGACTTTTTTTTTGACATACTATACTATGACTTTTTTATCACTTTTTTCGACATACTATACTATGATTTTTTTTCGACATACTATACTATGATTTTTTTCATCACTTTTTTTTTCGACATACTATACTATGACTTTTATCACTTTTTCGACATACTATACTATGACTTTTTTCGACTATACTATACTATGACTTTTTTAAACATACTATACTATGACTTTTATATTACGACATACTATACTATGACTATTTAGCACTTTTTTCATCATACTATACTATGACTTTTTTAGCACTTTTTTTGAATCCTATAATATCACTTTTTTAATCACTTTTTTCCACATGCTACACTATGATTTTTTTGACATACTATACTATGACTTTTTTATCACTCTTTTCGACATACTATACTGTCTTTTTTGACATTTTACACTGTGACTTTTTTCGACATAATATACTATGACTTTTTATCACTTTTTCAACTTGCTACACTATGATTTTTTTGATATACTATACTATGTGTTTTTCATCACTTTTTTCGACATTCTATACTATGACCTTTAATCACTTTTTTCATCATATTTTATTGTAACTCTTCATCACCTATGCTATACTATAACTTACGTACTGTAGTATGACTTTTTTAATATCTTTTTACAAAATACTATACTATGACTATTTAGTACTTTTTTTATCATACTATACTATGACTTACTACTTACATCACTTTAATCACTTTTTTCCTCATATTTACTCTAACTCTTCATCACCTATTTCAACATGCTATACTATAACTTTTTTGACATACTATACTATGACTTTTTTAATCACTTTTATTGACATACTATACTATGACTTTTTTAATCACTTTTATTGACATGCTACACTATGACTTTTTTAATCACTTTTATTGACATACTATACTATGACTTTTTTAATCACTTTTATTGACATACTATACTATGACTTTTTTAATCACTTTTATTGACATGCTACACTATGACTTTTTTAATCACTTTTATTGACATACTATACTATGACTTTTTTAATCACTTTTATTGACATGCTACACTATGACTTTTTTCGATATACTATACTATGATGTTTATCACTTTTTCCCTCATATGATCTATGACTTTTATATATATTTTTTCAACATACTATACTATGACTTTTTATCTCTATTTTCGACATGCTGTTCTATGACTTTTTTATCATTTTTTTCGACATACTATACTATGACTTTTTATAACTTTTTTCGACGTACTATACTATGACTTTTATATATATTTTTTCACATACTATACTATGACTTTTTATCACTTTTTTTGACATGCTATACTATGACTTTTTTATTCGACATACTATACTATGACGTTTTATCACTTTTTTCCCATCATACTATACTATTAATTTTATATAAATTTTTTTCAACATACTATACTATGACTTTTTTATCTCTATTTTCGACATACTATACTATGACTTTTTTATCACTTTTTTTGACATACTATACTATGGCTTTTTTATCACTTTTTTTCGATCATACTATACTATGACTTTTTATCATTTTTTTGACATACTATACTATGACTTTTAATCACTTTTTTTTCGACATACTATACTATGACTTTTTATCACCTATTTCGACATACTATACTATGACTTTATTTTTCGACATACTATACTATGACTGTTTATCACTTTTTTCCCTCATACGATACTATGACTTTTTATATATTTTTTCAACATACTATACTATGACTTTTTTATCTCTATTTTCGACATACTATACTATGACTTTTTTATAACTTTTTTTCGACATACTATACTATGACTTTTATATATTTTTTCGACATACTATACTATGGCTTTTTTATCACTTTTTTTTTGACATACTATACTATGACTTATTTTTTCGATATACTATACTATGACTTTTATCACTTTTTCCCTCATACTATACTATGATTTTATATACTTTTTGCAACATACTATACTATGACTTTTTTATCTCTATTTTTCGACATACTATACTATGACTTTTTTATCACTTTTTTTGACATACTATACTATGACTTTTTAGCACTTTTTTTCATCATACTATACTATGACTTTTTATCATTTTTTTTCATATCCTATAATATGACCTTTTATATCACTTTTTTTCATCATACTTTTACTATAACTCTTTATCACCTATTTCGACATGCTATACTATAACTATCTTCGACATACTATACTATGACTTCTTATAAATTTTTTTTCAACATACTATACTATGACTTTTTTTAATCACTTTTTTTGACATACTATACTATGACTTTTTTCGATATACTATACTATGACTGTATCACTTGTTCCCGACATACTATACTATGACTTTTTATACATTTTTTCAACATACTATACTATGACTTTTATATACATTTTTTCAACATACTATACTATGACTTTTTATAACTTTTTTTCGACATACTATACTATGACTTTTTTTTCATCATATTTTACTATGACTCTTCATCACCTATTTCGACATGCTATACTTTAACTTTTTTTCGACATACTATACTATGACTTTTTATAAATTCTTTCCACATACTATACTATGACTTTTTTATTCACTTTTTTCAACATACTATACTATGACATTTTTTAGCATTTTTTTTCCAACATACTATACTATGACTTTTTTATGACTTTTTTTCGACATACTATACTATGACTTTTTTATCACTTTTTTTCGACATTCTATACTATCACTTTTTTTTGACATACTATACTATGACTTTTTTATCACTCATTTCGACATACTATACTATGATCTTTTTTTTGACATTCTATACTATGACTTTTTAGCATTTTTTTCATCATACTATACTATGACTTTTTTATCATTTTTTGACATACTATACTATAAATTTTTTTATCACTTTTTTTCGACATACTATACTATGACTTTTTTTATCACTTTTTAAAACATACTATACTATGACATTTTTTCGACATACTATACTATGACTTTTTACATCACTTTTTTTTCGACATACTATACTATGACTTTTTTATAACTTTTTTCTTCATACTATACTATGACTTTTATATAAATTTTTCACATACTATACAATGATTGCTTTATCAGTTTTTTCGACATGCTATACTATGACCTTTTTTCGACATACTATACTATGACTTTTTATAACATTTTTCAACATACTATACTATGAAATTTTATATAAATTTTTTCAACATACTATACTATGACTTTTTATCTCTATTTTCGACATGCTGTTCTATGACTTTTTTATCACTTTTTTTGACATACTATACTATGACCTTTTTAGCACTTTTTTCATCATACTATACTATGACTTTTTATCATTTTTTTAATCCTATAATATGACCTTTAATCACTTTTTTCATCATATTTTACTATAACTATTCATCACCTATTTCGACATGCTATACTATAACTTTTTCGACATACTATACTATGATGTTTATCACTTTTTCCCTCATACGATCTATGACTTTTATATATATTTTTTCAACATACTATACTATGACTTTTTATCTCTATTTTCGACATGCTGTTCTATGACTTTTTATAACTTTTTTCGACGTACTATACTATGACTTTTATATATATTTTTTCACATACTATACTATGACTTTTTATCACTTTTTTTGACATGCTATACTATGACCTTTTTCGATATACTATACTATGACGTTTATCACTTTTTCCCTCATACTATACTATTAATTTTATATAAATTTTTTCAACATACTATACTATGACTTTTTATCTCTATTTTCGACATGCTGTTCTATGACTTTTTTATCACTTTTTTTGACATACTATACTATGACCTTTTTAGCACTTTTTTCATCATACTATACTATGACTTTTTATCATTTTTTTAATCCTATAATATGACCTTTAATCACTTTTTTCATCATATTTTACTATAACTCTTCATCACCTATTTCGACATGCTATACTATAACTTCTTCGACATACTATACTATGACTTCTTATAATTTTTTTCAACATGCTATACTATGACTTTTTTAATCACTTTTTTTGACATGCTACACTATGACTTTTTTCGATATACTATACTATGACGTGTATCACTTGTTCCCTCATACTATACTATGACTTTTATATACATTTTTTCAACATACTATACTATGACTTTTATATACATTTTTTCAACATACTATACTATGACTTTTTATAACTTTTTTCGACCTGCTATACTATGACTTTTTTCATCATATTTTACTATAACTCTTCATCACCTATTTCGACATGCTATACTTTAACTTTTTTTACATACTATACTATGACTTCTTATAATTTCTTTCCACATGCTATACTATGACTTTTTATTCACTCTTTTCAACATACTATACTATGACATTTTTAGCATTTTTTTCATCATACTATACTATGACTTTTTTATAATTTTTTGAATCCTATAATATGACTTTTTATCACTTTTTTGACATGCTACACTATGACTTTTTTTGACATACTATACTATGACTTTTTTATCACTCTTTTCTACATACTATACTGTCTTTTTTTGACATTCTATACTATGACTTTTTAGCATTTTTTTCATCATACTATACTATGACTTTTTTATCATTTTTTGAATCCTATAATATAATTTTTTATCACTTTTTTTGACATACTATACTATTTTTTATCACTTTTTTCAACATGCTACACTATGACATTTTTGACATACTATACCATTTTTTATCACTTTTTTCGACATACTATACTATGACCTTTTTATCACTTTTTCGGCATACTATAATATGACGTTTTTATCACTTTTTTCGACATACTTTACTATCATTTTTTATCACTTTTTTGAACATGCTATACTGTGACTTTTTTACATACTATACTATGACTTTTTATTCACTCTTTTCGACATACTATACTATGACTTTTTTGACATTCTATACTATCACTTTTTTATCACTTTTTTTGACATGCTATACAATTACTTTTTTATAATTTTTTTCAACATACTATACTATGACTTTTTTTTATAATTTTTTGACATACTATACTATGTCTTTTTATCACTTTTTTCCACATGCTACAGGGCTCCAGACTAACTTTTTTCACTAGGAGCACAGTGGCCCCCTACTGAAAATTTTAGGGGCGCAACCAGAAGATTTAGGGGCACACACCGTAAATCTACATGCTAACCAAATATTCACATTTCTACTAATTTCCACTGTATTACTAATAAATACTTTGATAATAGATGCAGAAATTACAATGTGCTGTTTCAAATTCAGTGTCACTTTTGAAGATGCAACATAGAAGGCACCATCGCTGTCATGACAGTAAACAAAATATTTTAAGAAATATACCAACTCTGGTCTACAACTACAATGAATTCACCTTAAAATTAAACATGTATTGTTTAGGCTACTACCCTTAGGGTTGGGTACCTTTCACATCTGAACCAATATTGGTACAGATACCTGAAATTATGGTAAATGTTTTTGGTACTTTCCCTCTGTAATTACAAAACAATTATTTCAGTTGTAAAAATAATTCCAAACCTATTTATCCTATGTAGTTAGAACATGATGTTATTTTATTAGAATATGTTACACTCTAAAGAAATTAAACAAAAATAAAAATAAAACCCCTCCCTCTCTCCAACCAAACCCGTCCCAACAACCTATTAAATTGAATAATTATTAATTTCTTACTCACTGTAACTTGTTTAGCCTGTTGTATTTTCATCATGACCGTTTTCAATTGCTCTTTCATTTTTCATGTAAAGCACTTTGAGTTGCCTTGTTGCCAGTGTTGGGAAGGATACTTTCAAAACGTATTTTGTTACAGAATACAGAATACATGCCCACAAATGTAATTTGTAACGTATTCCGTTACGTTACTCAATCTGAGTAACGTATTCTGAATACTTCAGGATTACTTCTACATTGAATTGTGTTTTATAAGTGTAGGAATGCGGCTATCACATCCAGCTTACTAAACAGGCCTATAATGGTGTGTTCTTTTTATTCCAACTAGCTGAATGTGTACCTGGACAAGCAGATTATTGTATTGGTAGTCCTGAACTGCATACTACAAAAATCTAACTGCGGTCTAAGCTACCACAAGCTAATTTTAGCTAACGTTAGTTAGCATGTCAAACGGAGTCAATCTTTAAACGGCTCTGGAGCTAGTAAATCAGCACGTATACGTATAGGAGAATGTAAAGTCGCACGTCAATGTTAAAATAGCAAGGTGAACAGTAAAACTACAGCAGACGACTACCCTTGGCTAATTAAAAAAATAACTTACTTTAAGATGCTTCTTCAGGTTGGAGGTGGAGTAATTTGGACGCTGAAGGGAGGCTGGTTGCTGGCAAGCAGAAGCTGCACTGCACAGTTAGCTGTATTTCATTCTCCCTGTTCGTTCTTTAATGTGAAATGCTGTTTGAATTTCCAAGATAGAAACTTATTGCTGCCCTGGCTCTGTCGTGCCCATTCCGACTCCATTGTGACTGATCACACAAATAGCTATTTTTTTCTATTTCATATCGGGGCTTCTGGAAAATGCATTAAGTTGCCTTAATTTATTCAGAGTGAATAAACTCGTGAAACAGAGAAGTATCGTCATGTAATCCATTGATTTTAACAATGTAACTGTATTCTAAATACTAACTATTTAAATTCTAACTGTAACGGAATACAGTTACTCATAATTTGTATTCTGAATACGTAACGCCGTTATGTATTCCGTTACTCCCCAACACTGCTTGTTGCTGAAAGGTGCTGTAGAAATAAAGTTGCCTTGCCTTACAACCTCAGCCTGTCAGTCAGGCACCAGGGCACAGTTGCACACTGTTGAGCCTGCTGCTTGTCTCAGAGGAAGTGTAACGTCAACAGCACCGTGACTGTTTTTAATATCATATCGCAGCAAACGCTGTCTGGGTGAAGTTTTTAAAAACTGTAACCATACTTGAAACCACTTTATCGTCATCACTCGCTGTGACTTCAACATAACAGCCGACGTAGTTTGCGCCGATCGCAACTCTGCGTATGTGTGTGCGAGTGTGTGTGTTTGTGTCGGAGCACCGCTCTCTGTCAGTTTTCAGAGAGGACAGATAAGCTTGCGCTTACGCGCTCAGGTACCTACGTTTCGACATTTAACGTGTAAAAAGCGGGGGCAAATTTGCTGGTCGCACATGTGCGACTGGATGTAAAATTCAGTCGCACACTCTCAAATTTTGGTCGCAAAATGCGACCATTTGGTCGCAGTCTGGAGCCCTGTGCTATACTATGACTTTTTTTGACATACTATACTATGATTTTTATCACTTTTTTCCACATGCTACACTATGATTTTTTTGACATACTATACTATGACTTTTTTATCACTCTTTTCTACATACTATACTGTCTTTTTTTGACATTCTATACTATGACTGTTTAGCATTTTTTTCATCATACTATACTATGACTTTTTTTTATCATTTTTTGAATCCTATAATATGACTTTTTATCACTTTTTCAACTTGCTACACTATGACTTCTTCAGCATACTATACAATTACTTTTTTATCACTTTTTTCGCCATACTATACTATGACTTTTTTCAACATACTATACTATGACCTTTAATCACTTTTTTCATCATATTTTATTGTAACTCTTCATCACCTATTTCGGCATGCTATACATGACTTTTTATCACTTTTTTCGATGTACAGTAGTATGACTTTTTAATATCTTTTTTACAACATACTATACTATGACATGCTACACTATGACTTTTTTTGACATACTATACTATGACTTTTTTATCACTTTTTTTGACATGCTATACTATGACTTTTTTATCATTTTTTTCAATATACTATGACTTTTTTATCATTTTTTTCATCATACTATACTATGACTTTTTTATCATTTTTTGAATCCTATAATATGACTTTTTATCACTTTTTCAACTTGCTACACTATGACTTCTTCAGCATACTATACTATAACTTTTGTATCACTTTTTTCGACATACTATACTATGACTTCTTATAATTTTTTTCAACATGCTATACTATGACTTTTTTAATCACTTTTTTTGACATGCTACACTATGACTTTTTTTGATATACTATACTATGACGTTTATCACTTGTTCCCTCATACTATACTATGACTTTTATATACATTTTTTCAACATACTATACTATGACTTTTTATCTCTATTTTTGACATGCTGTGACTTTTTTTATCATTTTCTTCGACATACTATACTATGACTTTTTATAACTTTTTTTGACCTGCTATACTATGACGTTTTTATCACTCTTTTCGACATACTATACTGTCTATTTTTGACATTCTATACTATGACTTTTTATCATTTTTTTCATCATACTATACTATGACTTTTTTATCATTTTTTTAATCCTATAATATGACTTTTTATCACTTTTTTTGACATGCTACACAATGACTTTTTAACACTTTTTTCGACATACTATACTATGACTTTTTTCAACATTCTATACTATGACATTTAATCACTTTTTTCATCATATTTTACTGTAACTCTTCATCACCTATTTCGGCATGCTATACATGACTTTTTATCACTTTTTTCGATGTACAGTAGTTTGACTTTTTAATATCTTTTTTACAACATACTATACTATGACATGCTACACTATGACTTTTTTGACATACTATACTATGACTTTTTCATCACTTTTTTCGACATACTATAATATGCAGGGGTGCACATAACTTTTTCAGTGAGTTACTCAGGTGAGTACCAGCAGATGGTGTCTGGTACTCACCCCATATGTAGCGTGGTCTTAATAAGTGCAGTCTTCCTCACGGTCCTCTTCAGTGTCGCCCCCACTGTCCTCTTCAGTGTCGCCCCCACTGTCCTCTTCAGTGTCGCCCCCACTGTCCTCTTCAGTGTCGCCCCCACTGTCCTCTTCAGTGTCGCCCCCACTGTCCTCTGCGTCAGCTTCCTGCATGGTAGATGATGAAGATGCACCTCTCTGTCCTTGATTGAGCCTTCGATTAGCTGTCTCCATCCACAGGTCAACAGCAGGCTTTGGGTCAAATGTCTCTGTGGTCTGCTTTGACAGGTGAACGTGCATCAGGGCTGAGAGACGAGCATGTGACAGATGAGATCTGTACTTGGTTTTTATTATGTTGAGATGTGAGAATCCCCTCTCACAAGCTGCACTGCTTAAAGGCAGTGTAAGAGACAGCTTAACCACAGTGCTGATGTTGGAGTAAGCATCTGGGTTACTTGTATTTACTATTTGGACCAAGTCATACACAGAAGAGTCTCCCAGGCGTTTTCCTGCCTGCTTTAAGCGCATCCATTCTGTCACAGTGGTATCTTTGTCAAGTTGCAAGGTGGCCTCATATTTCTTCAAAATGCTGCAAACTGTTGTGTTTCCAAAACTTTGGAGGTCTTGCATTTCCTGAGGCCATGTTGAAGGATCAAATACTAAGAAATGATCACATGACTTGAGGGAGTCATATCTGATTTCAAACTCTTCAATTAACCTTCTGAGTAAGTGTGTCTTGTCTCTGTCAGCATCAGCATTAGAAACAGTGTTTGCCCTGTGGCTTTCACCATCAAGCAGAAGTGTGAACTGTCCAATGGCCACCATGAGTTCATCCTTACATTCTACAATGGTCAGCTTTTCTTTCTGAAACCTAATGGATGTAGTCTTCAAAATGTTGCCAATGTCAAGCATGTCTGACAGAAAGCACTGAAAACACTCTGTGCAGATATGCTGCAAGTCACTGTTATCACTCGTAGCCAGTTGCATTTTAATGGCTGGCAATAGTCTTGATATGTTTAACAGTGTTTCATGCCTCGAGATCCATGCAGACCATCTGATATTATGAAACTTACCGAGTTTCACAAAGGAGATCCCATTTTCTTCACATAGCTTCTTCAGTGCAGCAGTTTGTTTTGCTCCACCTTTTTGTAAATAAAACTGCAGCAGCTTGACCACAGAGCGATTAAATGTCTCACAGCAGGGACGTCGTTAGGCCTGTTTTAGGGGGGCTGAAGCTACCCCAAAATGTTCCTAAGCCCCCCCAAATAATAAGAAAAATAATATATATATATATATTTTTTTTCTCTTTTTTTTTTACAGTGCACTCTGTATCACTCACTACTTTGCATCAATCTTCCTTCACCATTCATCTGTTTGTGTCGTCGTGCACTGCAGTCTGTCTGTTTTATTTATATTTCACGAACTGTCAGCTGGTGGAAAAGGCCGAGACGGAGGCTCGACGAGCCCGCGTGCACGTAATGGTATGTGGACGAGCAAGGTAGAGAGGGACTGAAGAGAGAGAGCGCCTGGCGGCATTAAAACAAAGCAGGAAATCCGAGAAATAAAACGTTGTTTTCGCCGATTTATCACTCGAAATGCAACTGTAGCAAGCTTCTCACTATCGTTAACGTTATCCAAATTCATATTTCGAAACAACAAATTATATATCCAGTTACAAAAAAACGGAAATTCGAAAGTTAAACAGAAGTACAAAGAGTCGATGGCTATGAAGATGTTAGGCTACACCGTCCCGTCTCGTCTCATTGGTGTCTTTTTTTTTTGTCTGAACTTGCTACTGCACACAGAGTGAGTGATAGGCTACAGAGTGAAATTGTAAGTTAGTCTAGCTAGAGTGAAATACAAGAAATACCTAACCTAGTTAGTTATCCGAAGTTCTCTATTCTTTGCCATTAATATAGCATGCTGCTATCTCTATAGTATTAACAGTCCCCACAGAATGTTGTCACTGAAAACTAAATGTTATAGTGTCACTGTTAATGCTATTGTACTGTTATATCCTTCAATTTATTGAGCAGATGGATACTGGACGATATTTTGAGAGAGGGAGAAAGAGAGAGAGAGAGAGAGAGAGAGAGAGAGAGAGAGAGACAGAGAGAGAGAAACAGGAGTTTGGCAGGGCAGCTGATTCTGAGGGAATTGGCTTGATTGAGGTAAGTTATGTTAGTGGCCTGCAGCAATGGTTCTCAAAGTGGGGCCCAGGGACCCCCAGGGGTCATTGAGGAGGTCCCCAGCAAAAAGTGAAATAACTTATTTTCACTATAATTCCATCCATAATTTACACAATGTTTCATAGATTAATTCATAGACTTTCTGTAATAAAACATCTAAAAGCAAAAATCCTATGAAATGGGGACCCCTGGACAAAATCTAATCAAATGGGGGTTTGTGGTCTAATCGGCATTTCAGTTTAGGGGTCCTTGATGTCTAAAAGTTTGAGAACCACTGGGGGGCTACAGGGCTAAGGTCTACAGGGCTAAGAAAATGTGAGGCGTTTTGTTTTCTTCCTAAACAGGCATTTGTTGGCAGGTCTAGGCACTAAGGCATAGCCTAAACTAAATAATTTTATGATATTTATTATATATGCTATATTCTGACCAACTTAACTTTCTACATTATGTTATACAGTATGTAGATTTTGTAGGCTAGGCTCTACATGAACATACATACATATCAGTCCCTCCAGGAATTTGCGATGCAAATTCATGCAAATTCAACCACTCACCCTGGTTTTTATTTTTAAAGTATAGTATACACACAAAAATTTTTTTTTTGCAATTTTTAGTCTCTCGCAACTTCATTGCAACAGAAATATCAGACTCAGCAGGTCTGGCCTAAGTACGTTCCCCCCATGCAGCTTTGAAGTATCTAAAATCTAACATTAGAATAACATTTGTAAGTAAGATTTTACAAGGTAAAGTTTTGCATAGCCTGGGGGCTAAGCCCCCCCTGTCTTTCAATCCTAGTGACGTCCCTGTCTCACAGTAAGGAACGTTGCGATCAGCTGATTTTGCGCAATTCTCCTGTGCGGTGCACAGAATGTGCACAAGGGAGTCTCCAACCGCAGCAAGTTGCCGGAGCTTTGGCACAACGCCGTTGTAGATACCGACGTTGACAGCAGTCCCATCTCTGCACACAGCAACCAACTTTGTTGTCCAGTCATCCAAGCCTGCGTCCTGGAAAAGTCTCACAAGTCCGGCTGTTATGGCCTGCGCGGTTCGGTCAGCACCCAATTCAATCAGTCCAATAAAGTCCGAAGTAAACTCTCCGTTGCTGGACACAGACACAATGTAAACGATTTCCTGCTCAGTTTTTGTGATGTCCTCAGATCCATCAAAAAGCAGCCCCCAAAATTCAGCAGTCTGCAACTTGGCTCGTAACTCCCCGCTGATGGCGAGAGCGATGCTCTGATGATCCGCGTGCCCCCTTCACGTGAATGATATGCACCTCCGACATTTACTCCTAGCCGCTTCAGTAAAGGAACATCCTCAGAATATGAAGACATGGGTCGTGCGTGTTAAGCTTTATGGAAGGCGAGGAGAAAAAATATTTAACAGAGCTTGCCGCTGTTCTTCATTCAGCTTGTCTCGCCATTGGACAAGTGGCCGACTGGACATTTCTTCTCGGCTAGCTTGTTTATTAGCAATGGCTTGTTTGTCAAATAAAGGATGGTTGAAATTCTTTGAGCCTTTATAAAAACGCACCTGTTTTGTCTGCTAGATGTGGATTTGAGCGGCAAATCTTGCACCACATTTCAGTGCGCTCATCGTTAGCTTCAAGCCACTGCACATCTTGGAGCCACTTTTCCGAAAAAAGTCTTTTCTTCGGCTCTGGCTCCAGCTGGCGTTTCTTTGTAGGTGGCGAAACGCCAAACAAGCTGCTTAATGTCTGTTGCTTTTTGGACATCTCTGACAGTAGATGACAAGCAACGTGTCATGTGTAAGGTTAGGCCGGTTACACACTGCACGCGTCGCGCGAGCGTGTCAGCCGCGTGGCGTGTCAGTTTATATTTCGGCTCCCATGTTAACTATGGCGAGTGGATAGTGCCACGGATAACCTAACGAAGGAGACTGTCGTGTGATTCTAACGTGTGGATTGACTAAACCGTCGCCAGTGTACATCGTCGTTGATAAGTACGCCGCCACACCTAGCGTCGTTGCCAGACGTGCCCCCCCCCAAAAAAAAAATTGATTGAGTGAATTCAAGTTCAATATACAGTAAGACTATAGCCTATAGGTTTAAATGTATTTCAATTCATTCAATATAAGTTCCAGGCCCTTTAGTCATTATACAAGCTGCTCTAAAAGTAGCTTACTGACAGTATAAAAATAATACGATGAATTAAATTGTAGTATCTCATCAGCTTATGTGACCTGCGCACTGTTGGAAGAATGCGTAACTCTAACATTGAGTGAACATCGGCATCTACTGGATCATTGGCACTAATTGCCTACTGTTTATAACCGCGGTGAAGATAGTTTAATATTTGACATTCGTCGGTTTTCGCGGATGTTACCTTCAATAGCTCCGTGACAATACTTCGATTTCCCCCAGTTTCTGGGTATGTTGTAGAGCTTATTTAGACAGACGTTTCACACTTATTTTTAACTCAAAATCACCAAAAATATCGACACAGTTTAGAGCGCAAAGAACTGAATGTCTGTCCAACGCGCCCGTCACAATAGGCGTACTTAGGGACCGTCGTAAAATTGCAACTCCACTAATTTTAATCTTCATTAACTTTTTTGTTTTACAACATAGACATCTCAAACCACTTCCATTAAAGAGAGGAAGAGCCATTAAACATTTCACACTTGTGAATTAGTAAAAATAAATAAATGTAAATAAAGATGTAGGCTATTGTTACCAATAAATATGGTAGTTTCAACCATTTTCTAATTAATGAATATATTGACATCAAACCACCTGTAATATGTCTCAGACATCTTATCACAACTTTCACAGCTGTTAGTTTGTGAAAAAGTCTTTAGCAAATCCCGTAGAATCCTCATAAGTGACCTATAGTATATAAATGCATATTTAAAGCTTTTCAATTCATTGGCTTCCTCATTTTTGAATATAATCACATCAAACCACCTGGAATATGTTTCTGGCATCCTATCACAAATTTCACAGCTGTTAGTTTGTGAAAAAGTAGTTAGGAAATCCCGTAGCATCCTCATCAGTGACCTATAGTCTATAAATGCATATTTAAAGCTTTTCAATTCAATGGCTTCCTCATTTTTTTATATAATCACATCAAACCACCTGTAATATGTCTCAAACATCTTATCACAACTTTCACAGCTGTTAGTTTGTGAAAAAGTCTTTAGCAAATCCCGTAGAATCCTCATAAGTGACCTATAGTATATAAATGCATATTTAAAGCTTTTCAATTCATTGGCTTCCTCATTTTTGAATATAATCACATCAAACCACCTGGAATATGTTTCTGGCATCCTATCACAAATTTCACAGCTGTTAGTTTGTGAAAAAGTAGTTAGGAAATCCCGTAGCATCCTCATCAGTGACCTATAGTCTATAAATGCATATTTAAAGCTTTTCAATTCAATGGCTTCCTCATTTTTTTATATAATCACATCAAACCACCTGGAATATGTTTCTGGCATCCTCTCACAAATTTCACAGCTGTTAGTTTGTGAAAAAGTAGTTAGGAAATCCCGTAGCATCCTCATCAGTGACCTATAGTCTATAAATGCATATTTAAAGCTTTTCAATTCAATGGCTTCCTCATTTTTTTATATAATCACATCAAACCACCTGGAATGTGTTTCTGGCATCCTCTCACAAATTTCACAGCTGTTAGTTTGTAAAAAAAGTCTTTAGCAAATCCCATAGCATCCTCAATGCATATTTAAATCTTTTCAATTCATTGGCTTCCTCATTTTTGAATATAATCACATCAAACCACCTGGAATATGTTTCTGGCATCCTATCACAAATTTCACAGCTGTTAGTTTGTGAAAAAGTAGTTAGGAAATCCCGTAGCATCCTCATCAGTGACCTATAGTCTATAAATGCATATTTAAAGATTTTCAATTCAATGGCTTCCTCATTTATGAATATAATCACATCAAACCACCTATAATATGTCTCTGGCATCCTCTCATAACTTTCACAGCTGTTAGTTTGTGAAAAAAGTCTTTAGCAAATCCTATAGCATCCTCAATGCATATTTAAAGCTTTTCAATTCAATGGCTTCCTCATTGTTTTATATAATCACATCAAACCACCTGTAATATGTCTCAGACATCTTTTCACAACTTTCACAGCCGTTAGTTTGTGAAAAAGTCCTTAGCAAATCCCATATAATCCTCATCAGTGACCTATAGTCTATAAATGCATATTTAAAGATTTTCAATGCAACGGCTTGCTCAATTTTGAATATAATCACATAAAACCACCTGTATTATGTCTCAGACTTCTTTTCACAACTTTCACAGCAGTTAGTTTGTGAAAAAGTCTTTAGCAAATCCCATAGAATCCTCATCAGTGACCTATAAATGCATATGCAAAGTTTTCAATGCAATGGCTTGCTCAATTTTGAATATAATCACATCAAACCACCTGGAATATGTCTCTGGCATCCTCTCACAAATTTCACAGCTGTTAGTTTGTGAAAAAGTCCTTAGCAAATCCCATATAATCCTCATCAGTGACCTATAGTCTATAAATGCATATTTAAAGATTTTCAATTCAATGGCTTCCTCATTTATGAATATAATCACATCAAACCACCTATAATATGTCTCTGGCATCCTCTCATAACTTTCACAGCTGTTAGTTTGCGACAAAAGTCTTTAGCAAATCCTATAGCATCCTCAATGCATATTTAAAGCTTTTCAATTCAATGGCTTCCTCATTTTTGAATATAATCACATCAAACCACCTGTAATATGTCTCTGGCATCCTCTCACAAATTTCACAGCTGTTAGTTTGTGAAAAAGTAGTTAGCAAATCCCGTAGCATCCTCATCAGTGACCTATAGTCTATAAATGCATATTTAAAGCTTTTCAATTCAATGGCTTCCTCATTGTTTTATATAATCACATCAAACCACCTATAATATGTCTCAGACATCTTTTCACAACTTTCACAGCAGTTAGTTTGTGAAAAAGTCCTTAGCAAATCCCATATAATCCTCATCAGTGACCTATAGTCTATAAATGCATATTTAAAGATTTTCAATGCAATGGCTTGCTCAATTTTGAATATAATCACATAAAACCACCTGTATTATGTCTCAGACTTCTTTTCACAACTTTCACAGCAGTTAGTTTATGAAAAAGTCTTTAGCAAATCCCATAGAATCCTCATCAGTGACCTATAAATGCATATGCAAAGTTTTCAATGCAATGGCTTGCTCAATTTTTAATATAATCACATCAAACCACCTGTAATATGTCTCTGGCATCCTCTCACAAATTTCACAGCTGTTAGTTTGTGAAAAAGTCCTTAGCAAATCCCATATAATCCTCATCAGTGACCTATAGTCTATAAATGCATATTTAAAGATTTTCAATGCAATGGCTTGCTCAATTTTGAATATAATCACATCAAACCACCTGTAATATGTCTCTGGCATCCTATCACAAATTTCACAGCTGTTAGTTTGTGAAAAAGTCTTTAGCAAATCCCGTAGCATCCTGTTCAGTGACCTACTATTATATATAAAATGCATATTTGGAGGTCATCAATTCAATGGCTTGCTCATTTATGAATATTTTGGCATCAAACCACCTGTAATATGTGTCAGACATCCTTTTACAAATTTCACAGCTGTAAGTTTGTGAAAGTCTTTATCAAAACCCTTAGCTTCCGCATAACTGACATGATGTCTATAACATGCATATATAAAGATTATTATTTTAATAGGTTTCTCATTTATGAATGTATTGACATCAAACCACTTGTAATATGTCTCAGACATTCTCTCACAACTTTCACAGGTGTTAGTTTGTGAAAAAAAATACTTTGAAAATACTGTATCAAAATCCCTGATCTGTCGGCTATTTAATGCTTATTCTTTTAATAGGTTTCTCATTTTTGAATACATTGACATCAAACCACTTATGATATTTCTCAGATATCTTCCCACAACTTTCATAGCTGTTAGTTTGTGAAAAAGTATTTAGCAAATCCCCTAGCATCCTCATCGGTGACCTATAGTCTATAAAATGCATATTAAAAGATTATCAATTTAGTAGGTTGGTCATTTTTGAATATATTCATATCAAAACACCTGTAATATGTCTCAGCCATCCGATTATACATTTCACAGCTGTTATTTTGTGAAAAAGTCTTTAGCAAATGCCTTAGCATCCACATAACTGACCTATTGACTAGGCTATAAAATGCATATATAAAGGTTAGCAATTTAATAGGTTTCTCATTTCTGAATATATAGCCATCAAACCACCTGCAATATTTCTCCGAAAATCTTTTTACAACTTTCACAGCTGTTAGTTTGTGATAAAGTCTATGAAGTGCATATTTAATAAAAAATTATTATTTTAATAGGTTTCTCATTAATGATTATATTGATATCAAACCACCTGTAATATTTTTCAGAAATCTTTTTACAACTTTCACAGCTGTTGGTTTGTGGGGGAAAAAAAACTTTGAAATACCTTATCAATATCCCTGATCTGTTGGCTATTTAATGCATATATAAAGGTTATTATTTCAACACATTTCTCATTTCTGATGGTGGTGGCGGGGCCGAATAGGGACGGGGGTTTCATTTCCTTGTTTTGGTGCCTGCAGCATCGATGTGTGGGGCGCTGCGTTGCCGTTGGCTGGTGGCTGGATTGGACACAGTGGTTGGGGTGCTGGCAGCTGTGGAGTGTGGCTGTGTTTTCCTGTGGGGGAATCTGGCATCGGGACATGGCATTCTGCGCTGTTCAGTTTTTTGCTGAACACAGAATTTAATATTCTGATGCGACGTGGCCTGAGTACATAAAGAGGCCCTCTAGCAAGGTTGACTTGTCTCAAAAGCACAACAGGTTAGCCTCTATGATGTGCTGTGCATTTTCTTTGTAAATATTTTTTTACATAAGTCATTTTTGATAAATTGATAATCTTTAAATATGCATTTTATGGACTATAGGTCACTGATGAGGATGCTAATGGATTTGCTAAAGACTTTTTCACAAACTAACAGCTCTAAAAGTTGTGATAAGATGTCTGAGGCATTACAGGTGTTTTGATGTCAATATATTCAGAAATGAGAAAAGTGTTGAAATAATAACCTTTAAATATGCATTAAATAGCCAACAGATCAGGGATATTGATAACGTATTTTAAAGTTTTTTTCCCCAACAAACTAACAGCTGTGAAAGTTGTGAGAGGATGCCAGAGACATATTACAGGTGGTTTGATGTGATTATATTCAAAAATTAGGAAGCCATTGAATTGAAAAGCTTTAAATATGCATTGAGGATGCTATAGGATTTGCTAACTACTTTTTTCGCAAACTAACAGCTGTGAAATTTGTGATAGGATGCCAGAGACATATTACAGGTGGTTTGATGTGATTATATTCATAAATGAGGAAGCCATTGAATTGAAAAGCTTTAAATATGCATTTTAAATGCTACGGGATTTGCGAAAGACTTTTTCACAAACTAACAGCTGTGAAAGTTCTGGGAGGATGCCTGAAACATATTACAGGTGGTTTGATGTGATTATATTCAAAATTGAGCAAGCCATTGCATTGAAAATCTTTAAATATGCATTTATAGACTATAGGTCACTGATGAGGATTATATGGGATTTGCTAAGGACTTTTTCACAAACTAACAGCTGTGAAAGTTCTGGGAGGATGCCTGAAACATATTACAGGTGGTTTGATGTGATTATATTCAAAATTGAGCAAGCCATTGCATTGAAAATCTTTAAATATGCATTTATAGACTATAGGTCACTGATGAGGATTATATGGGATTTGCTAAGGACTTTTTCACAAACTAACTGCTGTGAAAGTTTTGAAAAGATGTCTGAGACATAATGCAGGTGGTTTGATGTGATTTTATTCAAAATTGAGCAAGCCATTGCATTGAAAATCTTTAAATATGCATTCATAGACTATAGGTCACTGATGAGGATTATATGGGATTTGCTAAGGACTTTTTTCACAAACTAACAGCTGTGAAAGTTATGAGAGGATGCCAGAGACATATTATAGGTGGTTTGATTTGATTATATAAAACAATGAGGAAGCCATTGAATTGAAAAGCTTTAAATATGCATTTATAGACTATAGGTCACTGATGAGGATGCTACGGGATTTCCTAACTACTTTTTCACAAACTAACAGCTGTGAAAGTTATGAGAGGATGCCAGAGACATATTATAGGTGGTTTGATGTGATTATATTCAAAAATGAGGGAGCCATTGAATTGAAAAGCTTTAAATATGCATTGAGGATGCTATAGAATTTGCTAAAGACTTTTTCACAAACTAACAGCTGTGAAATTTGTAAGAGGATGCTAGAGACATATTACAGGCGGTTTGATGTGATTATAGTAAAAAATGAGCAAGCCAATGAATTGAAAAGCTTTACATATGCATTTATAGACTATAGGTCACTGATAAGGATGCTACGGGATTTGCTAACTACTTTTTCACAAACTAACAGCTGTGAAAGTTGTGAAAAGATGTCTAAGACATAATACAGGTGGTTTGATGAGATTTTATTCAAAATTGAGCAAGCCATTGCATTGAAAAGCTTTAAATATGCATTGAGGATGCTATAGGATTTGCTAAAGACTTTTTTTTTCGCAAACTAACAGCTGTGAAATTTGTGATAGGATGCCAGAGATATATTACAGGTGGCTTGCTGTGAT
This sequence comes from Perca schrenkii, assembly GCA_025617405.1. Lineage (NCBI taxonomy): Eukaryota > Metazoa > Chordata > Actinopteri > Perciformes > Percidae > Perca > Perca schrenkii. The sequence goes on from CM046807.1 coordinate 26,013,462, forward strand.
TATATTCATAAATGAGGAAGCCATTGAATTGAAAAGCTTTAAATATGCATTTTAAATGCTACGGGATTTGCTAAAGACTTTTTCACAAACTAACAGCTGTGAAAGTTCTGGGAGGATGCCTGAAACATATAACAGGTGGTTTGATGTGATTATATTCAAAATTGAGCAAGCCATTGCATTGAAAAGCTTTAAATATGCATTTATAGACTTTAGGTCACTGATGACAATTATATGGGATTTGCTAAGGAATTTTTCACAAACTAACAGCTGTGAAATTTGTGAGAGGATGCCAGAGACATATTACAGGTGGTTTGATGTGATTATATTAAAAAATGAGGAAGCCAATAATTTGAAAAGCTTTAAATATGCATTGAGGATGCTATAGGATTTGCTAAAGACTTTTTCACAAACCAACAGCTGTGAAACTTGTGATAGGATGCCAGAGACATATTCCAGGTGGTTTGATGTGATTATATAAAAAAATGAGCAAGCCATTAAATTGAAAAGCTATAAATATGCAACTATAGGTCACTGATGAGGATGCTATGGGATTTGCTAACTACCTTTTCACAAACCAACAGCTGTGAAAGTTGTGATAAGATGTCTGAGACATATTACAGGTGGTTTAATGTCAATATATTCATTAATTAGAAAATGGTTGAAACTACCATATTTATTGGTAACTTAGCCTACATCTTTATTTACATTTATTTATTTTTACTAATTCACAAATGTGAAATGTTTAATGGCTCTTCCTCTCTTTAATGGAAGTGGTTTGAGATGTCTATGTTGTAAAACAAAAAAGTTAATGAAGATTAAAATTAATGGAGTTGCAATTTTACGACGGTCCCTAAGTACGCCTATTGTGAGGGGCGCGTTGGACAGACATTCATTTTTTTGCGCTCTAAACTGTGTCCACATTTTTGGTGATTTTGAGTTAAAAATAAGTGTGAAACGTCTGTCTAAATAAGCTCTACAACATACCCAGAAACTGGGGGAAATCGAAGTATTGACACAGAGCTATTGAAGGTAACATCCGCGAAAACCGACGAATGTCAAATATTAAACTATCTTCACCGCGGTCTGTTTATAAGCTTCATAGATCTATTTACTTCTACTACTTTATTTCTCACTTCACCGTCAACGAAAATGTTCAGTTTAATGTAAATTATAGCAGCCGATAGCCCACTAGCTCACTACAACGCTTCAGCTAATGTTGTGTCAATTCCTGCAGTGATTAAAACAGCATCTGGGTCATTTGTCCACCACGGCAACACCCCATAAAATATACGGCAGCTGGTCTTGAGTAATAGACGAAGGATTGCATTAAAAAGCTATATGTCAATGAAAAAGCTACAGAGTTTTTTACGTTGCTATGGGACGCAGGATTCCAACCGTAGAGACGGAACAGACTATTTTCTCTAGTGGAAGCAATACAATCGTCTTTAAATCAATAAACTCCCATTTAAATCAATATTTTGTCAAGTTATTAGTCAAATTATTGATTTATTTGGTAAGTAGCCATGTAATAGCGGGATAATGTAGAGCGAGGCGGTTGTTATAGCGAATACAACCCCTTCAGGCTGATACCCCTGATCACCCTGTCGGGGTTGTATTCGCTATAACAACCGCCTCGCTCTACATTATCCCTTACTTATATATGTAGCCTAGCTACATAGTAGTGAAACGTTCATGTTTAACGTTACCTTGTTTATCTTTGTTTTTAGCCATAACGTTATGTCTGTTTCTGTGTTGAAAGCTACTAGCCAGACTCAAATTCCCTTGTGTTTACTTGGCCAATAAAGCAGTTTCTGATAAAAATCCGAAATATACTGTAAGTTCTTTATTTAGTATATTTGCAGAGACCCCCAATTAAAAAAAAAACGATTTGAGTCAAAGGCACCACGGTCTCGCTGTGTGGGCTGGCTCTCTCTAGCTAGTTGGCCGAGCTACGACCAGCCAAATCACTGACTTATTTATTATGTAATGGGTAAATGTCAATCAAGCACCTTCATATTTGTTTTAACGTTGAATACCCTTAATGGTTAATTTGTTTGTATTTTTTGAGTGAATTGACGTTCATTTTGGGTAACAAGTGGACGCAAATATCATAAGGCTGCAAGCTCCCCAGCTGCTGTTATTTTTATGATTTTGATCATATATCTTGTGACTATACCTTCGTTACGGTCCTAAGGCGTAAGACAGTTGATGATTGTTGTTGATTTTGGTTAATATGCCAAATTGCTATTTTATTTATGATTGTTGTTCAAACGGCATCTGTCTCTTGTTGCCATGGAGACATTTCGAGTGTTCATTCGCAGTTTAATACTTTTTTTATAAGCATGACGATATTATTAGCCACACTTTATGAGTAACACATAACAACCAGAAAGTAAGCTAAAGAACACTAACAAAATGTGAATCTAAACAATGACAATATACTGTACTCTAGTTATCAATATTAGGGGAAAAGTCACCCTGACGACGTACATAGTTCAGACGTCTTTAGATAGTGAAGGCGTGTGTTTCACACGTTTGTAAGGCGACGTACTTAGTTTAGACGTCTTTAGTAGGCGTAAAGTTGATGGGAATTCTAAACATACGCCGTCGCCACGTCGCCGCCGGAAAACGTTTCTAACATGCACTTGCCGCCTAGTCGCCGCTGGTCTCTCGTCTGCAATCCCTATTAAATCAATTCAAAATTCCACACGGTTTGGCGACGACGGGGAGGGTAGCCTGCTCCTTATCCTTCTCCTGGTTATCCTTTGAATGACACAATCCACTCGCCATAGTTAACAGGCTATTGCTTACACACTGCCGGCGTGAGACGCGTGCCTGCTAGAAATAGAACCGACGCCTATTTTTCACGCGAGACGCGAGCGTGTTGGAAGCGTTTCCAGGCAAAATAGAATAGGAAAATATGTTTATATGTCATTTAGACACGAATGCATATTAATAAATGACATCTTGATGTTTGAAAGTCCAGGTTTTGACATCAATGTAGATATAAATGTAATACAAAATGTCAGAGAAAATATTTTCAAATGTTGCACTAGTCATACAGAACGAAATATTCTGTAACATATTTTGCAGTCAATACTGCCGATGTTTTCTTGCTTTAATCAAATCAGTAGGCTATATATAAAGGGTAGTAGGATAGGCTACGGTAACAACGTGAGTGACGGTCCAACATCAGATAGGCTCTATAGGCTCTTTACAGCTACACAGACAGCCCACTTACTCATTTTTCAGAGTTTGAATCTGTCGGCGCTATGTCCCGAGATCAGCCCTCCCTGTACCTAGCAGTAGGAGCAGCGCCGCAACAGACACGCTTCTGGTGTGTAGGACACAGAAAAATCCACGCAGCTGACACGCAGCTGAGACGCAACAGAAACGCCACGCTCGCGAGACGCGTGCAGTGTGTAACCGGCCTTAGATGAGAAGATCGGTCAAGTACGCAAAGGCGCGTAGTAACCTAATATACTGTCTATATGGTAGTAACACAAGTGGCATTACGCATTCCTGATTTTTGTCGCGCATGCGTACTTGCGTACCAGTTATGTGCACCCCTGATAATGGATAATATGAACATTTTTATCACTTTTTCTGCATCCTTTACTATGACTTTTTTTATCACTTTTTTCGTCATTCTATACTATGACTTTTATATAAATCTTTTTGACATACTATAACATGAGCTTTTATCACTTTTTTTGACTTGCTACACTATGACTTTTTTCGACATACTATAGCATGACTTTTTTATCACTTTTTTATCATTTTTTTCAACATACTATACTATTACTTTTTTATAAATGTTTTTCGACATGCTATACTATGACTATTTAATACCTTTTTTCGGCATACACTATGACTTTTCGACATACTATACTAATACTTTTTTATAATTTCTTCAACATACTAATCTAGGTCTTTTTATCACTTTTTTCAACATGCTACACTATGAATTCTTTTGACATACTATACATTAGTACTTTTTTATCGCTTTTTTCGTCATACTGTAATATGATTCTTTATCACTATTTTCCTCATACTATACTATGACTTTTTTCGACGTACTATACCATGACTTTTTATCACGTTTTTTACTATACTATACTGTGACTTTCATCACTTTTTTCGACATATTGTAATATGATTTTTGTATCACTTTTTTGAACATGCTATACTGTGTGTTGCGGTGGCAGGGAATAATAATAATAATAATAATAATAATAATAATAATAATAATAATAATAATAATAACCCAAACGCAGAGAGAGGCAGGCAGGCAGGAGAAGGTTGAAGTGGAGGATTTATTGGTCAAACACAAAACAAACCAAGGGAGTCCTGTGAGCTGCAGCAGTTAAAAACCAATCCAAAAAACCCAGAGAAGTACAAAAAACCAGGACCTTGTGAACAAAGGGAATCCAGGGAGTACAGAAACTGAGGAGAGCTGACACTGGGAGACACAAACACACACAACTAACAGGCAAGGACACAAAACGATCCGACAACAGACAAAGGAAACACAGAGGCTAAATAAACTAGGTAACGAGGAAACACAAGACAGGTGACACCGGGCTGGGGAACAGGTGGAGCACATCAGACAATCACACAAGAAGTAAAACTAGACAAGACAAGACAGAAAACCAGACTATCAAAATAAAACCGGAAACAGAAATACACAATACACAGAACACAGTCAAAACAGGGTAAACGGAAACCTACCCAATGAACTGGGAAATATGTTAACAGAAATATACACAACAGAAATCTACAAAACAGGATACATACAGAAATCTACAAACAAGACAACAGAAATGGAACAAAATACAAGGCAAAACACTGAAACCATCACAGTACCCCTTCCTTAAGGGGCGGATCCTGGACACCCCAAACCACCCAAAAAACAACCCAGGGAGGGCGGCGAGGGGCAAGCAAAAAAAACTAAAACAAAAAGCAAAACGACCCAAGGAGGGCGGTGTAAGACCAGAGGAGGAACAAAAAAGTCCAAGAAAAACAAAAAAGCTCAAGGAGGATGGAGAGAGTCTGGGGGAGGGCAGACAGTCCATGAGCACTGGAGACAAGGGCGTAAATCCCAGGGGGGTCGAGGGGGTCACGACCCCCCCCCATCTAAGGGTTGTCCCCCCCTAGAAATATCATTAAAACAATGCTGAGTATTGTAAATAACATAATGATGTACACTTAACTATCTGTGTAAGCAGTAAAACAATACAAACCCCAAAAAGTGCTTTTTAAGTTTAGAAACATTTTGAGTCCCCCCTCCCTTGACTCAGAGTGGTTTGGTCCACTGCATGCTTTAGGATCTGCGCTACACTCACGGTGACAGTCACACCGGTAGTGACAGGAATGTAGTAAGTAGACGGTTCAAAGCTGTCTTATTCACATTAAACATCAGATTAAGTTTTTCTTTTCTCATATAGAAATGATGCTGAGTAATTAATGAATTAGTCATGACAAAAAAGTTTGCTATGTTAGTGTAATATAGTGTAACGTTACCTAGCTTGTTGAATAGATATTCACCCACTACAACTAATGTTACCACGGCGATAAGCCTTACGTTATGTGTGTGAACTTATATTAGGGTTAATTTTGGAGATCTACAGTTGTTTTTTGCTCAATATGAAATTAAGTGGCTGATCAGTTAAGTATATATCCTCTGTCCCAGACATAACCTAATATTTATGTGGAGGACGCAAGATCTTTTTTATTGAATCACGAGAAACACTGAAAAGAAGGATAATGGTACAGTCTCCTAATACTAATGATAGTATTAAGGCTTTCCTCAGTGGACGCATGTCTTCTACGAGTATAATTGTGGCTGTATTAGCTATTTGTGTCCCCTTCAAAAATTGCTCTTCAGAAATTTTATGTTTATTGTCCCCCCCCTACTGTTAGATCAGATTTACGCCCTTGACTGGAGACAGGGAACAGTGGGGGACTGGGGGCCGTGGGCACTAGGGCACTGGGGACTGGGCACAGAGGGCACTGGGGACTGGGGACAGAGGGCACTAGGGAACAGGGGACAGAGGGCACTAGGGAACAGGGGACAGAGGGCACTAGGGAACAGGGGACAAAACTGCTTAGGCCAGCAGGGCTGCAGTGAAGGGGGAACCCTCCGGTGGCTGAACAGGCCAGCGAGGACTCCCAGGCGGCCGGCGGCGGAGGCAGAACCAGGACGGCAAGGGTAGCGCCCCTCTGGAGGCCGAGCGGGTCGGCCAAGGCGGAGCCCCTCTGGCGACGGGTCAGCAGGACTGGGGCCAGGCAACGCGTCAGCTGAGCTGGAGCCAGGCGGTGGGTCAGCTGGGCTCGAGCCAGGGGGCGGGTCAGGAGGCGGGTCAGGTGGGCTGGAGCCAGGGGGCGGGTCAGGAGGCGGGTCAGGTGGGCTGGAGCCAGGGGGCGGGTCAGGAGGCGGGTCAGGTGGGCTGGAGCCAGGGGGCGGGTCAGGAGGCGGGTCAGGTGGGCTGGAGCCAGGGGGCGGGTCAGGAGGCGGGTCAGGTGGGCTGGAGCCAGGGGGTGGGTCAGGAGGCGGGTCAGCTGGGCTGGAGCCAGGCAACCAGGCATCGGGAATAGAGGTTGACAGGGGTGCCGACAGGACACGAGGGGCAGGAGTCGGTCTGATTTTTTACATACTATACTCTCACTTTTTTATCACTTTTTTCCTCATACTATACTATTACTTTTTATCACTTTTTTCAACATACTATAATATTACTTTTTTATCACTTTTTTCAACATACTATACTATGACTTTTTTATCACTTATTTCGGCATACTATACATTAGCGCTTTTTTCGGCATACTGTAATATGATTTGTTATCACTTTTTTGAACATACTATACTCTCTTTTTTGTATCACTTTTTTCAACATACTATACTATGACTTTTTATAACTTTTTTTCGACATATTATACTATGACTATTTAATACCTTTTTTTGGCATACTATACTACGACTTTTTATCACTTTTTTCGATGACTCTTTTTCGACATACATATTACATATTACTTTTTCCACTTTTTTTAACACTTTTTTCCTCATTCTATACTATTACTTTTACTATTACTTTTCATCACTTTTTCCCTCATACTATAGCCTAGAAATCTAGACTCCCCCTAGTGGCAGCAAATTTATTTGGCAGCCAGGGGGGGTCTAGGCACTCTCCGTTGACTTTCAAGCTGCAAAAAACAAATTTTGGTCAGGCCAATAACATTGTGTATAGAGTCGGTGGGCGGGGCTTATGGCTGCTGCTGCTGGGAACAGCGGACTTCTGGAAGACTTGGAGTTAAGCTTTTCTTTGATAAAAGAACGAAGAACGGCACAGAAATCATTCTTAAAAAAGGAAGATGTGTTCGGAGTTTTGCCGACCGGATACGGCAAAAGTTTAATCTATCAACTAGCTCCGCTACCATCTTTGTTGCTCTGATTGGTTGGAGCGCTATCCTATTACGTGCAGAGGGAATTTGAAAGACAACCGTTCATCCCGCCCCTCGGATCGAGCTCCGTCAATGGTGAGTTCCCAGACCCAACATCTGGATGTGGGTCTGGCTTGTCAGGCTACTCATACTATACTATACTATCACTTTTATATAAATTTTTTCGGCATACTACCATGAGTTTTTATCACTTATTTTGACTTGCTACACTATGACTTTTTTGACATACAGTACAGGCCAAAAGTTTGGACACACCTTCTCATTCAATGCGTTTCCTTTTTATTTTCATGACTATTTATTTATTTGTAGATTCTCACTGAAGGCATCAAAACTATGAATGAACACATATGGAATTATGTACTTAACAAAAAAGTGTGAAATAACTGAAAACATGTCTTATATTTTAGATTCTTCAAAGTAGCCACCCTTTGCTTTTTTATTAATAAGGGAAATATTTCCACTAATTAACCCTGACAAAGCACACCTGTGAAGGTAAAACCATTTCAGGTGACTACCTCATGAAGCTCATTGAGAGAACACCAAGGGTTTGCAGAGTTATCCAAAAAAGCAAAGGGTGGCTACTTTGAAGAATCTAAAATATAAGACATGTTTTCAGTTATTTCACACTTTTTTGTTAAGAACATAACTCCATATGTGTTCATTCATAGTTTTGATGCCTTCAGTGAGAATCTACAATGTAAATAGTCATGAAAATAAAAAGGAAACACATTGAATGAGAAGGTGTGTCCAAACTTTTGGCCTGTACTGTACTATAGTATGGCTTTTTATGACTTTTTTCAACATACTATAAACTATAGTATGGCTTTTTTATCATTTTTTTTATCACTTTTTATACGATTACCTTTTAATACATTTTTTTCGACATACTATACTATTACTTTTTAATATCTTTTTTCAGCATACTATACTATGACTTTTATCGACATACTATACTGTGACTTTTTATCACTTTTTTGAAGATGCTATATTATGACTTTTTTGGACATACTACTGTATACTATGACTTGTTATCACTTTGTTCATCATATACTATAACTCTTCATCATCTATTTCGACATGCTATACTATGACTTTTTTTCACCTTTTTCATCATACTATACTGTTACTCTTCATCACTGTTTTTCTTCATAAATTTGTTTATTGGAACACACCACATCAAATGACAAATCTTGTACGTTTACATGTTGACCATCATCAGTGAAGAAAGAAGACAACAACAACAATAATAACAATCAAAAAAAGAAAACATACAAAACTCAAAACCCATTAATGACATTAAATCAGTCTCCCAGGATTTATCTGCTGGGGATTTGGGTGACTTCCAGTGTAGAAGGATACGTCCGGGGCCAATCAGAAAGGCAAATGCTAACGCATTTAATTTCTGTTTACTAAATTCAGAATGGTTCAGGGGAACTCCAAATATGGCAAAGATGGACAGAGAGTGATACCTATATCTAGAACCTCAGATATAATCTTGAAAAAAGTTCTTCCAGAATCCTGTTAGCTTTGAGCTTAGCCAGAAGGTATGGGCTAGGGTCGGATGGGACAAAGGCACATCTATTACAGGCCTCGCTGGTGCCAGGGAAAAACTTCACTAATTAGGCTTTGCTGAAATGCATTCTGTGTAGTACTGCCCAGTAATAGAACATGAAATTAGGTAGGCCCAGGCCACCCTCTTGTCTTGCTGCCTGCAGAGCATTTTTGTTAATCCTGGCAACCTTGCCTGACCACGAGAATGGGAGGATAATTTGGTCAAGCTTCTTGAAAAATGATTTTGTCAAGACATTGATTTTTATAATTTGTACTCTGCTTGCTAATGACATTGGCAACCTGGACCATTTCTGTAGGTCGGCTTTCACTTTAGTTAATTTTTATGTAACCCCTGAAATGAATCGGTAATGTTAATCCCTAGATATTGAACACTTTCTGGTGAAAAATTGAAAGGAATTTGTCCCTGTGTGAGTGTTTTTGCTTTAGAGTTTATTAAGAAGCTATACTATACTACTACTTTTTGCTCCTTCCAGGCAGCGCTGCACCTAACCCTAACCATAACCAGTGCCTCCCCAACGGTGCCTTCCAGGCAGCGCTGCCTGGAAGGCACCGTTGAGGGCAAAAAACACAGATAAACGATTTTTATCACTTTTTTATATGATATACGACTTTTTAATACATTTTTTTTCGACATACTATACTATTACTTTTTAATATCTTTTTTTCAGCATACTATACTATGACTTTTATCGACATACTATACTGTGACTTTTTATCACTTTTTTGAAGATGCTATATTATGACTTTTTTGGACATACTACTGTATACTATGACTTGTTATCACTTTGTTCATCATATACTATAACTCTTCATCATCTATTTCGACATGCTATACTATGACTTTTTTTCACCTTTTTCATCATACTATACTGTTACTCTTCATCACTGTTTTTCTTCATAAATTTGTTTATTGGAACACACCACATCAAATGACAAATCTTGTACGTTTACATGTTGACCATCATCAGTGAAGAAAGAAGACAACAACAACAATAATAACAATCAAAAAAAGAAAACATACAAAACTCAAAACCCATTAATGACATTAAATCAGTCTCCCAGGATTTATCTGCTGGGGATTTGGGTGACTTCCAGTGTAGAAGGATACGTCCGGGGCCAATCAGAAAGGCAAATGCTAACGCATTTAATTTCTGTTTACTAAATTCAGAATGGTTCAGGGGAACTCCAAATATGGCAATAAGTGGACAGAGAGTGATACCTATATCTAGAACCTCAGATATAATCTTGAAAAAGTTCTTCCAGAATCCTGTTAGCTTTGAGCTTAGCCAGAAGGTATGGGCTAGGTCGGATGGGACAAAGGCACATCTATTACAGGCCTCGCTGGTGCCAGGGAAAAACTTCACTAATTAGGCTTTGCTGAAATGCATTCTGTGTAGTACTGCCCAGTAATAGAACATGAAATTAGGTAGGCCCAGGCCACCCTCTTGTCTTGCTGCCTGCAGAGCATTTTTGTTAATCCTGGCAACCTTGCCTGACCACGAGAATGGGAGGATAATTTGGTCAAGCTTCTTGAAAAATGATTTTGTCAAGACATTGATTTTTATAATTTGTACTCTGCTTGCTAATGACATTGGCAACCTGGACCATTTCTGTAGGTCGGCTTTCACTTTAGTTAATTTTTATGTAACCCCTGAAATGAATCGGTAATGTTAATCCCTAGATATTGAACACTTTCTGGTGAAAAATTGAAAGGAATTTGTCCCTGTGTGAGTGTTTTTGCTTTAGAGTTTATTAAGAAGCTATACTATACTACTACTTTTTTGCTCCTTCCAGGCAGCGCTGCACCTAACCCTAACCATAACCAGTGCCTCCCAACGGTGCCTTCCAGGCAGCGCTGCCTGGAAGGCACCGTTGGGGGCAAAAAACACAGATAAACGATTTTTATCACTTTTTTCGATGTATTATACTATGACTTTTTATCACTTTTTTCGACATACTATGCGAGTCTGAATGAACACGTATTTATTGATGTCTGCACAATAATGATAGATGACAGTCTTTGGTGATTAGACCCCATCGTGACATCATCAAATTCCCAGTTACCTGTTGAGTGTTGGAGCAGACGATGCAAGACAATGTTCTGTGTGAACAGACAATAAAGTTTTATCTTATCTTATCTAGTATATTATGTCGAAAAAAAGTGATAAAAAAAGTCATAGTAGTGAGCTGAATACAACTGCACGGAGACAATCTTCCATTCCTTTACTGCTTTTTACTGTGTGTGTGTGTGTGTGTGTGTGTGTGTGTGTGTGTGCGACTGAAGGTGTGTCAGACGTTGTTGGGTGTCTAATTACAACTAATTACTGAAAAGCATCAAATCAGGATGAAGAATTGCATGAAGAAGCTCAGGTATTCCCACTGGTCCTTTAAATGCCTCTGCCTGGTACTACCTCCACTGGTCCTTTAAATGCCTGGATTAGAGCCAAGCTGCCTGTGTTCATAGGACAAAGTGTCATTGAAAAACTCAAGGGCTGACACTGTAATAAAGAAATTCCACAGTGTTTGAAGTCATAAGCCTTTTTATTCAGTGTAAAAGTCAGATCTTACAAAAACCACCAGATAAACTTTCACAGCCATGCGGAAACAGTTTGCAACGCTTGTAAACAAAGAAGCCATCCATTACAACCAATATATGATCCAAACATTTGGCTTTATTTACAAAGTCTATCAAAGCTTGATCACAGCACAAATTTACCATATGAAAGGAAAATGGTATACACTATCAAAAAGATGTACAAACTTTAAACTGCAATCTAATAATGTACCTCAGGGGTCAGTGTTAATATCAATAGATTTATAACTATTAACATAGATTTTTTTTCATTTGTATCCAAAATAAATTTTGCACCATAACCCTCTAAACTCACAATTATTTTCAGACAATAGTAATCCCAATACATTAAGTCATTTTTATCAAATATATATAGCACCACAATATAATGGTTTAATATAATCAGGGGGGCTATCACATACAAAAGACCCGTGTTAGTATCCAAGAAAACAAAAAACAAATATCCAACTCCAGCCTGCTCCTCACCACTGCGCACATCTGGCAGAACCAGTTCAGGTGCAGGAGGACCTCTGCAACCACAACAGAGTCCTTCTACGGAAGCCCATTACGCCGAGGGAAAGAAAAAAAAAATACTGATGGTGAGTCAAAATCATGAGAGAGCAAAGTCAAAATGTAGTTTTCAGTTATGAGATACCTCAACTCTTGATGCCGAAATTATGATAATACATACATCATGAAATCATCAAATGTACGATAGTCAAAATTGTGAGGTACTATGTCAAAATTAAGTTAACTATGAAAATTTGGTCAACATTGAGAATAGCAAAAAAAATGTCATTGTGTTTGTTTCATTTAAGTAGACACTATTTTGACTGTTATACTTTTGCATTAGTAAGTCAGAATTTTGAATTAGTATCTCATACTTTTTCTTAAAAATGTGGGTTTTGCATGAGTATTTTATATCAAGCCCAACTTTAATATATTTTCTTTCTATTCTTGGCGGAAATGGGATTCCATACATTGATTACAGCGAAAGAGGAAAAACACAGACTGAAGAACAACCAATGACGGTCACAACAAAAACAAGCTCAGCACAACATCGGCACAACGTGTTCTGTTCTACATGCATTAAGTTGATCAGTGCACCCACTCTCACATCAACTCATCGCTTCGACCTCCAGCTACTGATGCCCAAACACTTAAAATACACAGCTACCCGTGGATGGAGGACAAACTTGTTCCATTTTTAGATTTTGGGGATCAAGGTGAAACAATAAAGTTCAATATCTACAAGGAAACATGAGAAACAGATCCAAAACAGTGTTGATTGTGCATTGGATTATTTAGGGTTAATCTAGAAGAGGGTAGCAGCAGTTAGTCCATAGAACAGTCTTCTTTTTCTTTTTTGTACTAAGATATTAATGCAGTTTGGTCATGAAGTACTTTTATGTGTCTTTCTGCCTCCAACATCAGAAGAAAAGAACTCCTGTGACAGATCCTAAGCTGAAACCTGTCTGCTTCAAATGATTGTGAGACACTGTCGTTTATTGCTCATTTGGTCTTAGAAGCTTAGCGTTTCAGCTGAGCTTTGTATCCAATCTGATCAGGAGATAAATTAAAAAGGAAAACTGGTAGAAAACAAATCTTATATCCCGTTAAGAAATAAAAGAAAAACCGGAAGCCACAAAAAAAAAAAATCAAGCTACAAAAAGCAACAAACATCCATGTGTTTGTGACTCATTTAAATGTAGAATTTAACATTAAGACAGATTAAAAAACTACAAAACATGGACAAAAATACACAAAGTAGCTAGTGAGATAAGACCTTTGTTGTTTGAACAGTATGGAAGTAAGAAATGGCCCTAATAATTAGTCTTGAAAGCAAATGAATACCTTATCGTGAAATGTAACCACTACGGGATACTTAATTTTAAATACCACTGAATTGATAGTGTGTGTGTGTGTGTATATATATATATATATATATATATATATATATATATATATATATATATATATACACACACACACAAATACACACAGTGCTGCTCATGAGTATAGGAACCCATGCTAAAAAAAAGGAATAAAAATATCATCTTTTAGAAATTTATCTTAATGCCTTAATTGAAAAAATTAGGAAAATCCAACCTTTGAGAACACCAATTTTCTTTGTGAATGAATAATGTATTGTAAATAAATAAATGTTCTTCCTTAAATTACAGGGGGCATAAGTATATATTTAATTATGTTAAATTCACATAGAGGCAGGCAGATTTTTATTTTTAAAGGCCAGTTATTTCATGGAACTGGAAGAACATTTATTTTTTCAAAAAGAAAATTGGTGTCCTTAAAGGTTGGATTTTTCCTCATTTTTGTAATTAAGGCATTAAGATGATTTGTTTTATTCCTTTTTAGTCAACTTTAGCATGGGTTCCTATACTCACGAACAGCACTGTAACTCTGAAAACTATCCATTTGAATTGCTGTAATTTGAATTGTTTTTGAAAGAGTCGAATGCATGTCTAAAACAAGAGGAAGAAACCCTCATAGTCAGGATGAGATACATAATTAACTTGTTCAAGATGATAATAATGGTGCACAGGCCTTCAGATAAAAATGAACTAGACTATATATCATTTTTAAGCCATTTCTATCTGAATTTGTGCATACAACAATTGAAAAAAAAAAAATGCACCACCTGAAATGACCTACTGGAAATGTCAAAGATGGAAATTAAAACCACCAGACAGCTGATTAAATAGCTCCTATGAATTCAATGGTATTTATATTACATTTCAGTTGCTTTACAGATTTCTAGTTATTACGACACATATTTTCTTTCACCATAAAGATGCACATGATGCAAACGCCTTTGAGCTTTTCAAACCCAGCTAATTCAGACTTGCAGTTACGACCCTTACAACCAAAACAGAAAAAGAAAGGAGAAAAAGAAAGAAACAAACTTCCTGAGAATCTAATGATGAACCTTACTGGTAGAAAGAGAAATGATGGATCTTTTACCGTCACTGAGAAGTTTTAAATCTGCTCTGCATTTCAATACAGCCTTTGGCCATACAGTGAGTATTCTGTATGTGAACCCATGCTCACAAAAATCACAGTTATACAATACCATTTTGTTAAATTATCTCATCTGTTAATTATATTAATGTAGTGATCATGACATTTGAGGGTACTATACGATTTATTTAACATAGCAAAATAATATGGGCTCTATTATTATTGCATATCATTCTAATTAGAAGACTACCTCATGTGCTGTGATAAAATTCTTTCCATGTTTGGTGTCTAGTCTTCAAGTGGATCGTTTTAGGTAATCATCTTCATTTGCATATGCTAACACAATGCCATAGTCTATTTCACACTGTTTTTATTTTTTTTCTCGTTTTAGCTAAACGTGGCTAGCATCAGGAGGTAGTAGATAAACAGCTGCAAAGATTTAGCTCTAAGAAGAATGAAAGGAGTCTAGTCTTTTCCACGGCCAAGCATGGATTTCTGACTAATCAGGATTTGTAACTCCATACCATCATAGTCATGAAGCATATATATAGAATCTATGTATTTATGCCACTTTTAGATGCTGTCGTGTTATGTGAATGCTGCCCTCAAAGAATATTGGAAAAGCAGTGCATTTTCATGTTTCATTATTGACAACAAACCTGTTATTCTGTGGCTCAGGTGAAACATAAACTAGCTTGCATACATATGGCTCTGACATGAAAACAACCTAAGCAATAAAAAAAAAAAAAATAAATCATGAATGCTTTGCATATTACCCTAACACAATATTTAACATTCTTTTTAGCATATGGACAACTAAACTGTTTGATGAGTCCAACCTCTTATTTTCAATAACAGAAACCAAAGTCTGACGCTACACTTGCTGAAGTATGGAGTCTTAAGTGTGCCACTTTTTCATTGTTTAATTATATTCATCAATAAGTTACTAATTTTTTTGAAAAGAAATTATACATTAATTGAATTTAAATTTAAGTAATGCATTAAAAAAATAAATCACAAAATTGTTTCTCAATTTTACTTTGCTTACACATCTTTAAATTAATTATAATAAGTAACTAGAATAACTGTGTTACTTCAATATTACATATGGACCTCAAATCCACAGGCCGTCCAACAAACACAGCTGGCTGTAGAGAAAGGCACTATGTGGGTTGTATGTTGGGATTTCTTTAAATAAAAATGTTTTCTGCCATTGCATTTTAAAATCCAACTATCAATACATCACTTACAGACAGAATAAGGATATTTTTATGCAATGTTTGTTTTTTTTCAATTTCAATTTGTAATGCATTATCAAAATAAAAAATGAACTATTTCCATTTCTAAAATGTATTAATTGACTATAATTTAATACTGAATAAGTCTATAAATCTGATGGCATACTTCAGACTCCATAGGGGTGAGGAGGAGTTCCAGATGGAACTTTGAGCTTTGTCCTCCTCTGGGTATAAATACAGCAGACATGGTCCAAAAGACAACAGACACACACGCATCTGCAGTCTCAAACACTGCTGTAGTGAAACCTTTGACAGTATGTAAGTGAAGTACCTGCCAGCATCTACAATATTTGAATATACTGTACTGTACGGTTTGGCTGACACTTGAGGCCAACATCGGTCAGCGTGTCTGTCTGTCCGATAAGACTGAGGTTCGTCCCTGACAGCAGCTACATCCAAACTGTAAAAGGTCAAAGTACATATTGTACATAATGTAGGGTTGGACAGTGACAGTGAGAATAACATGTCAGAGTGTACCCTATCATACCAGTAAGGTTTCGCTTTTATACAACATACCCTGCAGCTCACTTACAGTCACACTATGCCATTTGTTTCTCATTTAGTATTTCTTTAAAACTAAGGTGATTTCTTTTTTATATGGAAAAAATCTTATCTCCACAGCTTCATCATTTCTGTTCAAAATTACAGCACAAAGATAGCGAAATACTCCCAATGACTCATACATTTCAGCAAGGGCCACTCCTGGGCTCATAAGCACTACTAAATTCTTGCTACAGCAAGTTAGTTGCATTGTGAGAGCTCTGATTTCTGTGATAGGTCCCTACTAAAACTCCACATTAAGGTATCAAGCCACCGTACACTGTTGCCACATTAGATATGTGCTCTCCTGATTAAGCTTATCCTAATGCAATCTACTACAGTAATCTACAGGCAGGTTTACCAGCTGGACAGCAAAGGAAATGTTGTGCGAAGGTCATAGTTTTGTGACATAAAAAGTAGTTGTAACAAAAACCAGATCTTCCCCACGATGCCCACTTAATATAGCTGAAGGATATTCAGATGTACAAATGGGCAGAGTTAGTGAAAGCCCAATGGAATGTGCGAGAGGATTTCTGTAATTAAATAAAACAATGGTCATGGATTACTATTTAAAGCTGCACCATGTCCATTTACATTTTTCATATACACACACACCATAAAATCAAATTGGTTCTACAATAGAGAGAGAAATGTTAATGTCACCCCTCAGACGCTGTCTGAGAAATGCCACATAACTATATATTTCAAAGTATTAATCAACAAATAAAATATTAGTTGTAGAATCTATTTAATTACGGTGAATTTGATTAATCATAGGTGGTTAAAAAAAAAAGCCCTAATATGAACGATATTGTTGAAAATGAATTAGATTTTGCCTCTGTAATAGTTGAATCAGAAATGACTGCAGCTGTGGAAATCTTCTGGCCAATATTGGAAGAAAAATAAGCAACTAAAAAATGTCAGTAATGCTGAGCAGCACTGTACTAAGATCTCTCTTTAAATCACAATCCTTTATATTTATACTCTGTAGTTCTATCGGAATAGGTCTCCACATTCTATATGAATATAATCACTTTTATGGAACAAAGCACAGTAAGTTTTCCACACAGCCACCAAAAATGTAAATGCAAAAAAAAAAAAAGAAAAAAAAAAAAGAAAGTACATTAAGACAAAAACAACTCCAAAATCATTACAAAAACTTCAAGTACTATTAACAAAGTATAAGTCCACCTGGCAATATTGTTCAGAAGAAAATAATCAAAATATACACAACTGTGTTCCTCTTACTCCCAGCCTCTCTTTTCTCCTCAGGCCGTTCGTTCAGTGGCTGACTCTCTGACCTGAAAACAACAGACACACACAGACACACAGACACACACACACACACACACAGACACACACACACACACACACACACGCACAGCTAGACCTGGCTCAATAAATGGTTCTCACAGTTTCTACAGGTCTCTGTGCGCGGCCCAGATTGTGGCAGGGTGGGCTGGTGTCATCTTGCAGGACTCCCGTTTCTGTGAGAGAAAGGGTTGATTTTTGTTTTTTTTAATCCATCCGAATATCTCGTCTGATTGAAGTTCCAGACAGGAGAGGAGAGAATGATGTTGCGTCATCCGTGGGTAGAGAAATGCCCAAACGTATGTGACCCAGGTTTTGCGAGTGATTATGTGCACACACAGCTACAAGGTTAGAAAATGGTTCAGAGGGATGTTCCCTTCAGGATTTTTCAGAAGCATGAAAGTGCCCCCTTCTGCTCGTCATCGGCATCTCCTGTATTGACTCCGTAGAAGGCCTGTGGCGTTGGTCTGAGTGAGATTCGAGACTAGTTTGACTCTCCGAGTTCCTGACCTTGCTGGGGTTTCCAGAGGTGTGTCCTGTTCCGCCCCGACCTCAGGGCTCCTGTTTGATGTAGTAGCTGCCGGAGCCGTTGCTTTCCTGGTCGGAGGTGCCCTGTGAGAAGGTGAACTCGTCTACCTCAGCCGTCTCCTCCTTCATTCGCAGGAGAGACTCTACAGACAGGGCAGAGACAGATGAGAGACAACAGCGGCACAGGTGAGCCAGTTGTGTTCGTGTACTTGGGAGTAAAATCCTGTCTTTGTCTTTTTTCTTTGTTCCATGTGTTAATGTTAACTTCCCATGCATGATTAGCATCAAGATAACTACTTCAACAAATATCAAATGAAACAAAACATGCCATAAGACTGCTTGAAACTTAAAGTGCTCATATTATGCTCATTTTTAGGTTCATAATTGTATTTAGAGGTTGGACCAGAATAGGTTTACATGGTTTCATTTTCAAAAAACACCATATTTTTGTTGTACTGCCACATTGCTGCAGCTCCTCCTTTCACCCTGTGTGTTGAGCTCTCCGTTTTAGCTACAGAGTGAGACATCTCAACTTCTATTCCATCTTTTTTGGGAGTCGCAGTGTGCAGTAGCTAGGTAAGGACTACTAGCCAGTCAGAAGCAGAGTATGAGGGTGTGCCCTGACAGTACCTAGGTAAGGACTACTAGCCAGTCAGAAGCAGAGTATGAGGGCGTGCCCTGACAGTACCTAGGTAAGGACTACTAGCCAGTCAGAAGCAGAGTATGAGGGTGTGCCCTGACAGTACCTAGGTAAGGACTACTAGCCAGTCAGAAGCAGAGTATGAGTGCGTGCCCTGACAGTACCTAGGTAAGGACTACTAGCCAGTCAGAAGCAGAGTATGAGGGCGTGCCCTGACAGTACCTAGGTAAGGACTACTAGCCAGTCAGAAGCAGAGTATGAGGGCGTGCCCTGACAGTATCTAGGTAAGGACTACTAGCCAGTCAGAAGCAGAGTATGAGGGCGTGCCCTGACAGTATCTAGGTAAGGACTACTAGCCAGTCAGAAGCAGAGTATGAGGGCGTGCCATGCTAGCAGCTAGGCGAGCATTATAACGTGTGTTCCAAAGTGACCCACGTTTGTCTCTGAAAGGCTGGACTACAATAGAGCTGTTTGGAGCAGTTTGTGTTTTCTGTTGGAGATGGTAAGTCCCTTTGGGGTGGACTTTGGGCTTTTTCACTTTGTAAACCTATAACGTTATAACTATAAAGATATATAACACAATAAAGGAAAAGGGAAAAAGCCAAAAAGCATAATATGAGCACTTTAAACGAACAGACCTTCACTGGCACGAGGAAATATTCATGTGAAAAACAACGACAATGAGGTTGGTTTAAGAGTAGAACATGCAGCATCAGCAGCATCCAGCTCCACGGCGAGGCCCTGTGCGCGGGACTCAGAGGACGGTCTTCTGTTAAAAATGCCGCCGAGCTTCAGAAGGCTCGGCGCCGTGCTGGTTTTATCATTAGTGTGACGTTACCTGATTTGTGGGTTTGGTGGAGGTGGGTTCGGGGTCGGGGCCGAGAGGGCCCCTGGGCAGGATAAGGGGGCGGACTCTGTTCTTCGTCCCCCGAGAAGCTGCTCCTCCTCCTGCCTGCCTGACTGAAGGGCCGTCGACCAACCGGAATCTTCCTCTCTAAACACCAAGCCAGACTCGGGTAAGCTACCAGGGGCTTATTACACACAGGGGTTCAATTCAACCGTTCTTGTTGTTTAGAATATGTATTATGAAATTAAGGTTAAAAAGTTTACAGCTCAGGGTGATATTTTTTTTTTTTATTTAACCTCACACTGTTATTACTTGCATTGATATGCCCATCTGAATAAGCCCCTGGTAAGCTGGGATCAGACTGCCAAGCCCAAGTAAGCAAATACACTGTTAGCTACCAGGAACAAGGCTAAAGCAACTATAACAAATGTATGAAAGTCTGTGGCTGCCAATATTTAAATAATTAATAATTCAATTAGCATTTTCTATTTGCATGCCCATGAGGTATGGCAACATAAAAATCTAAATTTCCATTTTCATGTCTTAAAAAAAAAAAAAAAAAAATAATGCAAAATAAATAAATAAATAAAACACCTTCTTAGTGTACACCTAAGCATAACATTGCCATAAGAAAAATCTAATTGAACAAGAGAGATAATTTTTATTTTTAAATTGAAAGCGTAATGTGCAACCTAAACTATGTGCAAATTACACTGTTAAATAATCTCCTGATGTCTGGGTAACTTCTAGTAAAAATAAAATGTAAATGGCCGTTTCAGTGGTTATTTTCATTATGATCATTTTCATAATGCTGGACTTCCACAGATTTGACAAAAGAGACCTGGGAGGATCCTTCTGTTACAGAAAAATCATTTTCATTTGTACATTTTGTAATGGCAGTTCTCCCAAGTATCTTCAAAAAAATAAATACCACGAAAAGGTTACATTTGAATGAGCCAAAATCATAATTCCTTATAACTCAAAAGTTCAGGTTGCAATAATATTTTCAAGTTTAGCTTGCACAAGTCCATTCCACATGCAAATTCATTATCATTATTGAGAATGGTATGCTTAGGAGTACACATGAAACTATTCATGTCAGTGAAGTTTTCATTAATTCATTTGGATTTTGTCATACATTCTGTGCACACAAATGGCATTTCAATTTGATCAAAATACTTAATTTTTATATTGGCAGCCATAGACTTCCATATTACTGCTTGAGTTCAGCAAAAAATTTACCAATTTAGCATTAGCATCTACTTTTGTGTGTGAAAATGTGGACCTCGTTGGGATGCAACACCAGGCCTTCTGCTCTTAAGTACCTGAAGTATCTCAAACACTTTGCACCCAAGTGTGCAGGCACTGTGTTAAAAACTATCCCACTCAAAAGGGAAAAGACAGAACTTTCATCTCTCTACAACACCCAGCAATGTGACACAAGAGGTCCGATGAAAATACCCCTGACACACCGAGCAGATGGCCAATCTGGCAGCAGCAGAGTTTCTACCACGAGTGTAGCCAGTGACAGTTAGAGGAACAGGATAAGGAGAAGGAAGGAGTGAAGCGAAACAAATCGACAGTGCACGATGGATTACTCACTTTTCTTTTGGCCTTTATACTGCTGGGCCTTTTTCTTCTGCTTGGGTACAGATTGAGGCAATTCTCTGTTACCTGAAAGAAGACCATAAGACAGGAAACTATAGGACATTTGTGGACAGTGAGGTAAAGTGAGGTGAGGCACAAACCAAGAAAACTAATCGTATCATAAATAGAGCATATACTAGCACAACCTACAATTAGGGATGCCTCGGTCCGATATGTCGGATCGGTATCGACGCGGATACTGGCCTTATTAAGCGCATCGTAAAGGATTACTTGATTGTCCCAATAGTTGCCATAAGATTTACTGGTGGACTAATCGATGAAACATTGCAGCTCTACTCCTCAACAGCTCAAGACTGGCTCATTCACAATAACTCTTGTTTTAAACAGGTTTTCCTTTCTTTGTGTAGCTATAACAAACAATAAATCATACATGATATGCATTTCATACATTATCTCTCTCTGTGTATTTAGCCTTGTGTGCACTGTACCTTTTCTGGTAATGTGACCATGTTGGTAGTATTAAGGAACTGTTATCTAGAGACATTGAAAACCGACTAGAAGACATTCTCAGACACAAGACTGACATGGAAAATAGTAGGGATGCACGGATATGAACATTTTGGCTAATAAAGTTTACAAGATATTTACCGATGTCGATATCATCTGTATAAAACAGGTTTCTATGATAATCATATGTTATAAATACTGAAAAATGTGTAAACACTGTACATTTGGAAAAGCAATGTCTTTCTTTATTTGCACAACTTTTGGAGAAGCCCATAAATCATAGATTCACTGCATTGTTTTCTCTCAACAAGTTACAGCCACCATTAAAAACACAAGTAACTAACAATGTTAGCTTTAGGCTACTTTTATAACTCACAGAAGTGTATAACTGAATGAAAGTCTAGTTCAACTGCAACAATTAAAACCACCTTGTTAGTGGTGTAGAAAACCACCGATGTGTTGCCCTGTTTGATGTATACCCTCCTGTTTTTACCTCTTATGAGTTTTTCCTAATGTCAGCAGTTGATTTTTAATCAACATCGGTGGTTTTCTACACCACTAACAAGGCTCAAAATAACACCACGCTTCGACCGACCGACGGACCTCTCTCTCTCTCTCTCTCTCTCTCTCTCTCTCTCTCTCTCTCTCTCTCTCTCTCTCTCTCTCTCTCTCTCTCTCTCTCTCTCTCTCTCTCTCTCTCTCTCTCTCTCTCTCTCTCTCTCTCTCTCTCTCTCTCTCTCTCTCTCTCTCTCTCTCTCTCTCCATCATGTAAACAAAGACTATTACCGTCACAAACTCAGCATGGCCACACACAAAAAACAGACACACCAGCGCCGCCCTGACAAACAATGGCAGCTAGACGGAAATAATCATCGGTTGTTGACATCGGGCCAGTTTTGCTCATCGGACAGATGCCAATGTATAACAAAAAGACTAACATTGTCCGATACCGATGGGATTGCAGATATATTGTACATACAATTACGTAATGAAGTGTTATCAAAAATGCACTAGAAATAAATTCTGCTACCCAGTTGAAAGTGTGTTTGTGTTCTTACTCTGTGAGGCGGGGGGTTGGAGCTGGTAGTCAGTCAGCTGACACCAGCCCACGGGGTAGAGGTCAGGTGACTCGCAGTCCACCCACTGGTCATACTCATCCTCCCAGCCGTCAAAGTGGATCCTCAGTAGCCGGTGCACAATCCTTGTCACCGTGGCAACACACACCAGCCGCGGCTCCATCAGATCAACAGCCTCCAGCTTCATGCCTTGCCGGAAACCGTGATTGGGAATCTCCTAGAAGACGCGGGACAGTAAATAACACAATTTTTACTAATTTACATCAAATCAAAGCACAAACATTAGTAAGCAGTAAGCTACTGGTGAATATATATGTTCCTGCAAACAGTGGAGAAGCACTGATAAATCCTGAATCCCATTCATCAGATGGAACAATGGAAAAAAATATGGGGCTATATGAAAAGGAGAGGGTGAACACAATATCTTTCACTTTGTCACAAGTGTCATTTTTGAATGCGTTTCCCTACCAGAGGCCCATTGGTTTCAATTACACTTCTTCTAAGATGTGACCAATGGCGTTCTCCATGCCCTGGTGACAGGCTGGAGGTTGTAGGGATGAGTTTGGAAGGTGATAAGGGTGTAAGGAGGGGTTTTATTTTGTGTGGTGTGTTAAATGTTCTAAATAAATTGACTGATATCCCCAATCATAAAGACTTCATCCAATGCAACTAATCATGGTGCTCTGTTAAACCTGCTACTTTTGGTTTTGAGATGTAGTGGTATAATACCCTGTTGTTGTTTTTTTATTTCTTTATCTGTTGCTGTTATTAATAACCAGAAAAATAATACCAAACACATTAAAACTCAGAATGATAAGAGCTTAACACAAATACAGTGGAGAAACCATCAATGAAGCCTACCTTGTTAAAGAGCTTGACAGGAGCAGCTATTGAACCTGTTTCTCTGAGGTAGTCAAACCATTTAAATGGCAGTTTAGTGTACCCTGGGGAAGAGAACCAGTGTTGAGACCAGAACATTAAAAAACCATATGCAAGAAGATGTTATCAAACTACTTCTGACCATAACAAATTCACCTAAAAGAGAAGTACAGTGTAGAGGCTATGTATGAATGCCTAAATAAAAATGCAAAGCACGGTCGTTAGTTTTCATCAGGAGATGCAAGGGAACATGTTCCTTTTTGAGATGGAGACGCATTGTTCATGCCAAAATCAACTGTCCAATCACAGCTTGGGGGCGGAACAATGGACAAAGCTTTTCATCGCCAACACAAGCTGTTTGAAGCCATGGCAAACAGCTTCTCACATTCAAACTGGTTCCTGTGGCTAGCCAGCTGGAGGGACATTACTTTTTAACTGGACATTTAGTTACATTTGTGATTGGCCCATTTAAGGAATAAATACTGTGAAAAAGAGAAAGCTCCCTTGCATCTCCTTATGAAAACTAATGCCAGTGTCTAATACACTTTTATTTCTTTGTTGTTATTAGATTTTACTATGGCATGAAAACTTATATCATTTAGTTATTAATAGGGTTGGGTATAGGGTTGGGTACGGAAACTCGGTGCCAATAGGGAACCGGTGCCGACGTAAACGGTAGTAACGAGACCGAATAAGAACGAAAGTTTCGGTGCTCGACTTTACACTACACCTGACAGCATGTAACGTTAGCCTACCTTTAGTTAGCAGCTGGATTAATCACGGTTAAAATACGTTAAACAGTGTAAAGTGTGACTGTATTTCACTGTGGAGGACTTCAACAGCGGGATGTAACAGTCTGCTCTGCAACAACACAGACGGTGCGTTCACTCGCAGCTGCCGTTGTCGGAATCAAACAACACAGACGGTGCGTTCACTTGCAGCTGCCGTTGTCGGAATTAAACAACACAGACGGTGCGTTCACTTGCAGCTGCCATTGTCGGAATTAAACACCGATTCACTTAAAACAGGTAGCCTCGTGGTGCATTCACAGTAATTGTAAAATACCCTTTTCCCATCTGGGGTTCAACAGCAATTTACTGGTGAAATAAGTTATTGTTATTGTTATAGTTATTACATTATTATTAAATCTTTAATTTTGACCATGGCCTTAGCAATAAACAAGTCACTGACTGTTGTTTACTACCCTTATTTTTTTTTTTCTTCTTTTTTTTTTTTACTTTATTGAAAAGTACCGGTTCAGGCACCGGCACCGTTTTAAAATTATCGATTTAGCACCGGAACCGAAAAAAAACCAAACGATACCCAACCCTAGTTGGGTACCAAAACCTGGTCCCATATACAACCGAATAACAACGCACTTAAATGCCTGCGCTGTCCTCTGGTGCTGACAGCTAAACTGTGGCTGTATTTCACTCAAAAGGATTCCAACACTGGGGCGTTCAACGATCTGCAGCTAAAGACACAGTGTAGCCTAGCTCCACTTTCGAAACACCATGGCTACTGCCAGAGTCAGAGAAACAACACTGACGGGACTCCATGGTGCATTCAAGTTCACCTCTTAAACTTAAGGTGCTTTCACACCTGCCTCATTTAGTTCTAGTGAATCCCTCTAGAGTTTGTTTACCCCCATTGCGCTGTTTTGTTTGGGCAGGTGGGAATGCGGCAATTGCACTCAGATGCGCACCAAAATTGGTCTTCGTAGGCTTTCAATCGAACTCTGGAGCGGTTTGTTTGTGGTGAGAACGTGATTGGACCTTGAACTGCACCAACTGTGTGGACTGAGCTAGACTGAGCTACATAAGTTTAGAAACTCCTCAAGTGATTTAGACACATTTAGGCACTTTAAATCTTCCATACCGCTGAGGTCCTCTCAATAGGATCAAATGCTTATTTTCATTCATGAAGAGCTTAAAGAAACAAAGACATGAGTGTCCAGTACCTCTAGGGGGCGTAAGATCAATGTTGTTGATTTCACAGAAGCCGACAGGGTAGATGGAAGGGGAGGTGCCATGGTAGCAGAACCAGTCTGATCCATCCACTGCCTCCGAACCATCGATCCCGATCATGAGGTACCCGTCTGCCAACACCTACAGAAAACCAAAATGGCTGAAGTCAGTCTGGAGCAGTCGAGTGTATAGACATTTTAACATAAACGACAAGAACTAATCCTTCTTTTACTCAACGAAGCAAGATTTCATCACATTTCATTAATGTGGAGTCCAGAAATACACGTACCTTTCTTACAGTGGCTACACATATAGCTGAGAGGTTGAGGGGGTCAATGGCTTCTAACTTCATTCCATCTTTAAACCAATCACCACTCTGGTCCACATCTTTTACCTGAAACACATTCAGATAGAAACAAATTCAAATTGGGGATAATTATTAAAATATGGTTTAATCAGGCATTGTATTAGCATGCCATAATAATGACATCAGTTGGACATGTTTAAAAAGTGTAACATTGGGGAAGTCTTGCGTTTTTAAAGGACAGTGGAAACTGTCATTTAGATGCATCAATTGTCACTCAATATTAGATCTAAAAGCCCACCAGGCGTTCTCCCTCAGACACTGTTATGTAAATTACAACAGATGGAGGAGAACCCCCTTCATTATTAGATGATATGGTTCTTTTCTGACAGACTGGAAGCAGCAGGTAAGAGTCAACTCTACTCTTTCTACTCTTTGGGGCGAGTACTACTTGTCACTCAATCTTAGGCAAAGTGACAAACGGCGACAAAAGCCACGACATGAAATCCGAACTATGACAGCTACAGTTTATTGGAAAATAGCATTGTGGACATGGATTCACGGTTTATCAGACAAGAAGCTAACGTTAGCAAACGCTGCAGGAGACGCTGTATTCCTCTGACACGCTGTATTAACGTTACTGTTTTAAAACAGTTTTTGAGGTTAGTGGGGGTGCATACCGCTCAAAACCAACATGAAAAACGGTTGCTAACATTAGTAGATAAGACAGTTGACAGTGACATTATTGTTCATATTTTGGCACAATGTTTCTGACCGTAGTAGTGGTCATAGTGGCTGAAAGTGTGATGTGAGATGCTAAAAAGACACTACACGCTGTTTTCAGGTAACATTACTTTTTGTTGTTCAACACCTGGCCCCATTAGTCTTAACAGTCAATGTTTTTTTTTTTTTTTTTTGGTCTTTTTACAGTATCTCAATCTGCAGTAACTACATTTGGATTGGTTCTTTTATCATGTATAGTATAGTAGAGGTAACTTCATTTATAAAAATTAAATTGTGATATTACACCAGTGGATCATAATGACTTTTCAATGACCTACATGTTGGCAAGCCATTACTATTAATTCATGTAAGGGGGTCGCCGTAAAACGCCGGGGTCATGATCCAGCTAACTGTCAACAAGTCTGCCACCTTTGCAGGTTTGGGGTAAAGAAATTGTTGCTCTGACAACAGTTGCTGATGAACTTTAAGTAACTTCGAAGAACCAAAAAATCCTCAATTTTCTATTCAGGATTATTAGCTATCCACATACGAATAACAGGGCCCAGGTCTGCAATGACTGATTATCAAATTAAACAACAGCTGTAGGACTGTTTCTAAAGAGAGGCTTTTAGGATTGCAAAGAAAAAAAAATGTTTTTACCTTATGGAAGAACAGTGCAGGAGCATCAACTTGACCCTCAATTTTCTTTGTAACATCTGAAAAAAATAAATTGATACCAAAATTACTTGCCTGAGCTGAAGATGCTTCAGCAATATAAACCCTAAAAAAAAAAAAAGAACTCCATGACCATTAAATGGTTTAGAGAATACAGACAGATGAAGCTGAGAATGAGCTGGGCTTCAGGGAAGTGGCCAGTGTGAACACAACATTTTAAGAGTAACTTTCATTAATGGACAGCATCCACAGTGCTTTTTAGTTACAGTACAGATTTCAAACTGCAGCTAAAAATAAAGTTTTTTTTAGAAGCCAGTCAGTTTACTACTCAGAGTAGGGCTGCAGCTATCGATTATTTTAGTAATCGAGTATTCTACCGATTATTTCATCGATTAAAAAATACTTTTGTTTTATTGAAGAGCAATAATATACAATAGTTTGGTTTAATTTTTGGAAAAAGCTACATTTTTATTGCCTACATTGCTTACAATATCATCTCTCAAAAAACTAAACATATTAAGTGCATTTAAGTGCCATATTACATTGTTTTTAAAGAAAACATTTTCTGAAATGCAATAACAACCTCAAACTAAGGCAGACATTAAACATACATAAACATTACCCCAAGTTGTGCAACTTAACTTTCAGAACTAAAAGTTTCAACCTGAGACTGATCTGTATATAGGCCTATATTTAAATATTAGTTATACTCAACCGATTTTCATTTATATATTTGATTACAATGTCACACAGCTCTGTTACACTTTATGCTATTAGGTCGTTGATCAGCTGTTTCTCCGTGAAGACAGAGAGTGAGAGAAAATGGTGTGCAACACATCTGTTTTTCCGGCTCTTTAGATCAAACTGTGGTCACTGCTACATATTTTCTTGTCTTTGATTTTCGTAGTTGTTGTGTTTGATGTAGTTTCATCGTCCATACGACTCCATGATTTACTTTTGTCTTGTCCGCTTCGTGGAATGGAGGATTCATTTAGACTCTGTTGCGATGCTGAAGCATTGACGTCGTGCTATTATCGTGCTAAGCTAGTTTGATTTTGCAGTAGACACACTGTATATACAGAGTTTTAGTTTTAATTACATTTCAACTGATTCCAAACTTTGGACACTTTGTCGTTTTCTCCAGCCTGTCTCTTCTCTTAGCCCCTGACGCTCTTTCTTCGTTTTGTAATCAGTCTTCATGGCATGTGTCGCCAGCAGCGACAGAAATAATCCTCCGTGCGGAAACACTGTGAGTGATACGTTGGTAACATTAATTAAACGGAGCGTTGAGGCAAATCATTTCTTTTAAGATTGAAAAACTAAAAGTTAGGATAAATGGGCCTCTGCTGCTTTGATTTTGACCATACTTTAAAAAAAATCTGTCTCCCAAGTCCCCCGGCTTTATGAAAAGTGCAAAACTAAATTACTTTAAGTAAAATCTTTCGCCATTTTCCATAGCTTTTTTATCTAAAAGTCTGACAAAATATATTTCTAAACATTTTCTTCAACAAGTCTCATTATTATTAGGAAACCACTCAATGTAAACCATCCTGCTACCTGAAAGCAACCCCCAACAAATGCACTATTTCCTCCTTTTTGAGTAAGGTTTGTTAAAAAAACGACAGTGACCAGCTGTTTTAGGGATAATTGAGTCTTTTCTTCTTCTTTTTTAAATGAAACTATGAATTTGTGAATCAAGTTTGGGTAGGGAAGCATTGAACGACAGATTAACACACTCTTGGTTTTGGTTTATGGGATTGGTTGACAATAGCAAAAATATAGAATGTTGCCAGGATTATCCTTTAAAGCTTTTCAGTATTAAACTTGTAACATGCTGGGTGATCAACACATTAAAATCCCTCAAATAGCAAAAGCCAGAAAACAATACAGATTTTACATATAGTATTTAACATCTTCAATGTTTTGCATCCTCAGTGTTTATCACACCCTGCTTATACCAGTTAACCTGAAAAAGGAATTCATTTTTTGTTTTGTTTTTTAACGATACTGTACACGCACAGACCACCTAAACTTAAGTGTAACTGGATTTTTTCCAAACTCACCGGATCGTTTGAAGCGGTGTCCGATGCTGCGCGACCAGCCTATATTATGGATGAGGGGGCTGTACATGTGGCACCAGAAGTCATCCGACCCGTCCTGGCTCTCCTCGTAGACCAGCCTGAGGCGACCTCCGATTACCTGCTCCACCAGCGCCACCCGTGTCCGGCACAGGTAGTTCTTATCAACCACCTCTACCCGCATTAGCTTCTTGAAGGGGTACTGCAAGTTTTCGTGTACCTATGGTGACAAATCATACATTGATTTAACAAAGGCAAAACCACTGTTCCATCATACCCACTGCTATAATTACTATGAATCATATTTCTCTATATCTGTATATCCAGGGTGCTATTTGGGAAAAAGCTTATTTTTTTTAATCATGCACAACAAAACAGAACATGCAAGAATGACATCCCCCCCTTGCAATACAATGGATATAGTGCCAGGTATTCCAAACACTTAAATTTGCACTTCAATATTTAATGGAAAATACAGAGCTTTCAAGCTAAAGTCACTTCGCGTCGGGAAAAAAATACTTACGCCGCATGACGCTCACTTTTTCTGGCTAAACTCCACTAACATGGCGCCTGAAAGGAGCGTCATCTGGCGGTGCCTGTAGCTGGCTCTCAGACAGCTGGTAGCAGCTAAATACAACCAGCAACTGCTGCTCAGATTGTATCGTTCTATGGCACTATAGACTGTTCACGTTACAGCACTTTACTTAATTTAAAATACTTCTATTTTAGGTATATAATATAATGGTCTATTGGTGAAGTAGCATTGATGGGGGATTGTTGGGTCTTTGTAAGTTACAGAGTGTGGTCTAGACCTACTCTATCTGTAAAGTGTATGTAAAGATAACTACTCTTATGATTTGACACTATAAATTAAATTGAAAACCAGAAGATGGAAACATGTAACCGATTCATTGTTGTTCATAGTTGTTATTTTTGTTATGTATAGAGTGAGTGTAATGTCATGTCCAACACAAATGAACGTTAAGAGTAAGTACTTTTGACCAATCATTCCTGAAATCATTATCAAATTTGGAGAGGTTTAATTAAGTTTCCAGCTTGTTCTGATTTAAAGATATTGGCACTGGCCATCAAAAACGGTCTCATTAAAATGAAGGCATTTGTGAGTCTCACCTTGGCGTTAAAGTCAGGTGGCAGTGTTTTAGCTCCAGTGAGACGCTTCACAAGAAAGGCTTTCCAGTTAGAGTATTTATGATGTATGCCTGTAAGGGAGATTACAAAAATAACAGTAACAATTGGTTACAGCAACAACACCAACCATCTAAAAACACAGGCATTCAAGAACAAGACTGTGAACAAATTTGGCGCAAGACTCACTTTTTGGAGGTACGAGGGGTTTGCCACTTGAAGCGCACCATCCCACCGGGTGCACTTCAGGGATGCAGAGATTACACCAGAAGTCCTTACTGTTGTCGTTGTCGAAGCCCTCATACCGCAGGAGAGCCTTGAACCCTGCACAAACGACACACAGCAATGCCCATTGGCCACTTACAGTACTTGCTTCTTCCAGACTTTTAACTCTAGCACATGGTCTTCATCATCAAATGAAGTTTGCTCTGTTGTCATGAAACTTTAGACATAATGGAAAGTAGCCTACACGGCTCTAAATCTTAGACAGGGCAGTCACAAGGATAAAAGAAAACACAGAAAACTCCGGCACTCACAGATAAGTACGTTAATCGTATTAATTGTGTGATTGTGTGTATGTATATGTATGCGTGTGTGTGTGTGTGTTAGGGGTGGTACGGTTCACAAAACCCACGGTTCGGTTCGTATCACGGTTTTAGGATCACGGTTTTCGGTTCTGTACGGTTCTTGTTATTTTTTCCTTTTAATCTTTAACACTCCAGAAATATACTTCAGCATATGGTATATAGCTTAATTATCCACAATGTAGGATACAGTATTAAATAATTATATAGTTATATAATGTAGCCTAATCATGCACAAACTGAATTTGACTTGACTTTAAGCACATTATTAAGACCATCTCTGAGGATAGCTAGCTGAGATTTTGATACAGCAAGAGGGAAGACATTGTCATGATTTCAACAAGCTTTTCATTTATTTGGCAAAAAAAAGGAGAATGTGTATTGCCATCTACAGGAACTTATGTGCCTTTTGTTGCACATGAAGATTGAAATATTACAGAATATCAATTGAAATAACTTGCATTTATCAAACTGCCAACTTCAGTGTAGCTCTTACAAAAATGTATCCTTTAAAAGAAAAAGAGAGGAACTCTTAAAGCTCCGTCAGAATACGTTAAACATAATAACAGTTTACATTGTTAGTTCATTTCCTATCCTGGGCTGGGACACACATACGGTTTGATAAAGTACTTAATGGACTTATCATTGCACTTACAATAACGGCCGTAGCTGTCAGGCCCTCCTGTATAGGCTACGTCTCCTCTCTGTTTTTTCGCGCATCCACCGTGTGTGTTTGTGTGTGCGCGCGTCAGTCGCGGGGAGAACTGAGCAGCCCCGCCCGCTGCAGAGACCCGACATGATCTAAACTGCAGCCGCTTCAGCGAGTGAAAAAACGTTACAGCGTACATTGATGTTAAAATGTATACAGGTTGGCATGACGACATGAAATGTTTTGCACGGTCTTTCGCTGTACGTTTTGTTGGTAACTTGTTCACACCTCTTCTTTTGCGTGAAAGGGAAACACACTGAGGTCACATACGGGGCACCTGACGGGCACGAGGCCACATTGCGCATGCGTCGAACCGTGCGGCACACACACGTTCCGAACCGAGACAAGCGGACCGAACGGTTCGGATGTTTTTTCATGAACCGTACCACCCCTAGTGTGTGTGTGTGTGTGTGTGTGTGTGTATATATATATATATATATATATATATATATATGTGTGTGTGTGTGTGTGTGTGTGTGTGTGTAACTTCCTAATAAACCGACGAAGTCGCGGAGGTGAGGTTTTGCAGTAACGGTCAAACGAGCAGTGAAGTAGTATTGTTACGAGGCACAGATAGCCAGCCGCTAAATTAGTCAAATTGAACAACTTCATGCTTCATCCACACACTCCGACAACTTTGTTCAGCTCCCTTTTTGTGACCAGTGTGGCACGGGGGCATAAAGGAGTTAGCAAGTTAGCAACTAGCCAGCCACCCATTGGTTGGCTGTCTAGCTTTCTGGTTCCGACATGCTGTCATGCTGCATTGGTTACACAAAATGAGCCGAACAGTGGGCTGGGTCGGCGGTGTTTTCACAGGAAGCTTCCATAGCAGTACGAGCGGAGTCTGCTGACAGCGGCGAAAGTGCCTGGCGTTCAACGCACTAAATAGTTGCAGTTGGAAAAACGGGGGTGCGTCAGGAAGTCAGGGGTAGGTTTCTTGCCTGGACAAAACACCAGCAACAAATACACACAAAACTGCCAATACAAAGAAACCGACATGATTTGGCTTGGTTGATTCGTATTAATTTCAGCTGAACTTAAGAATGCTTTTCACACAGGATGACGACTGTGGACTTTGTCTCCCATCTCTAAACAGTGTAGTTGCACTTGGAATTGGATCACCTCATGTACAGGAGGAATGATGAAAGCTACCAATAACTCTTTCAATGAGTATAAAGCGTAAAGCACTTTGAATTGCCCTGAAATGAGCTATACAAATATAGCACAACTAAATAAAGCTGCCTTGCCTTCAATGTGCATGTGACTATTGTATTAAGGTAGAAATCCTAACCTGTTCTTTAATGATTTATGTGTGAGCAGTTGGGTTGGGTACCGAAACTCTGTGTTAATATGGCACCGGTGCCTAAACAACCGGTATCTACCGGACTGAATAGCAACGCAGATTTCAGTGCCAATTAAATGCCTTTTGCGCTGCTCTCTGATGCTCTGAAACGGATGTTAGAGGCAACAGGAGCATCGCTGCACGTGATGCTAGTTAACACTTCACTTGACAGCAGGTAACGTTAGCCTATCGTTAGCTAGCAGCTGGATTAAACACGGTTAAAATGCTGACAGCTAAAAGGTGTAAAGTGTGACTGTATTTCCCTGTAGAGGATTCCAACAGCGGGACGTTAAGCAGTCTGCAGCTGCCGTTGTCGGAAAAACAACAGACGGTGCGTTCACTTGAAACTAGTAAGCCTTGTGGTGCATTCAAAGTTATTGTAAAATATCCTATTTATCGGTTCAGGCACCAGCACCTTTTTAAAAGTATCATTTTAGCACCGGTATTGAAAAAAAAACAAAAAAAAAACAATACCCAACCCTATTGAACAGTGGGGGGGGGGCAGCTCACTGTATTGCACCTCAGTGGGATTATTTTACATGTGAGTTTCCATGCATTTGCTGTATTGTGACACATCTGTATTGGAACAGAAGTACTGCGATACTCATTTCAACCAGATCAGCTACTCCCACCAATGTTTTACAGAAATGATAAATAAATAAAAATTCAAAAAGGATGCAGAAAAATCAGAAAATTCTGACATAGCTGACCCTTTTCGGGTGGATTTGTCCTAGAACGAAATTTCCTTTGGCAATCTGGAGAAGTAGTCTTACCTGCTAGCTTAATGATTTCTGCTATCCAGTACACCTTAGTGGAGAGGTTGGAATCAGTGTTGACCACTTCAATCCTCACTCCTTCTTCTATGTCTCCCCAGCATTTCCCCATAGGGGCCTGAAGCACAGAGGAAGCAGTGAAGTGATTCAGTCAAGAAAGGTCCCTACCTACTCAACTCCAGTTTTTACTTACATGCTTGAAACAGCTAACTGGAGCTCCAATCGTGTTTTTGCTACAGATATACCGACCCCATTCAAAGGTTTCTGCAGGGACCACTGGCGGAAACAAGAAAGAGTGTAAAGCAGGAGTATATCTAAACAGAGAGCAGCACAGTTACCCTATTAATCATCGTTACTGCTTTTTGATAACATACCAGCTTTCGATTTGGCCTGGTTCTGCTGGCTTGCTTGGTACTGGGCGTAAGCGGCCAACTTTGCCATAAGAGGTTGTTTCTGCAAAACTTTTGCCTTTTTTGTTGGTGGCTTGCCCTTGCAAAACAAAGCACACATCAATATTTGTACAATAATATAGGTTTGATCTTAAATAATTTGTTGTAGAGTAAAACAAAAAGAAAACATTTATTGTAGTAGGCATACTTACCTGGAGTCTTGCCAAGATGCTAGCTTTCTTGGAATTTGAGGAGTAACTCCTAGAACAGGACACACTGCAGAAGCGCTTGGTTTTGGAATAAAAAGCATCTCGTACTCCAACCATCCCACACATCTCACAAGTGGCTGTGGAACCACAAAACAGACCCATATACTCCGTTAAAATGATCGGACTACATCATGCTGGCAAATCATTCTTATCCTCACACACAGGCTTATATTCCAGAGTAGGGCTGGGTATTGTTCGAAAAATGTTCGATTCCAATACCGTGACTCTGATACCGGTTCACAAACAATACCCATTTCGATACCAATTATGGAGAACAAAAAGAAATTACAACATTACGGCACGAATTGTTTTATATATTTTTACTTGAGTTCCGTCTCTGTGTAACGTAGAGTTTTTCCTGCGTGTCTCTACGACATGTAACGTTAGACAGCCAATCAAAGACATTATCAGATCTTGGTAGAAGCATGCTGCGTGCTGATTGGCTCACGGACTAGCTGATGAGATTTACTCCTTAGGGATTGAATGACGAGGCATTTTTCGATACTTCTGAGGCAATTCGGTCGGTGGCTAAAAAGCATTGAATTCGGCACCCAACCCTAGCGCTGGGCGATATGGAGAAATTCAGGTATTACATTCTTGACCAAATACAGTGCTAAACATAAGTGAACACACCCATGCTTAAGTTGGCAACTTTAGCATGGGTGTATTCACTTATGCTTAGCACTGTACAATGGGTGACACGGTTGACAATGGGTGCGTTCACAAAATATTTTTTACAATAAGATTTTAGATAAATAATCCATCAATAATGTGGTTTCAAGTTAAATTATATGAGGAAAAATTTATATTTTTTTCCCAGCTATGTACTGACTATGTTTACATGCATGCACAAAAATAGTGTTTAAAAAAAAAAATAAAAAAAATATTGGAAATTCTTCAAATGATATTCCCTCAAAATGTTTCACAACAGATTTTCTGAGACAATTTAGTTAGTATGTGCTTGTTATTATCAATTTAGACAACGTATTGTATATCACGATATATGATTTAATAACGAAAGGATTCCATTGAAAGAATCATATTGAATTATTGCTACCAAGCCCTATTCTTGAGCACCACAGGAAGCATACATTTCAAACATATTTCCATGTACTAACCCATTCCAGCCTTGCCATCAGGGTAAGTGTAGACTTGACCATTGTTCTTGATGATGGGCAGGCTGGCAGGGATGGAGGGCACTACCTCATCCTCGCTGTCATCCGAGCTGGAGCTGCTGGTAGACTCCTCGCTGCAGCTGTCATAGCCATCAAACATCCCGAACGAGTCTCTCCGCTTACGCTCTGAACGCGGGGTGCGTTCAGCCTTTACAATCAAGGAAATGACAAAAAGGAATTAGAGTCTGAATGAACGGAATACTTTAAAGGCAGCAACTAACAATTTTCTTCGTCAACAATTCACCTTTTGGTTATGTTCGGATGTAATTTATTGTTGGGTCAATTAGGGCTGCACAATTAATTGCAATTTTGTTAAAAGGCAAAATATGTGTTAAACCATTCTAAAATAAAGTATCGTGGTGCTGCAGAGACGTCCCGGCCAACAAACCCTATCCTACAGACTAAAGAAAAAAAAAATTGTTTGGTACAGATCCTCGCAAAAACAAAATGTATATTTTTCAATGAAAATGAGAATGACACAAAAATGATCATTCCCTCCAATATCGTGAATCATATCACAATCGCAGTATCAGTCAAAATAATCGCAATTAGATATTCTCCTAATATCGTGCAGCCCTAGGGTCAATACAATGTCGTAAAACTGTGAAACGTCCATCACAGTTTCCCAAAACATCAAATCTTTAACTGTCTCCTTGTGTCCGAAGACCATCCAAAGCCCAAATAGATTCAGTTTACTTTCATAGAACTCAAAAGGTAATCAGCCCATATTTGCATTTGAGAAGCAGGGACCAGTGACTTTTTTACAATTTTTGCTTAAAAATTTACTTACACTCTTGTTTCAGCTCTCAGACGGTTGTTGTTTTTTTAATTCTGTTTATTAAATTTTTTAAAGACAAATGTACAAACAAAACATAGTAAACAAGCAATTAACAGACAGTAGTGCTACAAGACCAGTCGATATTGTAAAGGAAAATGTGACATTAATAACAAAACAAATTAGGGCACTGTATTGTTTTTGCAACAACAACAATAATAATAATAATAATAAATATTTATTTCAGACTCACAAGTAGGTCCATAGCAGGAAATACACAAACGAAATATATACAAATATACATACAAAATACAATGAATCTGTCATTTTAAGAACTTGTGTGCAGGCTGTCATACCGATAGCCCATATTAATGGTCAGAAGTCCTTTTTTTTTTATTTAATTAGTCAACCATTGTAGTTATTTTCAATTCACAATTTTTCCCTAGATGATATTCTGGTTTCTTTAACATGTCATCTGCTTTGGAATGTGACCGGGGAAGCTGGCTGTAGAAGCCAATGAGAAATTGCTACAAAAATAGATGCTCTGAAAAGCAAAATCTAATTATAGTTATTGCCGTGAATACCTGAAAATTCAAACAGCTCTTGCTCATTAGGTGTTCATGATCCTAACCAGTGTTAAAATGTTTGTTGACATCACATAGCCTGTCTAGCGCTACTTCCTCCTCTGAGCATCACAGGTGACACCCGAACTGGCTGCGCTAACAAAAATCATTTAGTCAGCAAGAAGGCTGAAAGAAAAAAAACACAATGCAACAGCCAGCAAAGATTTAACGTTACTAAGCTGTATGGAAAATGTACAAAATACATACAAAGCTATTACATAAGATAAAATAAGGGGGCGGCCTTATTGGAAATAGCTCTTAATGCTAACTAGCCTTAGCACAGCTTGCTAGCGGAAACCTGTTTTTCCAATTTTAATTCGCAAAAGCATACCACAACTGTCCAGCAAACTACACATATGCAGTATAATCAGTGTATGCTTATTTTATTTATATACCGGTTTTGTTTTTTTTGAAAACTTGCTAATATTTAACGCTGGCTGATCCTCTAGCTAGCTAATGTTACCATAAACAGATAACAACAAAGGAGCAGCGCTAGCCTTAGCAAATCCTCTATAACAGGAGTCGCGGCCCTAAAATGTTTCAAATGTACTCACCAAATCCCTTGTGTCTTCCATTAGCCCTTCATATAGATAACGTTCTAGTTAACTTTGCTGCCCAATGCAAATAATTAAAACCCCGAGGCTGGGGATAAATTCGGCTTTGAAAAACCAAAGTCTAGCTAAATGAATACTACCAAAGCAGGATATCAACAAATTACTCTGCTGCATCTGCGCATGTGCGATGTAACCTACTTTCATGTGATTGGTCAATCCGGAATGGAGGTTATCGACCCCCACAGAAACAAAACAGTAGGCTCGGCAATGGAAATGAATGAATGGCCACTTCAGTTTAATAGGCTACAACATAATAGATTCAAACTTGTCCATATCACTGGTGTCAAACCAACACCCATATAAATAGAGGTAATATTCATTTTAGAACTAGTTGTTTTACATTAACCTCAGTCGTATCAGTTTGATATCGCTCCCTAAGATGCATGCTATAACTTCAAGGTTGGTACGCTTGAGAATCTGCCCTTCTCTAAGTACAAAGGTAGCGCCTGGGGAAAATGAGCTTAATTTTTTCTCATTGCTCCTCTTAATGCACTATAATTCTGAAATATATATTTATAGTACGAACAGCATTTCAAAGTAAAAGACACAGAAAATCCTTGACATAAAATAAATCCTTTATTATATATAGTGCAGTCTAATACACCCCTGAAGACAAACTATTACTTTCCTTCGTCCTTACTTAATTATACAGTAGATGCCACATTTGTTTATACTGGATATAATCTGCATACCTCATTCAATACTACTATGGTTTTTATTTCCAAAATATAATAACTTGTGAAGCCCAATATTTAGGCCATTAAATCTCAATATGCATACAGCTAGAAAACAAAAGTAGACATTAGCTTAACAGCTGCCTTCTCATTCCACTGACTCATCACAGTGCTTCAAAAATAATACTGGCAATTTGTTTTTTTTTGTTCCTTTCTTCATGTCTTGAACACAAAATATAGTAACAACACATTTAAGCAAAGCAGCATTGGGTACAGAACGGAACAGCATAAAGTTAAAACATAAGAATCAAGTAACAACAATAAAATTAATATGGCTGAAAGAACTGTTGGTAAGGCTTCACGATGAGGATTTATGCGGTTGAGTTTGGGTCAGACAAGGAAACATCTTCTTATTTGAGCCAATGCTGAGGAGTGGGTGGTCAGTGCTGGAAGAAAGAAAAGAGGAGAGGTCAATGCTTTCACAGACATAACGGTTCATAAATACATTCTTCAGAGAATGTTAAAACTCATTCAGTCATCAAGCCAGGAAACAATACCTTGATATTTATGTACATCTTTGGACTCAGAGCAGCTCATCATCTATGACATCATCAACGCTTCCTGAGATTGAAGCAGCTTCTGAGGTACAAAAAAAAAAAAAAGATTCCAGTTAATGATCATTCAAAAATCATTCTAACAACACCATTACAACTGGACTTTCTCTTTTATATTTATTGGCACAGAATCACAATGTAATGACTTACAGAAAGAAGAAGACATGCCGTTATTTATTCCGCAAGGGAACATTTTCACTGTTAATACAGTTGCACACACATTAAACACACTGAATTACACACATGCTCAGGACCTATACATGCTATACACACTAATAGAGAGATGTCAGAGTGACGGGGCTGCTCCTTGGAGGAGCACCCTGAGCAGTTGGGCGTACGATGGCTTGCTCAAGGGCACCTTTCCAGTTACCAGTCCACGCTCTGTATTTTGGGGACTTGAACTGGCGACCCTCCGGTTCCCAACCCAACATGGACTGAGCTACTACCACCCCAGATAAGTAATAACAAAGCCCCCTAATTTGACTGAAAATGCGACAATGTTCCTTTTAGCTCTTACTTCCCAGTTTTGGTCTCCACCAACTCCTCTGTCTCTTTGGCTGCGAAATGTTCCACTCTGTTCACCAGTTGGTCTCTAACTGTGTCTGTCTGCTGTTTGCTGCTGAACAGGTAGTGTACAGAGGGTTTATCAGAGCCTTTTCACCGAACAGCTGCCTGCTGCTGCTGGAAATGAGGTCGATAAGCGCTGTGAGACTGAACCACAACAATAAAGTTGAAGGCGTTAAAACCAAAACAATGAGCTAAGCGATGCTAAAACGCTCCGTGGAGCTGAGGGGAACTGTAGGGTCGAGTGGAGAGCTTCCTTGTTTTCTGCCCAAATCACGATAATTAAAAAAAATTGTGATATCCAAACTTGCACCAATACCTCAAGTGGCAGGTCTGCCTTATTTTAACGTCTTCAGAGAGATATACGTTTGACAAATTCTCACATCACCCAGCTATTACTTAATTTACAGGGTCCAGTACTGAGTGCCAGTGTCACCCGTGAGGAAATAGAGGAAACACAATTGGTTACAATATTCCCAGATCATGGTGTGAAAGAGATATCTGTGCCCACGTACTGTATATGTTTAGTGCTAGCAGAATGCACCCAAAGCATGCGAATTAAGTATAATTTGATGTAAATGGGCAAGGGTTAATGCTGAAATCTGTTGTCTGTCCTGTTTGCCTCTTGTCTGTAAAAGTGTTAGTCACACATTTCTGTTGCACTTCTCCGTTTAAGAGTCTTAGCTGGATGTCCCATCATGCTCAGGTGAACGATCCATTTCCTCTTCTGGTTCTGTATGAAATGTTTTACCTGCTGTGTCAGAACAGGGTGGTTTTTATCTTTATCCAACATTTTTTCCCCAAAACATTGTTTTCTCATCCAATCTAGCTCTATTCAGGTCATCATTTGCCTCCCACACCTTCTAGCATCTTCATTTCAGTGTTTTTTTCCCCCAACTGATCCTGCTCTCCGTCATTGGGCTGAAATATGTCTCCACAAGTATTACTGAGTCCCATGTAAATAAGATCACAGCAGCTTCCTTGCTGACAACAGCGGCTGCAGCAAGCACTCAACACAATCACATTGTTATCTCTGCCGTCATCTCTTCCTTTATCCTCCTCATCTCCTTGTTCACAAATGTTCTCTCCGTACTCCTCACTCTGACAGTCCCAGCTTGTGTGGGTGTGGGCAGATGTGGAGGTTGTGCTGATGCAGAACTGTCAGGACAGGAGTGAAAGCTTTCTGTGGTTCTGTCTGGACTCAACATTTAATTCTCGGGGTCTCCTTTAAGCCCAAAGATTCGCGATGAGACGAAAGTGTTTCAGAACGTCGTAGAGAAAAGTTTCAGCGGTCCGATGGTGACGCTGCGACTCAGCTGGTCGAGTCTCCAGAGGCTGGTTTTAGAACGTAACGTCACTTGTTTCAACAGCCAATAGAGAAGTCCGCTGGTAAAGTCAGCTCCAATAAAATGATCCATAATCCACTTTATTTCTGTTACAAACCGTTAACGGAGGCTCAACGTGCGCCTGTGAGCACGTACGGTGGAGCGAGCTAGAGAGGGAATGAAGAGAGGGAGTGCCTAGGACAAAGCCGTGAATCAGAAAAATAAAACGTATTTCGCCGATTCATCACTAGAAACGTAACTGTAGCGAGCATCTCACTATCACAAACGTCATCCACATTCATATTTTGTCGCAACAAATATTATATTTTGCTACAAAAAGCATGAAAGTCGGAAGTTAGGACCATAGACAGTTAAATAAATGGACACATCAACGCCATATACTTCGACGGAGACCAGTGAAGTCACTTTTCCGGTGCTGGCTGAGCGTTACTGAAAAGCCTCAGCTTGACAACGTAGATGTGGCGTGAGCAACCTGTCTGAAAGTTGTAAGTCTTCTGGTAGCTGTGCCAAGACAAATCTTAATCATTCCCAATAAATGTTACTTCATATGAATTCACTTACCCACATACCGAAGTATTTCCAATCCATCAAAACGTTGCTGAAATATTTTGTTCCGATGGTTTCATGGACTCTCTATGGGCTTCTCCCTTGATTGTATGATGCCTCCACGTCTCCCCAATTGCCTGTGAGCTTTTACTGACTCTACGGTAATTTCTCTACTGTGCGACAGAAAGTCGCGTGGTTATGACACAAACCTATTTTTACAACAACGGTTGCTACGGAGCCATAATGTGAGATACAAGGTAATGGAGCCTTTTATACATTGTCGTGTTTCTTTAGAAATAAACAGTGGACAAACTGAATCTTTAAACGCTTCTGATGTAAAGTTATTTGCTGTCAAAGTGACGTCAAAATGAATGGAAGTCAATGGAATGCTAACGGAAGGTGATGGCTTGTTAGCCTCAAAATCTTCCCATAGGAGGTACGCTTTCCAGATGCTCGCTTACCCCCTTGGTTAGGACGGAAGTACAAAGAGCCGTTGCTATGAAGATGATACACCATCTCGTCTCGTCGTATTGGTGTGAACTGGCAGGTTTCAGAACGCCACAGGCCGACACGTTGCAAGTATTTGCAAGTTTACAGTCGTCTCGTCACAAATC
The DNA here is from genome assembly GCA_025617405.1 of Perca schrenkii. NCBI lineage: Eukaryota > Metazoa > Chordata > Actinopteri > Perciformes > Percidae > Perca > Perca schrenkii. The sequence goes on from CM046807.1 coordinate 26,055,784, forward strand.
TTTGGTCTGGACTGGGTTTCATAACTACTTCCTTCTAAAATGGTGTTGTCCCCAATCATCTTCTCACTGGTTAAGAACTCACCAAATATGAAGTTAGGAGGGAAAAGGAAGTTGTGAGTTTGTGAGCTGCAGCGCTGGCACAGCGACATCAGAATTAGGGCAGCTGGTGGTGTGGGTTAGTGTGAGTGATGACTCAATAATGTAAATCATTTTTTGGCTGGGCCTGAGTGGGCAAAGCTGAGGGACTGTGTTTCACGCTGACATCATGTTGCTCTTCAGATCTCAGGACATGTGGATAACATGTAGATGACACTGATCTGCTCAGACAACCAATCCTCACTGTGTTTCCAAGCGCCTTTTAAATATTTGTATTGATTTAGTCACTTCTTGGCTAATTTCCCGTTACTGTACTTACCTGATAAGCTAATACAGGAGAGACTTTTCTCTGACGATGCTCCTATTACGTCATCCTATAGGAGGACAAGAAACGAAGATGTTGGAGTGTTAAGAGCATGCTGTAGTGACTGTATTGAGTAGGCTACATTGTGTTTGGTAGGGACAACATCAAAAATTATCCATTTCTAAATTTCAACTACGAAGATCATTACAAGATCTTCTTAACTGAAGTTCATCTGTTCATGCTGTAAGGTGTTTTAATATACCGTATAAGCGTCACTGTGCTGCCCTCATAACTTCAGATAAGATCTAACTAATAGTTAACTTTGTTATGTTTCAAACCATTGTCAGTGAAAAGTAGTGACTGGATGACAGGCTCACTTCAGTTTAGAGAGAATGAATAATAGTCTTCCCATTGATGGAAGTTATATGAGGCTCTGCAGCCATCTTGCTACTCTAGCATTACTTTTTGATAAAATCATTTCATAATGGCCACCTAATTTCAGAATGCAGCACATTTTTAATTTTTTGTTTTTACAAGAACCACTTTTTTACTGCTTAGGGTTGACCTCAAATGCTCAAATATACCTACATATTATAACAACTATTGGATGGATTGCCATGAAATTGGGTTCATTAATGCATGATCCCCTCAGGATGAACTGTAATATATTTAAAGATCCCCTGACTTTTTACGTAGCACCACCATCAGGTCAAACATACATTTTGTCCAATACTTTGGTTTATGACCAAATACATGCAAAACGTATGACCTTCACATCAGCCTCAGCTGTACGCTGTGTTTAGCGCAAATTTGCAAATGTTAGCATGCTGACGTTTACCTAAAATGGTGAGCATGGTAAACCCTGCTTAGCATTGGCATGCAAGGATAGTGCGTGGACTAGGTGCCTTTTTATGCAACGTCCTGCCCCTCTGTAAGTGATTGCGTTTGTGTTAAAGATCCAGTCTGGCTATTTACCTTTGTGCTGATGTTTCGGACTCCATACCACAATGTGTGGTCTGAGAGTAAAACAAAATCTGAACCAGAGACGTCAGTGTAAAGATGTTAGCATGTCGACATTAGCATTTGGCTCAAAGCACCACTGCCTCAGTACGGCCTTCCAGAGCTGCTAGCATGGCTGTAGACTCTTGTATGTTTATGTATGCTCTGCGCCATTTTTAGCATCTTCATTCACCTGAGAAACATACTTTGATTTTGCTTGAAGTATTCAGCATAAAAATGCTGTTGTCATACCCTTCTGTCCAGTTCCTTTAACTTCATTTTCACATCTTCTAAGTATAATTGTCTTGGTTTGATAAACGTTTAAAACAGCTGTTTCAATAACTGCAATAAAAACAGTTCATTAAAAAGTATTTAGAGGATATTTTCAAATTGTTCAGTCGAGAGAGAGAGAGAGAGATATTCATTGCCAATTCTCATAATTTGCAATCATTCTTATGTATGTATTTTGATCAGATGAGACTTGCAGATGAAAATTATTTAATATAACATAATATAACATTTGAAATGCCATAAATCAGTAAAAAAGCAGCAAATCCTCACATTGGATAAACTGAAACCAGAATCTTGACTTAAAGGAATATCAAAATTGCTGCCAAATTATTTTCTGTCAATAGATGAATCGTTTCAGCTCTGCATAAACATTTAGGATAAAAATGATTCTACTTATTATAAATTTTAAATAAAAATAATAAGTGTTTCTTAAATCTAGATTAAAACCTGACCAGAATGAAAATCTGGTTAAAAGATATAAAACAGTGGCATAAAATATTGGCCAGAAATAAAACTACAGTCAAGAGTTTTTCGTCCCCAGTGTTAATGAAGCCAATAGAAATGTCGGTGTGTCGAGTGACTCACGAGCATCCTCTGTAGACAGTCCAGATTGTCACCCTCAGTCTTCCCGTTCACCACTTCCTGGAAGCTGACAGCGTGGCCCAGGCGTACGAGCTCCTCACCAATATCTACAGTCTAGAAAAGACAGTTGTTTTACAAGATGTGTGCAAGGGCCATGGGCGTCAGAACCATTGTACGTGGGTGGGACAAGACCAGGGCTTTACATTGACACCCGCCAACCTGCCAAAGGGGAGTAAAAATGAACTTTGGCGGGTACCATTTTAAAGTTACTAGCCAATTTGGCCGGTGATGAATGAAGCGAAGAGTCTGTTTGAATCGGCCGGCTGCAGAAATGATACGACAAGTCAGTGTTTCCAGATCGGCCTGTTTTCTGCCAAAAATTTGGGCAGTTCGGTGTGTCTTTGGCTTGGAAATGTAATCTTTATCTGGTACAATATGACGAAAATATGCAATATCGTTGTTGAATATCACGATAATGATACTACTTGCGATAAATAAACAGATATTAAAGTATACTCAGTTCTGCATTTCTGCTGCTTTCAGTATTCAACTAAAATACAACAAATTGCTTGTTGATTTTGAAACCAACAAAAGGAAATCATTTCTAACATTCTTTTATTGAACAAATTGAACATTGAATTAAACATAAAAGGCAGAACTAAAAAAAGAACGATCGTAACATTTTAAAAAGCAGTTTTCTACTGCTATGTTCTTTCAACTAACACAAAAACTCTCCGAGTGTCTTTTGCGATATTTCGCAGCCTTTCGCGATACGTATATTGCGCCAGTTGATATTGCGATGACGATAAAAAAAAGATATATATTGTGCAGCTCTATCTGGCAACACAGCTTATAGCACTAATCCTACATTTCCCATGAACACTTAAGTCGGGACGCGTCAGACAACCGTCGGCTACGTGCCTAGCGTGCGTGGTACTGAGTACGAGTTACGCTAGACGAACTGAGCCAAACAAACCGGAGGAGCTGAAATTAAGAAAAAAAAACATGGCTAGTGGAAAATCTGATTGGCTGGTAACTTTAAAAATCTACTAACCATGTTGGCTAGTGATCAAAAAAGTTAATTTAAAGCCCTGGACAAGACCCACACACTTTTTAAGACCGATGATATCAGACCCACTCCCTTTTACCGTCTCTAATCCAGCTCATCTGTCTGTTCACTTTTCAGAGCACCGACAGTTAAATCCATTCCACTTAAGGAATGCCCAAATAAATTAAGCTCCGTTTCAGCTACAGCCTTGACTTCCACACTGCTGCTTCCTCAAATCCATTCCACTTGGCTCAAAAAAGTCCATATTAAAGCCGGTACACACCAACCAGACGGCCGACCCTTGGCAGAAAAGCCAGTCGAAATGATCAGTCGGGTCCCTGAGGTCCAAAAAACTGCCTCGGAACACACTGAGGCGATACCGACTTGAGAAACGTAATACGTCTCCATAGCAGCAGGCGGCGCTAATCTGTATTGTTGCCCAAGAAATGAACACCGGCAGCTGATTGGACGAACGCGTCACATGGGTTTGTTTTCTCCGGAAATTCAAAGCCAGACTGTCATGGCGGCCGTTCATAATATGATCTCATATTGTACTAAAATAGTTCACTGAAATATGTTTTTGAAAACGTTTTAAGCGAGAAATAGGCCATGCAGTTGCTGAATCTGTCTTCATTTCAGCTCAACAAAGGTCAGTTTAAAAGATTTTCGTCAGATTTTGAGAGACTCTAGTAGGGCTGGGCGATATGGACCAAAAGTCATATCCCGATATATTTTGGCTGAATATCTATATACAATATATATCCCGATATTTTTTTCCGCAAAGTGAGAGCAAATGTTCAGTCAAAACCCAAATCAAATATGACATGTCACAAGTAGTTTCATAGAAACAGTTGCAAAATCAAATAAATAATAAACCGCTTTCTTCACCTGGTTCATGATTAAATGCTCAGCTGTTCAAATAACAATAAAATGTAAACCTAAATACTGTATAACAGGAGTACCTTTTTTGAAATCAAAGCTCCATAAGCTATTTGTGATTCGTTCCAAAGGTCAATTAAGCTTTTGTATTAAATGTAATGCCTCATGCCTGTAAGCCTAGGTTATAGTCCCATTCTTCCACTTGATACGGCTTCCACTTAAGTAAACTAAAAGATGAACTATCGACTACAAAACAAAGAAACTAATTAATGCGTTAATACAAACAATATTTATTATGATCGGTTCACAGATCTGAGTCCAAACGGAAACTTCACCCTTCTGAACTAAGAGTTTCTGCTTCAAGGTGAAGTTTAAACACACTGAAATGTCCAGGCTCATTCCTCCACTATTTATTTCTGTATGTATTTATGCGTTACATGTAATTTTAACGGGCACTGAGCTCCAGATCCTGCAGCCGCAGACGGCCGCTGCCCCGCTGTAGCTTCTCTCCGTCCGCCTGCCGCCGGCAAACTTAGTGGAACTTTCCGCCGATATCGCCATACAGTTCGTCCTGGACTACGTGTAAGATCCTACCGATCACAACTCTGTCTTTGGCTGGTCCGATCTGGATCAGCGGGGACCGGCGCAGCAGCGAGGCGAAGCTGTTTTTTTCCCGGGGGAAGAGACGCTGCGGCCGGCCACGGAGCTCTCCGCCTCCCGCTGCCGCCGGAGCTCAGATTGCTGGTCGAAGGCGGCAAACATAATCATAAAACACATTGTCACCTGTTAAATGTTATCCATTGCTGTTTGTTCTTTTCATTTCCTCTATCGAACATAATTAAGCAGTACAAAAGTCCGGGATCTTTAGCGTTGATCTGAATGCTTCGGACCCCTGTTCCAAGATGGCGGCGGTTTTGACGTATGTTTAGAACCTCAAGGCTACATTTAGTGTATATATCTATGGGAGCAAGGATCACATTTGAACTATATCGATATATGCGATATGGTCTAATTCCATATCTCATTTAAAAATATATCGATATATTTTTCATATCGATATATCGCCCAGCCCTAGACTCTAGTCACGCTCATTCTGCTCCCCATTTCCGGGTGAGTCCCGACTGCCCTGCCTCCGACTGAACATGTCAGGTCGGCCAAAATGAACGCCGACAGCCCCCCAGACTGACGACGACACGGGACACACCGAACAGATTTGAGTCACTGACCTCGCCAGACTGTCCTGTCCTGTGTGTCCCGGCCTTTAATTAAACATTATTCCGTGTTTTGTTTTTTTGTGCCTGCTGTTGTACCAGTGCTACGTGTTGATTAAGGCTGAGCAATTTTATCGATTCTGCGATACAAATCGATATTTTTTCCCCCAAGAAAGTATCGATTTTTATGCCGCGAGAATCGATACATAAGTCCCATTCAAATCCCCCGTGTTCACCCCCGTTCGCATTGCAGGAAGAGCGATTTGGTCAGCCAGCCGCTAGTGTCGCTGTAGAGCAGCCAACGTCAACTGGCGGCACGCCGCCAAAGCTTTCAGTCTGGCCCCCAGAATAATCATGAATTCACAAAATGTAAAGAGGAAAAAATGCGTTCTGTTATTTATCATTGCAAGCATTTAGAGCAAAAACCCAGCCCCCTGTATTTACATCTCTATTCACATGCTGGGATTCTGTAGCCTACAGCGATGCCCGAGCCCCACACACACAGCATGAGCCGAGACGTGTGTGCGTTAAAACACACACACAGCTGAGCCGAGATGTGTGTGTGTTAAAGGTTAAAACACGCAGCACCTGACTGGGAACGATACAGAGTTACCAACGGCCGCTGGGGCAGATGAACTCACGCTGGTCTCTTTTCTGTAAATAGGCTACAATTAAACCTTCGTGAATAGAAAGTTAATACTTATCAATGCACTCACCTGTGTAGACCGGCATAAACATGTAGAAAGCGATATTTCAATCTGCTCAGTCCACCGCGCTGTTTTATGCAAACACAGCTCTACTCTGCAAATAGCGAATTTTTACAAACAAGCTAAAACAAAAGCTGTCGGTTTTTAGTCTAACTGTATATCTTAGGTTGCCGGGAATCTGGAAATGTTGACAAATTCTTGTAAACCTCACTGCTGGCTGAACAAACCAAACTCTCCGCTAGAGCGGACAATCTGGAGCTACTTAATATGCACGTGAATGACGCGATCGTTTTGTTCGAGTGATGATGATGATTGTATTATTTTGCAACAACATCGTTTCATTGCAAATGAGGCATACATGACGAGTGCATAGCCTGCTTATCAGTCCATTCATCATTAAAGCTGGGCTTTTGGCTTTTCCACGTCAACTTTTCGCTTCAGCGTCTTTGACAGTGACATGTTTACCTGACAACAGCCTTTCTTTCTGCAAGCATTTTCCACCAATCAGGACACTGCATACTACAATAATGTTTCCATAATCACAGACTTTAACCATCACTCCTCAGTGAACTGCCTCCTAGTCTGAGATCTTTTTCTAGTTAAAGAGCCAGTTATCATTAGGGAGTTTCCATGTTTTTTAGGAGTTTGCTCACACTAATACATGTTAAAAAATAGTAGCATTAATTCAGTAAGAAAGTGAAAATTTCGAACAAGAATAGGCGTATTAGGTATAAATTCATTTTATTTTCTTTATTTGAAAGTCCGGCCGCTTAGAAAAATTCTGAAAAAAATGTAGTTGATGATCCCTGCTGTAGACTATCTGTCCAGTCAGAGACATATATTGTGTAATTGATGTTTTCAGTTCAATTAATTAAATCCAAGTAAATGGAACACTCACAAGATGTCACCAAAATCACTCAGTCCCCTTTAAATCTTTCAGAAAATGATGTAAGTGTATTGAAATTTATCGAATCGTATCGAATCGTATCGTTGGCTGAATATTGTGATATATATCGTATCGTGAGCTGAATATCGTGTATCGTATCGTATCGTGAGATTAGTGTATCGCTACAGCCCTAGTGTTGATATTAGGCCTGTAACAGTTATTTCATAATTGTCATTTTTTTTACATAATCGCAGTTTCTTTGTTTAACTGCAATTCATTGCTAATTGTTGCTTTTGTTTAGATATACAGATAGATGTACAAATTGTAATTATATAAGTGATTATTGGTCAGACTATATATTTTTATTATTATTTCAATTGTTAGTTGTTGGCAAATGTCCCTATACATGTTCATAGCAACAAAAATTATGATAGGGGGATACAGTTAGAAACAATGCTTTATGATAATAAAGAGGCGTGGTTTACTTCATAGGCTGTGTACCTGTGTTATTATATTATCTGGGTCACATAGCAGCGGAAGATGTATCGCGGAATTCATTCAAAACTTTATTTTGTTTAAAAATGACTTATAAATAAAGAAATATTTTTAAATTTGACTAAAAGAGACGATTAAATTGTTATTCGCAAATATTTCTGAGACAATGACTTGTACAGACTTCCGACGCCCATGGCAAGGACACAGCAGACAGGATGAGAAACAATCCAAACAGATAATATAATATAAAACAACTCCAACACAAAATAATATTAACAGATAGAACGCTAGCTGACCTTGCCCTCACTGTTGTTGTAGAGCTTGACAGTGGGCCAGGAGGAGACCTCAGAGTGGGAGTAGCTGCAGAGTTTGGCCTGCAGGGGTCTCCAGGAGGCACAGCACGTCAGCTGCTCAAACTCATCCAGGGCTGCCTCGGTCCACACCTCTCCTGAGGGAACAGGACATTTAGAGAATTAAAAAAAAAAATTAAGGGAAAAAAGGCCATCAATCAACATTATCAATCAATCAATCAACATTTTTTGACTTTCACCTCTGTCTTAGTTATATGCCTTTGTGCTGTGTGATCAAGTTTCTATGACAAGAGCTTTACCTTTTGGTCTCACTCCTGCCAAGTTGCACTCAATAGCTTGGAATGGTAAGCTGAGGAAGTCACTCCTGAAATATTAATGCAGCAAATGCAAAAGCTGTTAATAACATAGCTGTGCTATTTCATAACTGCTGCCACATTCAATAATATGCACTCTGTATGTCAGAACCATACATTTCCTAAAGACACAGATATCTTCTTCAAAGGTAAACACTACGATTCTCTGATTACCAGAAAAGCTTATCATTTTTATTTATTTAAGATTATCGTTAACGTAAAGATGCTATCTTTTTTAACTTTATTTTGGTTTACATATTGAGTTTTGAAGGAAGCGTTCAGATTTGGTAAGTCTCTCTTATCCTCTTTGTGACCTCAATCAACTGTGTTTTCTGTGCCATCTGAGCTCTTGCCACACGTTTTGTTGGACAGTGAAACTGTATACGAAGTGTGAATATCCAAAGAGGACTGATTATTTTGTTTGTGAACCACTTGTTTAAATTTTTTTGCTGCCAATACATTTCCCTTTTGATTTAAAACTGAAACAGATTTCTGTACGCGGTATTTTATTGCGGTTGCGTGTGTGACAATCCAGTATTGGGTACATCCTTTGTGTGGGCGACTCTGGGACAACTACTTTGTCAGATTAATCCCTGGCTGGCACAAACTAAGAAAAAAACAAATCTCTGAAAACTAAGTTGCACAAGGAATGGCCACACAAGTGACTCCTTTCGTATTGTTCTCACATTGTCATTTGATAATTTTGTCATCCCAAACATATGTGCTGTGGTGTAGTACTTTCCACATATTAATCAACGTGTGATGCTGTAGATCTTCTACTGAAACCAGAGTTTGTCTTCTGACTGACTGGATCTTCATTATATACATGTTACAATAGTTACGACAGGAACATCTAATGCAAAGAAAATGCAGTGGAGGGATTAAGCGGGATTTATGGTTGTGCTGAGGCTCCACGCAGAGCTTTCTCCATAGTCTACGTAAGTGGTCTGAAGTTCGTTACTTGTGCGTTGGTGTGTGCATTGATCTCTTTAAGAGAATAGCAGGACCGGCATGTGTATGTGTGTGTGTGTATGTGTGTGTGTGTGTGTGTGTGTGTGTGTGTGTGTGTGTGGTAGAGCGAGGGAGAGTGTGACTGTGATTATCTTCAGAGCGAGTAGTGACTCAAGAGTCCTAGTGAGAGAAACAAAGTGTCTCCCCAGTTCTTTCTGACCACGGTGGGAAATCTGTAGCAGTTAAAGTTAACCCTCTCCTTGATTTCATGTTGTTATGGAGAAGGAGAACCAGGAAATGAGTCTGGGGAAATGCAACGCTACCAAGCCACGGCCCAGTCACAGTTGTTGCGGTCTGTGTCGGCAAGGGTGAGAGGTGCACGTCAGGCTACGGCGTAGGGTTAGTATCTCCACGTACCTACGTACGTACATACCCATGGCATTGATTTAACGCAGAAGCATAAACTGGCCTTTGCTGTCATCTATGGACTTGTCTCTTACCTCATACGACAGAGGCTTTCTCTGGGCAGCTCCCCGTTGTCCCCAAAGTCGACATAGTAAAGGTCCACCAGTCCAGAGGCCAGGACTCCCAGCACCCTGGCCCTGTTCCATGTGCCGTGGTCGTGGTACGGAGCCGCCACAATGTCCCCCACCACAATGGACTCCACCCTGTGCTCCTAGAGAAGATAGAAGTGACTTATTTCTAAAAAATGTGGGGTCCAAGAGGGACAAGTTGTTTTTACTTTGACATCATAAAGCAGGGGGTTTTAAACTCTGACACGGTCTGACTTTGTTTGATATATCTATTATTTAGTCCATTTTAACTTTTCATCTGTTGGTTTGCTTTTCTCAATTTAAAACAGAAAAATGCATGAACAAAGGGGACCAAGGTCTGTAGCATTATCACAGGAACGTCTGATTTGTATAAGTTGCTTAAAAGGTGCTCTAAGCCATGTCACACGTTTTTTAGGCTACAACATTTTTGTCACGTACAGCAAACCTCTCCTCACTATCTACGAGCTGCCTGTCCCCTGAACACACTGTAAAAAAACGCGGTCTCTGTAGACAGCCCAGGCTCCACAAACGCCAAAAAAAATAAACTGGCCAACCTGCACCACCAAACAGTCTTCCAGCGTTCCAGCCAGTAACCAACAAGAAGGATTTGGGGGTGGGAGGTTGGTGCGCAGAAGCACAGAAGGGAGGGGGAGGGGACGGGATGCGGAGGAGGGAGGGGTGAGCTAGTCTTGTTTTGTTTGAAAATACTTTGAACGTCAACAAGAAGTGACATCACCCAACATCGCTTAGAGCACCTTTAAGAATGCAGAATCCATCCATGTCTGACAGCACCTGAGTTTCAGACCTTGTCTTCTGCTTCCTGTTAAAATATTAACTAGTCAAAACCAACAGATATAAAAAGGCCTTCATACCCTCACACTGCTGAACTGCTGTATGTTTTCACTACTTTTTTTATCATTATATGTTGTATATAATTGATCTTGTGGTATTTTATGTTAACAGATTGCCCCTGTTGTGACAAATAAAGTTCCCCTTGACTTACGGTGGGGTTGCCACTGTTGTAGAAGCGGCTCATCTCCTCTGTCAGTTTGTCCAGCTGAAGGGAACGAACCCCCAGGATCTGAATCCAGAAGTGGTTTGGGTTCTCCGATGCAGAAACATAAACCTCCAGATGTTCATCAGGCTGGAAGCTCAGGTCTGGGCTGGGAACTTGACGACAGAGAGAAATAAAACCTTCAGTATAATCTGACTGTGATTAAAAACAGATTGCACTGAGGCAGTTGCAGTGTGATAGGGTTGGGTGCAGTGTGCTAATATGGAACCGGGGCCTAAACGGCCGAATAGCAGCACGAATTTCGGTGTCTTATTTAGGTGCCACTGAAATGCCTGCGCTGCTCTATGATGCTCCGAAATGGACGTTAGAGGCAACAGAAGCATCGCTGCATGTCACGCTAGTTAACATTACACTTAACAGCAGGTAACGTTAGCCTACCGTTAGCTAGCAGCTGGATTAAACACAGTTAAAATGCTGACAGCTAAACGGTGTAAAGTGTGACTGTATTTCACTATAGAGGATTCCAACAGCGGGACGTTCAGCAGTCTGCAGCTTCCGTTGTCTGAAGAACACAGCCAATGCATTCACTTGAAACTGGTAGGCTCGTGGTGCATTCAAAGTTATTGTAATATACCCTTTTCCCATCTGGTGGTTGTTTTTGTCGTTTAATAGCAATTCACTGATGAAATAAGTTATTGTTATAAGTTATTCTTATTTTTATTATTTTATTATTATTACTTTGTGGTCGGCATGAAGCTGGACTCACTGATGACGGTGGCAGAGAGGACACTGGACAAACTGCTGGACATTACTGACAATGCCAGCTACCCCCTGCACACTGTCATCAGCAACCAGAGGAGCCTGTTCAGAGTAGGACCAACAGACTCAAGAACTCCTTTGTCCCTCATGCGCCATACTCTACAACTCCTCACTCAGGGGGAGGAGGAAATAGAGTATAGAGTAAAGAGGACCGAACAGAACAGGAAGGAAGGGAAGGAGTAGTAGCCACTCATTCACTGTGCAATTAATTAATAATCTACTCACATACATACCCGGACACTCTAACTGCTAATTTATTTATGCTAAATGTCATTTATTCACTGTATAATAACACAATGCCATACACAGTCCTATATATATATTTATTTATCTTTATTTATCTGTAGTTTATTGTTTTTTTACTGTTTATTTACTTTTTGTTTACTTCCTATATTTAGCTAAAAGTTTTATTGTTATTCTTATACTGTATTTTCTATTCTGTTTTTTTTTTTTATACCTCTTTATTTTCTAAGTGTTTTGTAAGCTGAAATCTGCTGCTGGAAATCTAATTTCCTTGCGGGAGTCATCCCAAAAGGATCAATAAAGAGAAGTCTAAAGTTTAAGTCTATTAGATTATTAATAAATAATTTTATTTTGACCATATGGCCTTAGCAATAAACAAGCCGCTCTTTAAAGTGCTCATATTATCCTCATCTTCAGGTTCATAATTGTATTTAGAGGTTATATCAGAAGAGGTTTGCATGGTTTAATTTTCAAAACACACCATATTTGTGTTGTACTGCACATTGCTGCAGCTCCTCTTTTCACCCTGTGTGTTGAGCTCTCTGTTTTAGCTACAGAGTGAGACATCTCACTTCTGTTCGTTCCATCTTTGTTGGGAGTTGCACATGTGCAGTAGCTAGGTAAGGACTACTAGCCAGTCAGAAGCAGAGTATGAGTGCGTGCCCTGACAGTACCTAGGTAAGGACTACTAGCCAGTCAGAAGCAGAGTATGAGGGTGTGCCCTGACAGTACCTAGGTACGGACTACTAGCCAGTCAGAAGCAGAGTATGAGGGTGTGCCCTGACAGTACCTAGGTAAGGACTACTAGCCAGTCAGAAGTAGAGTATGAGGGCGTGCCCTGACAGTACCTAGGTAAGGACTACTAGCCAGTCAGAAGCAGAGTATGAGGGCGTGCCCTGACAGTATCTAGGTAAGGACGTTGTTTTGTGCTTCTCTTTTTATTTTAATTTATTTTAAGTATCGGTTCAGGCACTGGCACGGTTTTAAAAGTAGCGTTTTAGCACCGGTATCGGAAACCCAAACAATACCCAACCCTAAGTGTGGTTAGTCTTTTTAAGAATCAATTATAGAGAAAGCAAACTCACTTTCAAACTTGGAAATTTCAGAGAGAGAATCTGTGGAGACACTCTCCTCCTCTTCCTCCTCCTCCTCCTTGTGGTGTGTGTTGGTGATTTTCAGCTCCACAATCTTGTCAAACAGATTTTCAGGTTGTCCTCTGGTCCGTTTGACATGGATGAGCCCGTTTTTCTCTGTCTGGGAGTAGGTGCCGTTGTTGTTCAAGCCCACTGGTGCCTCAGTCTCTGTGCCAGCCGGCCTCTGATTGGCAGCCGTTTGGCCACGTTTCTGCCGCAGGGCAGAGGACTGGGAGATCTTTGTCCTCACCATCATGTCCTCACGGACTTTTTCTAGAATCAGCTCCTGCAAACAGATCATGAAAGTTTCATTTATTCTCAACAGCATTTAAATAAGTGGACTGACCACCACAGGTAATCAAAATTAGTACTCAACGATTTGAGGAAAGAATCTAATTGCGATTTTTCTGCCAGATATTGCAATTACAATTCAAAATGCGATAATTAAAAAAAAATTGAAAAAAAAGTTTAGCTTAAGTTCAATATTGTTTGTGTAACAGATAAAAATGTCATGGAACATTATAACATGACACCATCAAAACTATATATCTATCTATATCTTTATGCGAGGAACACAGATATGAATTAGTGACATGTAACATTATTCCAGCATTTATCTTATTTAAAAAAAAAACACCCGTAATTATAATAATAAAAAGAGGATTAAATAATGTTAAAGCAAATGTTAGACCATTCAGCTAAATATTGCACATTATTGGTAGAAGCATCCTGCGTGCTGATTGGCTCACTGACGCTGATGAGATTTACTCCTTAGGTATTGAAATTGGGTACCGAATGACGAGGCATTTTTCAATACTCGATACTAAAGAGGCAATTCGGTCGGTGCCTAAAAAGTGTTGAATTCCGTAACCAACCCTATCAGCCCTAATCGAAATGACTCAATCCTACTCACCTTGGCCTGTTCCACCTCCTGTCTGGTCCCTGTGATTGTCACGCTGCCCTTGGCCCCAGGGCCGAGCGTCTTCTCTTTGGAACAAGCCACTTTGGCCCCTGTGGTCCTCGTGATCAGTTTCAAACTTTCTCCACCACGGCCTGCAACATTAGCCACACAAAACCAGTTCTAGATTTTTCTCACTGTCAACTAATTCTGAGTGCAGAGCCAAACCAAACACTGAATTTATCCTACTGTGTACTTTGTGTGCATCTAAAGCTTCTGGGCCCTATTTTAACGATCTAAGCGCACGGCGTGAAGCGCCTGGTGCAGGTGCTTTTAGGGCGTGTCCAAATCCACTTCTGCTAGTTTGACGGCAGACAAAAGGGTCCGTGCGGCAGGTTCAAAAGGGTTGTACTTGGTGTTTTCATTAATTCAGAGGTGTGTTTTGGGCGTAACATTCAATAAACCAATCAGAGATCATCTCCCATTCCCTTTAAAAGCCAGGCGCGTTTGGACCTTGGCGGATTGCTATTATGATGGAGGATTTGCACCGTAATTTTTTTATTTGTAATCTTCTGCGTGTGTGTGCTGCTGCGCTTCCCTCTGTGTGTAACAAGCATAGCGTGCGCACGCTGTGCACGAGCCTAGGAGCATTTTACTAATGCTCTGTTAAAATAACAATGAAATGCTGCATTATTGACTTTAGACCAGGTTTTTGTTGGTCAATGGCGCAATCACTTCCCGCTGCCTCAAGATAGAAATATGCCAAAAGTGCACCTGAACACACCTCCCTGTAAGACCAGCACGCCCATGGGTGCAGGTGCATTTGCTATTTAAACAACGCGGGCACTGGACAGGAAACTGACAACTGCGTTGGTCTTAAACTAGCAAAGACACGGGTGCAAGATAGGGCGCTCTATATATCTATTGTATTCCTCTGTGGCATTGATCTTCATTATTGTCTTAAAACTATTCAAAACACATCAATGACCATCATTGCCACTCGAATCTTAAAGCTGCATGAACAGATTTTTTGGGACAGTTGGAACGATTGGAAAACACAAAATCACCAACGTCATCACCTTGTAAAGTTGATATGGCCAGCATGTTAGTAAACAGTTGCTTATTAACACATCTAGCAGACACAGAAAAAAATAATGATTCTTTTGGAGTTGTGTTTGTGTCCACCTGATGAATGTTCACTCTCCTTTTATCTCCGTTTTAGTTTCCACTAACCCTTAGGGAGAGATTCTGTCGCTTTAGCTGCTAAATGCTCCACTATGTTTACCAGCAGATGTCTAACGGAGTCCGTCTGTTGCTGAGCACTGAAGAACTTATTTACTGAAAACAGCTACCTGCTGCTGCTGAGAGTAGAGCTTACAGGCCGGAAAATGAAAACAATGAGCTAAAAGAGGCTAAAAAGCAGCGAAGGGCAGAGGGGAACTGCAGAGTTGGGTGATAATTCTCTGGAAGATCTTCACTACATGTATAAGTGACATCTTTCACATTGCCATTTGATCCACTGCTCATAATGTATTGACTAGTGCAGCTTTTAGCATGCAAATGAATGCATGCTAATGTGAAGAATATGCTAAAAATCTGTCTACAGCACTAGCTCAACACCAGTGTTGAAAGCAAAAAGCTTGTGAGGGCAAATGAATAAGGTCTAGGAAACATTTGGAAGCTACCTATTATACGTCCAAAGGCGGTCTGGGGAACTTCCAAAGCCTCGGTCACCGGCTCACAGTCAGTGACCAGGTTCTCCAGGACACAGCGGGCCAGCAAGACCTGCTCCTTAGAGCCCTGCAGCAGGAAACATACAGTCGTCTTACATCCAGGCTCCCCGGAGTCTGGCAAAACCCTCACATGAGCGCCAGATTTCTGGGTCACCTGAGAGAGAGAGAGAGAGAGAGAGAGAGAGAGAGAGAGAGAGAGAGAGAGAGAGAGAGAGAGAGAGAGAGAGAGCATGAGAGCAGAGCCTGAAATTACTGACTCCACACACTCAATCACCAGCCAGATTTGGGAAACACACACTGAACGGTACTCTCAAAGTTCTTGATCAGAAACCCAACAGTTATCACAGCTGTCAAATTTTAAATACACATAGACTTTTAAGTTGGGAAAACCTGATTAAATATAGTAACCTTTGTATAGTTTATAAGATATTATACAACCCGCTCCGCCACCACTGAAGACTTTTGCACTGTACATGCAGGCGCCATCTTGGGTCCTGACCAGTCGAACGCCGAACGCCGTGCTTGAGCTATGTTACTGGTTGCACGGCGTTCATGGTTCGACTGGTCATGAATGGTTTCCCAAGATGGCGCCCGCTTGTATACGTGAACGGTACTGTCTTTATAAACTATCTTTTTAATAAACAAAGTTCTCAATGCTTGGGTTTACATGTAGGGACCCTCATTATGCTACCGTGGAAGTGTGGTGCTATTTTGAGCCTTGTTAGCGGTATAGAAATAGAGATTTCTTTTTACTTTTGCGTGGCCCGACGACTAGCGTTATAAGCTAATGAGCATTTTGCGCTAAAACTGGTCACATTCGATTAGCATGAAAACATGTCCCAGAGAACGGTCGACTTGGGACACATGTGTTATTAACCCCTAGGTTCATTTTGCGCCGGAATTGCCCTTTAAAGCTTTAACCAAGAACATGTTTGTCTGAAAAGAGAAAGAATTTCTTCACCCTTTGTGTGGTAAAAGCATGGAACGAGCTTCCAGAAGAAGAGTTGTGTGTTCCCCTTCAGTTAACTCCTTCAAGAATAGGTTGGATACTCAAAAGATGTAATGTACAACTCGAAAGCTTGTTTGTAATTCATTAACGTATTAAGTAAGTAATTTTTAATCATGAAATTAATGTGATTTATGAAATCAATGTGCTTCAAATTTGTTGATATCATTTTTGTTTTTGTGTTGTTTGAGTCTGGAATAGAGGGTTTTATATCCAGTACCAGAACATTTTCAATAAATTGAATGATGAAACAACATTATACAGTGACATGTTTTAAGAATTCCTTTAATTCTTCATTTCATGAATTTTTTTTATTTTTTAAATACATTTTACACAATGTATTCATGTGTTTATGTATTTCATTATCAACGTCTTTTATTTATTACATTTTCTGCAGATGAACTGATGATGAAAAGTAATCATTAGTTGCAACTCTCACCCAAATAAAAACCAAATTTTGAAGAAAAAATTTGGACATTTGGGGGCAGTGCAAAGTCCGGCACTTTAGCAACAGAATTGTCAAAATCTTGATTTTGGAGCTGGGTTTTCTCCATAATTCCACGGTAGATATGGACATGCTGGGCATCAGTGGCACCGGGAGGAGCTGTAGTATATGAATCAGCACATCTTGACAGAAAGATTTACAACTTGAGGTATTTCTCTATGCAAATGTCCATCTAGACCTATTTTAGAATTCCATTATATAATACTGCACACTACTTTGACTATGAGCAGATGAAGAGTCATTATCTAGTATCGGGTTACTCACCATGTCCAAAAACTTAGCTTGGTATCTGGATATGTTCCTATAAACTTCTACTGGAAGGGTCATCTTGGACACCTCAGCGTTGGGCTCCTGACCTGTTAATGGCAAAATGGACACAAAGTCAGTCACAGATAAGGTCATCAGAGAACGAACTAAAACTCTTACAGTTTGTCACGTACACGCAAATATCAACAAAATTGGCTAGGGTTAAAATTAGGGATAGACCGATTATCGACCCGGCCGATTATCGGGCTGTTTTTGGCAGTTTGCAGATGGTCTGTATCAGCGTTTTATTTGCCTGATAACCGATAAAGTTAGTTAATTAAAAAGTGTTCTACTTTGGCTCGGCTACAGCTTTGTGTCTGTCCCTCTGCTTCAGTTTCACTCACCACTGAGTCTCTGTTACTGGGTATTATAGAGCTGGGCAATATATCGATATTATATCGATATCGTCTTCGATTTTGGATATCGTAATATAGTAATATGGCATAAGTGTTGTCTTTTCCTGGTTCTAAAGGCTGCATTACAGTTAAGTGATGTCATTTTCTGAACTACCTGTTTTATTATTTGCCTTTACCCACTTAGTCATTATATCCACATTACTGATGATTATTTATCACAAATCTCATTGTGTAAATATTTTGTGAAAGCACCAATAGTCAACACTACAATATCGTTGCAGTATCGATATCGAGGTATTTGGTCAAAAATATTTAGAGATTTGATTTTCTCCATATCGCCCAGCCCTAGGGTATTATGTTGAAAGTTTCTCATTAATTAAATAATTGCTTAAAGCATTTAAACAAAGTTTTGTGTTGGAATTTGTAACATTCCAAAATCTTAATTTTGACTTTAAGATTTAAATTTTCACTGTAAATGCATATCGATTCCAAATATCGGTTATCGGTTTCATTAATCGGTATCGGCCTTGAAAAAAACAGTACCGGTCGGTCCCTAGTTGAAATAGTTGTGAACGCTGGCACAATAACCTTTCCACGCCAGATACTCACTGGTGTTGGCGCTGCTTATGTGGCGATAGACGATGTAGCCCACTGTGGCCCCGACGGAGAGCCCCGCAGCCAGGGCCACCATTTTGCCCGAGCTCAGGGTGCTCTTGTGACCCTCCTTCACTGCGTCCATGACACGCCGTGCACCCAGCGGGATGCTCCACCTAAACACAGACACAATGAGTCTCCTTCCCAATTGTCCTGCAAGTTACGGCTCGTTTTCCAGTCCTGTTTCTCAACTCCTGTCTATGAAAAAATTTCTTCACAACAAATCAGGCCTCTGTTATTGCTTTTGCAAATTTTATGCAATTGTTATGCAATCAGAATGTATTAGCTGGTGTTATATACAATCCTGTATGTAAAAGTGGGTAACTGTACAGTCATGCAGCACAAAGCTTAAAGCATTAGCCAGCCTCAATTCAAAACAGCACATCAGTGTTCTCAAACATCCACATTACAGACCACTTATCAATTAGATTTCTTGACCTTGGGAACAGTTGCTTGGCAAAAACAATTTGCCTAATACATTTTGAATCAAGGTCCACTTACACGCTTTTTTTTTTTCCATGAAGCTTTCAACCATGAGCAGACCTTGGGATATTTTTTTTGTCAAACTAGTTAATTCCTGACCTTGAAAACAGAAGCTGAAAAAACATTTCACCCAATAGTCCATTTAGTAGCTGTTCCAGGGCTCAAGTTGGGGTGAGCACTTAAAGGGTAACTACCGTTATTTTTTCAACCTGGACTCTATTTTCCTATGTTTTTGTGTCTAAGTGACTGATGGGAACAACAATCTTTGACATTGGTCCAGTATTAAGAGAGATCTCTGCAGTCAGTCAGCGAAACAAGCTACAATGTAAGTTAATAGGGCAATTGTCCAGCTTCTATTTACCTTCACAAAAGTGCTCGTTTTGCCGCTGACAGACTCAGATTAATATTCTAAGTGTCCGACAACATTATGGAAAGGATTTCTAAGGAGGATGAACTTTCTGTTAAAGAGTAAGATCCTTTTTTTAAACATAAAAACTTGCGTTGTCTAAAGCCACCAGACTCCATGTAAATAAACAGTAATTTTAGCATCGTAAAATACACTTCATTCAAAGTCGACAGAAACTAAATAAAACTATGAAAAGACGTTTTGGGTCGTCTTTCCACTTGCCCAACCATCACAACTCTAGTTTTGGTTGAAATAAACAAATAGTTTACCGATTTGCATGTGAAAATATGTTGGCTCTATACACGCTAAAAATATTGTTTTTTAAATGAAGTCTGGTGGGTTTAGCGTTAGCGACTTCAGAGCTGTTTCTGGTTAAACAGAAATGTCTCAATGAGGTTTTAAAAAAGTCTATCTCTGTACTCACTTAGAATATTAATCTGAGCCCGTCAGCGGCAAAATAAAGCACTTTTAGTGGACCAAAATGATGATGAACATTTGCCCCATAGGGTTACATTACAGCCCGGTCTGTGGCTGCCGGTTACAGCGTTCACGCTTAATAATGAACCAATTTCAAAGATTGTTGTTCCTAATAGTCATTTTCACACAAAAACATAGAAAAATAGGGTCCAGGTTAAATAAATAAATAAAAAGGTAGATACCCTTTAAGGACTTAACATCCATGTTGCTGGGGCTCAGAAACAGCAGTTGAGAAACCAATCTTTTAATGAAGATCATGTGACAAGCTGAAAGCTACAGAGCAGCTACTAAACTGACCTTGTGGTGAGATTGTTTTCTTAACTGCATGGTAGTTGGAGAGAGTAAAACTCATTATTTCAGTAGTGTATAGTTATATAACTGAGATACTTTCCAATTAAGTAGCCTAAATTATAGTGAACTGTAAGTGTTCCTTGTTTTTGTTAGGGACCTCCATGAGGGGACTCAAAGGTACCCCGGGAGATCCCCAGACCCCACTTTGAGAACCACTGCAAGAAATTCTTGTGATGTAGCCCTACACCACTTGCCAAAAATAGATAGCCTGCAAAAACATGCAGAAGCAGTCACATACACCCAATAAAGTCCCCTAAATGATTGAACATTTAGTGTATATACTGTACATTAGGGCTGCACGATAAAAGGAAAATATTCAATATGCGATAACGCTGTTGAATATTGCGATAACGATATAACTTGCCATAAATAACAGGTATTAAAGTGTACTGTGCAGTGTAAGGCAGCACCAAAAAAAGAATGAGAGTTCCATTTTGAAGTGCAGTTTTCTACTGATAATCTCTTTCAACTAACACAAAATAAATCTGTGTGTCTATCGCGATATGTGGCAGCCTTTCGTGATTTGTGTAATGTGTATTGCGCTAGTTGATATCGCGATGACGATAAAAAACGATATATATTGTGCAGCCCTAGTGAACGGTTAACAAATTAGGGCTGGGCAATATATCATTATAATTGATATCATGATATGAGACTAGATATCGTCTTAGATTTTGGATATCTTAGATATCGTAAAATGGTGATATGACACAAGTGTATGACACAAGGCTGCATTACAGTTTACAGTTTTGTTCTGAACGTTCCAGACTGTTCTAGCTGTTCTGTTATTTGCCTTTACCCATTTAGTCATTGTATTCACATTACTGATGATTATTTATCACAAATCTCATTGTGTAAATATTCTGTGAAAGCACAAATTGTCAACCCTACAATATCGTCGCAATATCGATATCGAGATATTTGGTCAAAATATTGTGATATTAGTTTGTTTTTTCCATATCGCCCAGCCCTATGTGCAGCCCTACTGTACATACACAAACAGCACTGAGCCAAACTGCAGCGCCTGTTACCCTGACTGCAGGACGCAATGCACTGAAAGCTGCTGCTCCTGCTGCACATACTGCATACCATTTAGAGTAGTTGGGCGACCTCCAGCCATTCCATTAACCACCAAACACTTGCAGCCAAATTTCTTCGGAGGCTTTTTTAGTGTCACACTGCTAAAACTACCACTCACACACAGAAACAGAATGCACTGGAGGTAAGCCAACAATCGAGAGGATCGGGACAACGCAGGGCCGAGGAGCACACAGCACCACCATGCCGATGCGTGTCTCACTGGGAGAAGAGGGCTCTGGGGCTGTAGTTGAGAAACACATGGGACTTGGACACCCCAACGTCCATCTCAGAAGAACCGCGACTATAAGACGCAAATCTTCTCCAATCCCGGCTCGTTTTTTTTTGTGTGTTTATATCCACGTTCAAGACTACTGACAGACAGGTAGAAGGAGAGGAAAGTTTCAGCATTTCAAGTCACTACATGACAGCAACTGGTCAGTCACTTTGCACTTTGATATAATTTGTTGGAGAGCAGAAAATCATCAATTCATCAGAAATCATCAACAACTTACTTAATGCAGTTCTTCGCTGTGGTATACTTTGCAAACGGACATCAAGTGGCCCTAACAACACAGGCTGTACAAATAGCGGGAAACATAAACGTAACTTCTAAAATTGTAAAAGGACAAATCCAGCGCCAAATGAACCTAGGGGTTAATAACACATGGGTACCGAGTTTGACCGTTCTCTGGGATATGTTTTCATGCTAATCGAATGTGACCAGTTTTATAGCAAACCGCTAATTAGCTTATAACGCTAGTCGTCGGGGCACAGGTAAAGTAACAATACCACTAACAAGGCTCAAAATAGCACCACACTTCCACGGCAGCATAATGACGGTCCCTACGTGTAAGCCGAAGCATTGAGAACTTTGTAAGTGGACAGACAGTTTATTAAAAAGATATATTATAAAGACAGTACCGTTCGCGTATACATGCAGGCGCCATCTTGGGAAAACAGTCATGACCAGTCAAATGACGAACGCCGTGCAACGTGAGCTGAACTGTCACTTGAAATCTCCCATGGTCCATGGTTTCCCAATGGGTCATGGAAATGCATGAATTATATTTATATATATATAGTTTATTAAAATATATTGCACGGCGTTCGTCGTTCGACTGGTCGCGACTGTTTTCCCAAGATGGCGCCTGCATGTATACGCGAACGGTACTGTCTCTATATCTTTTTAATAAACTGTCTGTCCACTTACAAAGTTCTCAATGCTTCGGTTTACATGTAGGGACACTCATTATGCTACCGTGGAAGTGTGGAGCTATTTTGAGCCTTGCTAGTAGTATAAAAATAGCTTGTTTTAATAAAAATGGCCAAATGTCATAAATGATTATGCTGCTTGGGATCGCCGCCAACATGTTGTGGTTTAGTGGAAATAGCTGGATAGCTGATAGCTTTTTAGCCAAACCAAAATGAAAGTTCTCCCATTCATACGTACAGCGGCTTCAGTCCTAGATCAAGAATCTATATTTGAGGATAACCAAAGCAACTTTAGAATAAATGTTGAGATTTTTTAACTGAGGTTGGCATCACGTCAACATTTTATAACATTTTAACTGTCACTAAAAAAAAAAAACCTTGATCAGGTTATATGACATTTTTTAAAGAAATCCTGTTAAGGATGAGCCTGACTGTGTCCATGTAAAATGTTATGTGATTTTTCTCTACAGTTTTTAAGAAAAACATGAAAGGGAAAGTTTACCGAAACCACGTAGCTTGTTTCACTCCTGTGAAACACAGTTTCAATACCACGTGACTGATGACGTCAGACGCTTCAAACATTACTGGTGCTTTTGGAAGGCGTGTCATTCAGTTTGACTTTTTGAAAGTTATGTTACTATGCTTAATAGAAAAAAGTCAGAAGTATAACGATGTACACTGAAGACATTCTAAGTATATATATATATATATATATATATATATATATATATATATATATATATATATATATATATATATATATTCATTCACCCATCACTAAACATATTAAAAACACTTATAAATTCCTAATAGTATAATTTTAATCAAAAACTCTTTAATTGGTTTCTAATATGAGGAAATTATAAATGTACATAATGTAATTTGAGTTGACTTTCCCTTTACATTTCTCTAATAATGTATACTAGACAGTAAAGTAGAATAACTTCAAAATGTATTATTTTTGTTTTTATTGGATGTTATATAACGTGCAATATGTTGTTTGATTTTTTACTTGGTATTAAATGTGAGAAATTACTGAATACAGGCCTTTCTTCGTCCTTTTTGGCCGCTCCAAGGACCCGTACCGTAACATCACGAATAGCTAGATCATCAAAACCCAAGCGGGCGGGCGGCTGAGTGACGACCAGTTTTCTTTGATAACGACCGCAGTGCGACAGGCTGGATAACCTTGGCTTTTTAAACTCTTTAAGGCATATAATTGTGGACTTATTAATGACATTGTGTCAACACAAAACCACGAACCAGTATAGCTTAACCTCCAAATGGCCCAAATGTAGCTATTCTCTTTATAACGAGGTGTCAAAACGACCGCAGATACACTTTCTCCTTTGAGCTAGCGGTTAGCCAAGCTAACAATAGCTAGCTGCGGGTTGACACATGCAAGCAAGTCATAGATTTAGAAAAGTGAACCAAACATCCTTAGCACTCGCACATATCCTAACAATGCAGCTTTTGTATCTTTTGAATGTCTAACCTAATTCAAAATAAACAGTAAATAAGTGTTATGATGTATGACACTTACAGATACACCCTCGTTCTTTTTCGAATTCGTAACACCCGTGAAGCTCGCCGGAGGAAGCGTTAAGTACTAACGTAACGTCCCACCGGAAACTACATTTACGTTTAGGGTTACAACCACAACCTATGGTTACAACAATATGTCTGTAAGACTAATAACAATGTGAAACAGAAATATAGTTAATGCCACTAAACAGACTATTCTCGAAACAATGTACATAGATTTATTTATGTAACGTGACTACAACTTAACATTTACTTTGAAAGGTCAACCGGAACTCTACTTCTTTGTTTTACCTTGACGCGCTTGTCCCAATCACACGTGGGACGTAAACATCCATGTCGGCTGTGATTGGTTTAAGTGTACACTACACTAGACTAGACTCGCCCCTTCCTCGTGAAGTTTTATCCGAGTCATCCATGAATATTTTATGATAATATAAACCTACAACAACCGCTGTGTGTGTGTGTGTGTGTGTGTGTGTGTGTGTGTGTGTGTGTGTGTGTGTGTGTGGTGATGCATGCATGCATCTATATGCCTAATGATGAATGAGAGAGAATAGCTCAGCGGCTCAATTTAAAGACCTACAGTAGTCTCCAAGTACTGAGGTAATTTCAGATCCATGTACAAAGACAGACACGGTAGACCTGTGTGTGTGTGTGTGTGTGTGTATGTGTGTGTGTGTGTGTGTGTGTGTGTGTGTGTGTGTGTGTGTGTGTGTGTGTGTGTGAGTGTGTGAGTGTGTGTGTGTGTGATGAAAACACAAATTTGTCACTGGTATTGAGACTTACTCTTCCTTAAAAAATGATAGAATTTTGTATTTTTCTTCCATTCATTCCATCTTACTGTACTGAATTGCTGTGTGCAACAATATTTCAACAAAACAATCTCATAAATAAAAGAGCATCTTTATTAACATGGCATAATCAATACACAAACATTTGTCAAAAGTCCTGAACATAGACACTTTAAAAAATACAAAATATACATTTACGTATCTTGTGAACAACTGTATTACAGTCCATCACCCCCCCCCCATACAAATCAACTGACAGAGGCTTCGAGCTCTGAGCATGTGCGTGATAATATTCTCAAAATGCCGAGCGTCAACCGGTTGTACCAGAGGCCTGCTGACATACAGCACACGAGTCCATGCTTGGCTGAGTCCATTTGGGTTATGGACAGAACAGTAGAACTATAGATAACATGTACATTGATCAAGACAGAGCATTCACTGGATCTTATTCATGCAGCATAATCCATATGTGTGTCATGATATAAAACACAAGTATGAAACGGGGCCAATAAAAATAAAACCCTAAATGCTTTCCTTTCCTGCATTGTTGACGTTTGTCTCAAAACCATCTTCAGTAGTTCCATGCAGATTATTTTTGTGCCCCGAAACTAAATTGTGCTATTGCACTTCTTTGCTTGTACCTCTTCACCTACACCCCCCATTTTAAAATGTGAAACTGAAAAAAGCATTTGTAGCAATGGAATCACTAAAACAGGCACACACATAAAAAAAAAGTGAACACAGGTTAAACAGGGCCGTAGCCAGGATACCAAAGATACTGAGGCTACGAGCCCCCCTTCCCCATCGTGTTTGATCTTTAGAAGATGAAGACTACAAGTGGACGAGTATCGAGGCTGAATAACCAAGCAACAGATCTCGGAACCTTAGGGTCCCAAAAAGCCCCGGGTCCACTTTGTTGGCTGCAAATTTGTTTCGAATAGGGGATAAGCGATGTGGGGAAAAAATCCTCCATCACAATTTTTTCTTTCAGAAGAAAAGATTCTAAAATGGAGTAAAAATTTTAACACAATATGTAAATGTGACTTAATTCCCACATAAATAAAATCTGGGGGGAAAAATAGAAAAGAATCCTATATTACAGTATATATATTTTTTTATATCTCAATATCAAGATGTAATTAATTTTCTGGAAAATTAATTGGCTCATTTTTGCCCCAGGACCTCCTAGCAGTTAATCCAGCACTGACAAGACTGACTTTCACTGTTCCATATTTTACAAGTGACATGAAAGCGTGGTATTTCGCTCTGAAGTCATGTGTTACCAACCAATGCCATCATCCCACTTGTATACAGCAGCAATATTAATATTATGTCCATCTGAAAGAATGACAGCACCACAAAGAAGGCTGGTCTGATTGAAAAAGACCATCAGTGATACAGACGTCTGCTGCTGATATTGCACATTAACTGTAGGAATCCAAAAGGCCTGGACATAGCAGATCAATGGGGACACTTAAGGATGATCAGGAAAGAAATCCAAATTTCTGGATTATGATGGTCAGCAGATCATATTATGAAAATTTGGTCTAACTATTCATTTTCTATACTTTAAAACAAACAGTACCCTGAGCTCCTGTCTGTCGAGGTGTTGCGAGCTGAAACAGCCAGGCAGGCTGAGAAGAAAAGGCAACTGAATGTCATGAAGCACCCTTCAGAAGACTCTGGTATGTTAACACACCAGAATAATCATCATTATATATATATATATATATATATATATATATATATATATATATATATATATATATATATATATTTTCAGTAAAAATCCATTGCTTAGGGAGGGACTGCACAGCTGCGTGAGTTCAAAGTGGCATGCTGGCACATTCTTCAGTTAGATAGTAGCATACATTTAAATGTAGATGTGTGTGTAGAAAATGTGACCGATCCAATTGAATCAACAGGATCGGCTTAGCTCAGGAATTTAGTCTAACAACAAAGAACATTTAATTTAGTAACAACAAAGAACATTTGTTGCCAAACACAATAAAATATTAAGGAACGTTGTCTTGCAAGCTATCACAGTGAATATTACATGTGGCTCAAAGGTTGAATGACAGAATGGTTCAGAAAAGCAAGCAAAGAAAAGTGTCTGTCACATTCTTTCAGAGGTAGTGTTACACCCTATTCTGTAGATGCCAAATAATGGCCAAACACCCCGTTACATATGGAGCGCAAAAGTGTTTAATATTAAATCAATAAAAAGGCAATATGAAATAACCATAAATAAATTGTGTAAAATATATAAATGAACCAACAATTTGTGAATAATAAAAAAAAAACTAAAAATTATTTTTATGGTAATAACAATTTCATTTGCAATGTGTGTATTTATATATATATATATATATATATATATATATATATATATATATATATATATATATATATATATATATATATATATATATATGGCCCTATTCAAAAGTCTGTTGTTACTCCATAATGGCATTTTCCCTAATAATATTCTTATTTCATGTCAAGTTTTTATTCTTTTTGGTCACTTTTCAGACAGTGGTGTTGTCATTACCCGATGAGTGCAGATGTGAGTTGCGCGTGCGTCACTTTGCGACAATGACGCGGCGATATCTACACGCTTGGAGCAGGTGTTGGATTCTCGCAAAGGACGACTTGTGAGGCTTGTTCAAGTTATACAGATATAACGGTTGGATAATAATCTTTGAATAATATTTACATAATTAAAGACATTATTTTATTAGCACAAGCAGCATATGAGAACATTATATACTTGCAACTAATTAAAAAACGTTATTTTCCAGACAAGTGTGGTGGTGTTTCGGTAAAAAGAGAAGCTGGAGGATGCGGGCATCGATCCCGCTACCTCTCGCTGTATCCCGTCATCTTCGCTAAAGTAAGCCCAAAAGAAGCCCACACTAGCCAATCACGTTTCTCCCCTGTGACTTACTTTTGACCAATCACGTTCTTCCCCTGTGGCTTACTTTTCGGCCGTAAACCGTTTAAATCTGAGCATGCGCAACTCACATCTGCACTCGACTCACATCGGGTAGTGACAGTGTTGTCACAATACGCTCATCTTTTAGGTACCCCCCCCCTGCCGCTTAAACTAGCAAACTCAACAACTGCTACCAAATCATGCCTGTTGTCAATGTGAATCAATTTACTAGTACACAGTACACAGAAACTAAACCTCTTTAGTCTCTTCAGCTCTTAAGCCGCTCATGCTACTTTTTTTGTGTGCTCATGCTACCTAGCTAGCTGGCTAACCAGCTAGGACTCCGTGTGTGAGTGGAGAGCCATGGTTAGCTGTAGCAGCTAGCTCCTGTGACTGCCTGCCATTCTGAGCTTTTTCTCAGGACCACCTTTGGAACTAAAATGTGGCAGAAGTTCCTCTGAATCAACCGGCTAACGTTCGCTGCTGCTGTTAACACCGTCTCATGCACAGTAATAAAACAAAGCTCACAACCCCACCTAGCTAGTTAGCCAATGCAGCCAGTAGCATGTGCAGCTAGATATAATAATAAAAGGATATCGTAGTTAATGTGTCTGTGTTAATTTACAGCAGCTAGATAATTTATTCAGAATTACTTTGTTGTTGCTTTAGCTAACAGGAGCTAACTGGCTACATCTGGTAGCTGTTGTTGAGCTTGGTAGCTTAAGAGGCCGGAGGGGGGGGGCCTTGTTTATTTCATATTGAATACTTTGCGGCTCCGCAGTTACTATGTGCTTTTCCTGTGAATGAAGGCTGGACTGCTCAAATGATATGACAATTTTATTTGTGTCTCATTAGGGGACATTAAAAAAGGAACTCCACTAAAACATCCTTTGTGTGTGGGCCTGGGGTGTTCCTGGAGATGAGAGTCTCTCAGAGATGGAGAACAGAAGTGTTCGTGAGAAAGCATAAACCTCTTTAGAAAACATTCCTCATGCCGTTAAAAAAAACAAAACCAGACAATTAATATTTGCCTATTTTTGGCTCTTTTCTATTAAATTGAAATGAATGCTTTGGAATTTACCCTGTCCTTCAGATAACTGATTTATTTGTGTCTCATTGGGTGACTGTTTTCAACTGTTAGAAGAAAACAGACCCAGGAGCTTAAACAGTTGTGTCATAAAGCCCCCACCGTGACATCTGGTTGATATCTGCTCCAGCTGATGGTTGCTGTGCTGTTGGGTTGAAGTGTTAACAAAGGGTTCTGCAGGGTTTGCACCCTGCCCTACCCTGGTTCCAGAACCAATGGTTCCCAGTATTGCCACGTCACCAGTTTCCTCAGAGGGAACGCATCAGAATGGAGAATTCATCCCCAGCTTTGTTTCAAACTGCAGCTTCTGTCTCTTCTGGTAGCGAACTCGCACCCTGAAAGTGACAAGAGGTGACAAATCAGAGGTCACGATCAAGACAGGGATACAATCTGCTGCATTCTTCCTGCTTCACAATACAGTCCCGTTCTGCCTAACATGAGAGAAAATCAGATTACTAAATAATCCTGAATAATCTACACTGATCCCCTGCTTCTTACTGCTATTTGTTGCTCAAGAATCTCCCACAAGTCCAAGTCATTGAGTGAACGGGTTCAACCCATTTCCAATATTCCACTTGAATTCTTCTTTTCCATCCCTATTCACCCATCTAGAACTGCTTAAGGCCAATTTATGCTTCTGCGTTAAAACGAAGCCGTTGGTACCTATGAGGAGATACTGACCCTACGCCGTAGCCTGACATCACCTCTCCAGAAATGTAACTACATGTTGCGGTGACGCACGTTGCTCGGCCGTGGCTTGGTAGCGTTGCATTTCTCCCTACTCATTTCCTGCTTTTCCTTCTCCATAAACAACATGAAATCAAGGAGAGGGTTAACTTTTCCTGCTACAGATTTCCCACCGTGGTCAGAAAGAACCGCCTCTAGAGTCGGTACTCGCTCCGAAGCTAATCCCTGTCACTATCTCACCTCCACAGCGAGCAATCACAGCCATTCAAGTCAATGCTTGATATGCCACCAGCCGTGCCGCAGATCCTTTTTATCAGGACAACGCCAGAAAAGAGAAGGCATGGAGTTTAACTGCAGGAGTACTTGGAGTGGATGGTAGATATTAGCTTAAAGCTATAGTGCGTAGTTTTTGTCTCCCCCATGAGGAATTCTAAGTAATGACAACAACACTGTTGGCGCGTTCACATGATACAAGCCTTTCGCGAACACGCACCGACCCTCCCCCCTCCTCCACGCAGTTGCTAGTAGCCAAGGAGGACACGGAGGATTAAAAAAACATGATGACTCTTCAGAAGAGGTCATTATCTTCACTCGAGTTTCTGCGCGGGAAAGTCACCGGACGACACAATCTTCTGAACATAGTCATACTGAGAAATCCAGAGAGAGTTGTGTGGAGCTGATAGTCTTAATTAGCTTTGTAGCAACTCATTTGGCAACGGCTTGAATGTAACAGACGTTCATTAATATAAAAAAGTTATGCACTAAAGCTTTAATAAACACATGATTGTCCTGTAAAGTACTTGTAGAGACTATGTAATCTGTGAGTCGGGCAGGCAAGATGCTCCGCTTCTGAGACGCTACCGGTGTGGTATAGCGCGTGGCGGAGGACGGAACAAAATCGGAACGCGGCACAGACGCACCCAGTGGAAGAGCGGGTTCACTCGCTCTACCACACAATCCCCACGCAAACAACCATTTTTATTTATTTATTTATTTATTTGACAGGGACATTGCACAACAAATGTGTTGCACAGACCAGATAGCTAAAAGCTAATTTTCATCTGTAGTCCCTGGGCAGAGGCAAAGTGACAGCAGGTATATACAGTGGATGATGAGCATTCCTACTAATAAGTTCATTCACAATATAAAATACAGATAAAATACAAATACAGCACCTACACAAGGATCACCTCAACAGACATGCAATTTCAATATTTACAGTATGTACAATTATTACAGTTTTTTTTTATTTATTTTTTTACTTTTATTATTGCCTACCTAAAATTTTAACAGTACCCTAGTTTACCAGTTTTGTATTAATGATCACAAATCTGACCGTCTTTCAACCACTTCTTGAGGTTAACTCTAAACTGTTGCAAAGTAACACTCTCTCGAACAACAACTGGCAACAAATTCCACATCCCTGTGGCTTTCACAGAAAAGCAGTTCTGCCCAAAAGTTAACATAATCTCCTCGCGTGGAGGCTCGCGTAGTTCTAATACCTGCCTCTTCACAAGGTTTCACAAACTTTCTCAGGGGCTGTGGCGCCAAATTATGAAGAATCTTGTATACTAAACTGACATTTGAAAACACAACGAAATTGTCAAACTATGCCGGCCATGCTATTCTCTTAAAGAGCTCAACGCGCACACAAGTATAAACTTCAGGCCACTTACGTAGGCTACGGCAGAAGCTCTGCGTGGAGCCTCCGCACAACCATATATCAGACTTTAGTTGCTTCAGTTCCCCGTGTCTGGGTTCCTACCGTATCTCGTGTAGCTTCACCACTTCGTTGACCACCACCACCAGAAGCGGGGACAGAGAGACCAGCAGCCAGGCCAGCAGGGGTATGTCACCCAGGTTAAAGGTCAGGAGGCTGCTCCGGTCGCACCACAACTGGTAATCCACTGTGGCCTGAACAACCTGACTGAGCAGACTGCAGGGGAGAAAAGACAGTGAGGGTTGAGGCGAGGTTATTTGATTTATCGTATATTAGTTTTTTTTTTATATGTATATGTTGTAGTGTATATATTTTATATTCTATTTTATTTGACTCTATTTTATAATATTTTCGCTGTCGGGCAGAAACTTCATATCTCCTTATTTCGTCATTTTAATTTTCTTTTTTTTTCTTTTTTTGCCATTTGTTTGAGGGTTTAATAAATATTTAAAATGTAAAAAGGCAATTTCGTCTGAGGTAAACAGCTCAATTAAATGTTTTCAAATTAGCTTTTTTTATTTAATTTTACTGAAAAACAACAGTTTTGTTAGTGACACTATTCTATTTTATTCATTTATGTTTAGTCTTAGATTCTCATTAGTTTTACCTGTGTGATTTTCTTTTTATACATTAACAGCATTGTTGGACGAGACTGAGAACTAAGTATTTTATTGCCAACGACTGCTTCACTGTAATTGTTGTGCACATGACAAACAAAGGACTTCGAACTTGATCCTCTGTGGTGACGACTGTAAGATTATTAGTATAAATACACCGTTTCAGTTACATATCTAGCAGGAATGTCAACACCTATATAGCGTGTTGGCGCAAGAAATTGCATTGAATTGCGTAAAATGTTGAGCCAAGTCCAAGGCTTTTGTTGGAGCCCTCTGTGTCAATACCCCTGCTGCATCAACACAGTGGTCTTATTGAAATTAATAAGGAGGTTGCAGATTCATAGCTGCAGGTTAAGTGCTTTTAGTGTAGCTGTGGAGCTAGTCTATATCCATGACACTTCACTTCCAGGATTGCTCCGGTGCCGCCAGAAATTCCGCCGGATGTCCGCTACCTTTGTCTTTCTTTGTGTTGCCGTTCTAACCTCCGGTGGATTTGTGAGGACTATGGTTAACTGCTCCTCAGATCTCTGCAGGGTAAATCCAGACAGCTAGCTAGACTATCTGTCCAGTCTGAGTTCTCTGTTGCACGACTAAAATAACTTTTGAAAAACAAGTTCCTTCCCAAAGCTTTTTTTGCAGAGGCACTGTGGCTCCGTCCGGTGTTTAGCGCTGCCAAGACGATTGTGATTGGTTTAAAGAAATGCCAATAAACCGGAGCACGTTTTGCTCCCATCCCGGAATGCTGTGTGGACTAGCCAGACCCTCCTCCGCAGCGCTGTAGAGGAAGGTCTGGACATGCAAGACTACAATGGGGCTAAAGCACATACTCTGCCCGTTTGAGTTTTCTCCTACAAGTTTCTGATGCCGGTAGAGATCGTATAACAAAGCATGTTGAAAAAAGGTTCAGATATTACGTGTCGCGCTGCATCTGTGCACTGCATGTATTTCGGCCGTTCCCGCACTTGGTGAAACACGAGAGCAGAGGACATTGATGATCGTTTGAAATTTTAGCAGCGGCGCTCACCATTCCGTGCCGCCGATGCGCCGTTGCAGAATGAATATGGGGGGGGCAAACTAAATTTGTAGAGCATACAAATGACCAATGATCACTTACACCACAGGAACAGTGAGACACCACCAGGTATTGCTGAGGGGACTCTTTCTCCACAGAGGTTGAGAGCGGTGCACATAGCTGAGGGAGATCACCACTGAGATCACGAGACCAACGACACACAGAAAATAGGGATTGATTTTTTGGTCAAAACATGGCTGACGTGGACCATCATTAATGCTGCATACTGTATGTTAGAGTGGATTCCTACCCGTGTGTAAGACAAGGAACCCTGTCATGACCTTCTGAGTCAGCAGCAGGCCATTGGACAGCTCACTGTACCAGTGAGGAGAGTCAACCGAAGAGCTGCAGACACACAGAAAGACAATTGATTTAATGGATTAATAAAGTCTGGATTTTCTCCACTATGTCTTCTCCGGTGTTTGGTGTTTTAAGCCCCCAACGTTTTCTTCCAGGTAGCGCTGCTGCTGCTGTTAGGGTTAGGGTTAAGGTTAGTGTTAGGTGCCTTGAAGTAGACGGTCGCAGCGCTGCCTTGAAGTCGACATTGGGGGCTTAAAACACCATTGAGCATCTTCTCCATTAGATGTGACTTTCAGTGAGCTGTACACAACCATTTCATCATTTTCATAATCAAATCATTCTGAAATTAACTGTGATACCATTAGAGTTTTGAGAATTCCAAACTTTTCTATAAAATTGTCTCAGAAATAATTGCGATTAACAATATACAGTAATTGTCTCTGTCTGCCAAATAAAAAAAATTAAAAAGTTTTGAATGGATCCCAGAATACATATTTTGGTTTAATCATTGTCATGTGACCCCCCCCCCCTTGTCATTTTCGTTGTTATGAACGTGTATAGGGTCAAGTGCCAACAAATATCATAGCTTTAGCTCAACAGTCCAACCAATAATCACTTATATAATAACAATTTGGCATATCTAAACAACATCAACAATTACCATCAACAGTCATACCTCTTAAGACCTGAGCTAATGTTAGCAATTAATTGCAGTTAAAAAAGACCGCAATTATGTAAAAAAACAACAACTGACAATTAAGACAATTATGTCATAATTGTTACAGGCCGAGATACCATTAAATGGCTGTCAACAAATGAGCCTTTGAAAGGAAAAAATGGTGGCCTTATGACAGCGGACTGCTTCTCCTACCTGGCTGAGAGTATATAAAGGCAGTTGACAGTGCTGTTGTCAGCTAAAGTGGAGTTGCTGCTCCTGAGGCAGATCTCCTGCAGGGTGAACCCAAAGGCCAGCAGGTAGGCACACGCTGTCAGGCCAAACTTCAACAGGAAACAGACAAGGAAGGAGTTCTGGGTCTGGTCAAAGAGGACAACATGATGAGTAAGTCAGACTAATTCAAATTACAGGCTTTCAGATTGTCTAGCCTCCTAGTCTATATCGACGACGATTCATTTACGGGATTGCTCCGGTGCCGCCAGATGTGCGTCATTTTCGGCCGGATGTCTGTCACCTTTAGCTTTCTTTGCGTTAGCATTCTCAACTCCAGTCGTTTTATGGGGACTATGGTTAACCAGACTATCTGTCCAATCTGAGTTTTCTGTTGCACGACTATAACTACCTTGGAACGTACACGTTCTACCAAAACAAGTTCCTTCCCGAGGCTATTTTGCAGAGGCACCGCTATTGCGTCCGGCGCTTAGTGCTGCCCAAGACGACTGTAGTTGGTTTAAAGAAATGCCAACAAACCAGAGCATGTCCCATCCTGGAATGCTGCGTGGACTAGCCAGACCTTCCTGGAGGTGGAGGAAGGTGTGGCAATGCGAGACTACCAGCCTCCAATCTATTTAGTCAAAGACCCATCAGTGGCATTAGCTTCTTATTTATTAACATCCAAGTCAAATCCCTTGTTGTCCTTTGCATTAAAATGAATGTTAATGATTCCTCCTGATAGATTTTATTACTGTTGTGTTTATCAGCAGCGCTTTACACTGAGTATTGTTTTATATTATTGTAATTGCAACACCAAAGCAATAGACCTTTTTCCCT
Organism: Perca schrenkii; assembly: GCA_025617405.1. Classification (NCBI taxonomy): domain Eukaryota; kingdom Metazoa; phylum Chordata; class Actinopteri; order Perciformes; family Percidae; genus Perca; species Perca schrenkii. The sequence goes on from CM046807.1 coordinate 26,090,608, forward strand.
GCAGACATTTTGACTTTGTCATAGTACAAAAAGCACAGGTGTTAATAATAGCATTAGCAATGTCTCTGTTCCATTAGGTGTCCCAGTAAGCAAAGCCAGTGAGAGCCCTGAAAGCTGCACACCTAAAAGGAACACAGCCGTGATTAATGTTTTTAGTAACACCTGTGCTTTTCCTGTCAAAATGTATGCTGGATACAAAGGTCTATGAACTGAGGTGTCACACAAATCAAGTAAAGAAAGAATCTTGTGGATTATCATTTTGTAATCATCATCACCACCACTTAATGCCCTTTTCATTAGATACCCCTGTACAGTCTAATGAGATCTAATACAAAAGCTCTGCCATAAATTCCACCTTTAATGAATCTTGTGTTTTATTGACACTGTCCACTACTATAAAGGTTGTGGTTAGTATTAGTATGTACTAGGTAACCCATCCACCGCTGAATGAGAGACTGCAGAGACACAAGCAGCGATTACACAACTGGATAAATCAGGTAAAACGTTACACAAAGTTTTAAATTAAGATAGACGATAAGTAACTAGGGGTTATGACTATGCTATTAGAGAGAGAGAGAGAGAGAGAGAGAGAGAGAGAGAGAGAGAGAGAGATTCTGCTCAAGTACCGATAGCAGGCCCGATAATTCCGGACCTTATCAATACTCTGGTTTTTACTAATTTAAAAGCGGTTCCCATTAGAACAGGGTGTCGAGGGGCATCCCTACTAATAAGTCAATAACAATTTATTAGAAACATTTGATTTTTAATAGTATGTAAGTATGTTTCTCTAAGCATTATCCATTATCTAAAGTTTACAGATCAGCAGTAGATGTGAAAGACATGAAAGATGTGACTGATATGTGATCCTACCTTCCTTGGAATTGCATCTAGGTTCTTCCCTGTTGCAACGTTCATGACTGAACTGTCTGGTGGCTTCCCCAAAAATGACACACTGTCAACACAACATAAACCAACCATAAGTGTGACATCCTGTATGGCACAGCAACATTGTATTATTAGTGTCTAGATTCCTACTATGTTCTGTCTGCCTGTGTGTGTCTGTGTGTGTGTGTCTGTGTGTGTGTGTGTGTGTGTGTGTGTGTGTGTGTGTGTGTGTGTGTGTGTGTGTGTGTGTGTGTGTGTGTGTGTACCTTAGCAGTGGGCAGCTGAAGCAGGACAGCCAGAGGATGTCAGTGGTGTTCATGGGAGGAGGAAGTTGAGCTAGACAGGCTAAGAACTGCAGAAAAAAAAAACAGGGTACCATTTATTTATACAATATCATAAATGTGTGTTAATAGCTAGTGCTGTCAAACAATTAAAATATTTAATCGCGATTAATCACATTAATGTCATAGTTAACTCGCAATTAATCGCACATTTTTATCTATTCTAAATGTCCCTTGATTTCTTTTTGTACCATTATTTCTTCTCATTTTAATGCTCTTATCAACATGGAAAAGTGGATCGCTTGCTTTGTGCTTTTGTCGCCTGGCTTTAACGAGGGGGCGGAGAATTCCCATCAGCTGTGTGCTCGGCCATCAGCTGTGTGCTCGGCCATCAAGTGGTATTTCAGACTGGACGTGCTGCGATGATAGCTCAGTTCACAACGACAAAACACACATCTTTTTAAAAGTAAACTTACCATTCAGAATCTTTTTGGCATCCATTTTGGCCTCTCATGCTCGCCATCCACTCAAAACGTAATGTTAGCCTGCTACTCTTTGGCCGGCTCCAAGCCCAAACAAGTGTGCACGGCGTGCCTGTTGTGTTTCTGGTCTAGCTAGATCCAGGGTGGTGTTGTAGTTTTTCTAACGTTACTAGTTGTTGCAACAGCATGTGAAAAATACAACAAAGTTTGCTAGGCCAAAGAGAACGTTAATCTCGCAATAAAAAAAATTGACGCCGTTAAAATGGGTTTGCGTTAACGCCGTTAATAATGCGTTTAACTCACAGCACTATTAATAACACATGTATTGTTACATAAAACGTTAGCCTAGTGCAGCGTAAACATCCATATGAGGTCTCCTCACTCACCTGGATGATGACCAGACTGAGCTGACACTGGAGCAGGAACAGGAAGCACTTGCGGATGCCGTAGATTGTGTGTCGTGCCTGAAACCCAAAAGCAGAATAATTAAAGAGCACCTATTATTATACTATTATATACTATTATTCAACTGTAGTCCTAGTTGCCTAGCATGCATGTCTTTATGGTGGGAAGAAACCAGAGCACCTAGAGGAAACCCACACAAACAAGGGGGGGGAACATGCAAACTCCACACAGAAAGGCCTGAGACGACTTCTTGCTGTGAGGCAGAAGTGCTAACCACTGAGCCACGTGCTGCATGTCATTAACTGAGAATGCATCATTATCAAACGTGCTGCCTGAGCAAGCACATCCCACCCAGTGTCTTGTTTGAATCTATCACAACAGAGTGGGCCAGCTGACAGTGCTGTTGTGACCAATCACAAGAGGTTGGATCAGCTTACCAATCATAGCAGACTGGGTTTTTCAGGAAGGTGGGCTAAGAGCTCAGCCATAGTGTTTCAGACAGAGGAGCGGCAGCAATGGGCAGTATGGGAAACATAATATGTTTTTTGATCATCAAAGCATGTAAAGCTATTCTAGTAGACCCCCAAGAGTACAAATATGATGCTGAAAATGAGTATAATAGGAGCTCTTTAATACATTTGAATACTCTCTCTGACTTAACGACGAGTGTGTGAGTGCTTGCGTGTCTAACCTGCTCTATGAGCTTGACCATGCTGACACTCTCTCCTTGGTGGAAGGTGACGGAGCAGCCCAGACTGTTGAGCTGTCCGGAGAGCCTCAGAGGAGACAGACCTTCAGCGTCTCGGTCGTTAAATCCTCCTCCAGTGGCATAGCCGAACGTCTCCCAAGAACACTGAGAGGGGTACAGAGGGTCCAGAGCGATGCTGTGGAGGAAGGAAGTTGAACTTTCACATATGGGCCAATCAGGGTCATAATACTGTGCCCACAAAGGGTGAATATAGCCAAGTTACAAGGAGCGTTTCTTCACTAACTTCATGTAGAATCTAACCGTGAAGATGTTTTTTTAACCAGGTTCTGTCTCCACAGTGCAATGGAGGGAAATGTGGTATCATTTGTACTGAAAAATGACACTGCATATTTTCTATAGCAACATTTCTAACAAATTTATATGAAGCCACGCTTGTAAAAAGTAAAAAAAAAAAAAAAGATGAACGTGCAAGTGGGGTAAGTGTGATAGTGGCTAAATGCAGGATTTGTTGTAAAAATTTAAATTTCTATCCTTAAAAGAAGACCAAATTGACTGGGATCCAGTACTTGCTAACGTGAATGTGGATCTGCACTGAACACTTAACAATTGTTCCTTATTCCTTCTATTTTTCAATACTAATTGGTGACACCTAATTCCCTATGTAATGAACTGTACCTGTAAATTGTGTGATCAGTGTTGAACGACCTTAAGCCACTGACGTTCTGTGGATCATCCAAAATGGGGACACTGACATAGACACTTAATTGAGATGTGGCTGTTGTGTTTTTGAATGTCACTCTTCAGTGCTGTGAGTGCCACTGAGTCATTGTATTGGGTAGGTAGAAATCTCAGAGAGATATAGCTCAAAACCTGAATAAGTAAAACTAAAACTAACTGCATGGCTAAATACCACAAGAGGTAGCATTCAGCTGGATTCCACAAATGCAGCCTACATGCTGCTTCAGAGTCTTTCCCAATCCGCTAAGAATAAACATTTAGTGGTTCTAATTTTTTTGCTGATAAAAAAAAAAATAAAAAAATCAAACATTAACATTACACCGGTCGAACCCTAAATCCAAATAACTTTTTTAAAAAAAGTACCTGAGGTTACTCTGTAGAAACAGGCGGCTGTTGCGGAAATTGGCGGAGCTTCCCAGACAGCATGTAACCTCCCTGTTCTCCTGCATGATCTTTATCATCTCACACATGGCTGTCAAGAAAATAAACATTAGTATAAATATTACTATCGTGTTAGTCTTACATTGCCAGACCTTCCTCCACCTCCGCTGCGGAGGAAGGTCTGGCTAGTCCACACAGCATTCCCGGATGGGAGAAAACGTGCTCTGGTTTATTGGCATTTCTTTAAACCAATCACAATCGTCTTGGGTGGGGCTAAGCGGTGAGTGGAGCCACGGCGCCTCTGCTAAATAGTCTCAGGAAGGAACTTGTTTTGATGGAACATGTGTACGTTCAAAAGTAGTTTTAGTCGTGCTAGAGAATTGCTTAGATTGGACAGATAGTCTAGCTAGCTGTCTGGATTTACCCTGCAGAGATCTGAGGAGCAGTTAAAGGAGAACTCCGGGCAATTTTTACGTTAATCTTGACCGCTATATGTATATGAGTACTGTCGATAGCAAAAAAAACGAGCCGAATCGGTGCTAGCAACACGGAGCTGCTGCAGCTAATGCCGAGAGCTCCCACTCAGCTAAAACGGCAGTTATGGGGGCATAGGATAAAGAGTGCCTTTGTGCCTCTTAACAGACACAAAATGCAATTAAAATGTCTGTGCAACATGAACAGGGACCTTACATGACAACAAGAAGCATTTAGCAACTTAGCCATTGTTTAAACTCACCTACCCTCTTAGCTGCTAGCTGCCGTCTGGGATGAGTGAGTGTGTTCAGCCAGGCTCCGGTAATAATCATCACGCAGCAGTTCCATGTGTATTTGTAGCATATATATCCATTTGTGTGCTGTCGTTGGTGAATATGAGTCTCTGCAGTGGCGAATTGTGTGGTAGTTTCCTTAGCCAGGCTAGCAGCCCGGACCGGCATCCTTTTACTTCCTATAGCCGCCTCCCTCGCCTGCTGAGGCCGATAACAATCCAACAAGCGCCCGCTGGTCTGGTGGAGGTCTTCCAGAAGACCGTTCAAGCCTTCGCGGCGAAAAATTTTATTTTATTTCACCCTCACAAATAGGTAATTGAGCACTGTAGTGGTTATGACCATATTAGTGACTAACTTCATGGAAACGGACCAAATTATGTTTATGCCCTGTACAGTAAAATAGTGTTTTAGACTGCTAGCTGTAGTCTCGCGCTGAAGTCCCGTGTGAATTCAGCTGTAGCGTGAAAAAGGTAAATAGCACACTGCAGGTTGGAGGAGCGTAGTGTGTGAAAAGACGACGATCGGAGGTGTTCACAAGGGAAGAAGCTTAGAGTAACGTAACTATGGAGAATACATAAGATACTGAACACATGGAAGAGGCTTTTGAGTTTTTAGTTACATAGTCACTAATATGGTCATAACCACTACAGTGCTCAATTACCTATTTGTGAGGGTGAAATAAAAATAAAAATTTTTTCGCGCGAAGGCTTGAACGGTCTTCTGGAAGACCTCCACCAGACCAGCGGGCGCTGTTGGATTGTTATCGGGCTCAGCAGGCGAGGGAGGCGCTATAGGAAGTAAAAGGATGCCGATCCGGGCTGCTAGCCTGGCTAGGAAACTACCACACAAGTCGTCACTGCAGAGACTCATATTCACCAACGACAGCACACAAATGGATATATATGCTACAAATACACATGGAACTGCTGCGTGATGATTATACCGGAGCCTGGCTGATACACTCACTCATCCCAGACGGCAGCTAGCAGCTAAGAGAGTAGGTGAGTTTAAACAATGGCTAGAGTTGCTAAATGCTTCTTTGTTGTCATGTAAGGTCCCTGTTCATGTTGCACAGACATTTTAATTGCATTTTGTGTCTATTAAGAGGCACAAAGGCACTCTTTATCCTATGCCCCCATAACTGCCGTTTTAGCTGAGTGGGAGCTCTCGACATTAGCTGCAGCAGCTCCGTGTTGCTAGCACCGATTCGGCTCGTTTTTTTTGCTATCGGCAGTACTCGTATACATATAGCGGTCAAGATTAACGTAAAAATTGCCCGGAGTTCTCCTTTAACAATAGTCCTCATAAATCCACCAGAGGTTAGAATGCCAACACAAAGAAAGAGGAAGGTAATGGGACATGCGAAAACAGACATCCAGCAGAACAAGAGCAATCCCGGAAGTGGAACGTCGTGGATATAGCCTACTATCATCATGATCATGTCATATCATATCATATTATTGCTATCACTACTTTTCCTCATTAGAATCTACATCACTATTGAGGGGCAAATGAAGACAATGGGGACATAGGACACGTTGAAAAAGAAATACAAAAAGTGTAGAAAACAAAGTGGAATTACGCATCGGGAGTGTGAAAAAAAACTCACTGTCAGGGGTGCAGTCAGTGAAGAGTGGCACCAAAAGAGGCACATTATCAATGTTCTTCAGATGAGGACGAACCTGGTGAATGCCCCGAGGTAGCTTGGCCTAAGAAAAAGCAGGGACAGAAAAACAGGAACAGTCAAAAATTGGAAATTGAAATAGAAAAAAATAAATAAATAAAAAAAAAAACATGTTTGGACTAAATGTCAATAATTTGAGTTATTTATTAGACAGAATATCAGCAGTGCATCTTTCTTTCTCAGGGAATCTCTGTATGTCTGTGCGTGCATGAGTGTGTGCGTCTGTCTTTGAAATATCTCATAACTGTTCATCCGATCTACTTCAAAGTTGGTTTCCTGGGTACTAGAGGTGGGCGATATATCGTTTAGATGATAAAATCCAAATTCTTGTCTGGACGATATGCAAAATTGGGATATCGAATATTTCATAATTTGTACAATCCGACCGCCCAAACATGAAAAGAGCTGAAGGAAGTTAAAGAGAAAACAAATAGCTCACACTATAACCTTCTTAACAATTATATATAGCGATTTTAATACTGTAGGGGTTTGTTTGACTGTATTTTTTTGTACAAAATCACGATCGTCCCGCACGAGAGTAAGCTGCTACTAGTTCTTACCTGTGCGTTATGACGTTCACTCATGTCAACAAAGATGGCGGTGCGCGACTGTCCAGTGGCTCTCCTGTCGGTGTATATTTATACAAGTACGTACAGCCACACTGAACTAATCAATACAGGACCACGATACAACACAGCCGTTACGAGAGCCTTCCAGGCGGCTCATAACATCCCGGAGGATATAGCCTGACCGAGCCCTCCAGGTTGTTGTTGGCGCTAGCACGCCGAGCTAGCTATCTACCAGCAGGATGAGAACATAACTCCGCTAGGACCAGAGGCGGAGGACTGCATTTATGTGCACAATGAATGGAGTACCAACAGCAGGATCGTTGCCCAGCACGGCTCACCTGACCTGGAGCCCTGTCGGTAATATACTGTACATTTTATTTACTACGAAAACAGCACACTGCCGTCTACATAGCCCCGATGCTAACGTTAGCAAAAGTTTGGTTCACTGCTAACCATAATGAACACACTGCAGCGCGATCACCTGGATACGGGATACAGGGGACTTTAACAAGGCGTCCTTAAAGTCTGTTCCCCTCCAGCTTTCTCCCAGCACGTAGATTGTGTTACTAGAGGGAAGAACACACTAGACCATGTATACTCTAACATCAAAAAAGCACACAGAACTGCACCTCTCCCTCACCTGGGCCAGTCAGATCACATCCAACTCCTGATCCCAGCATAAATCCCGGTCAGAAGGACTATACAGCCATGTAAAAGGACTATCAGAACCTAGTCTGACCCGGCCCTGTCCCAGCTCCAGGACTGCTTCCAATAAGGACATGGTTGTGTGCAATATGTTACAGAACAGAGCCCTTTGTTTATTGTTATGATTTCATCTTGCTTGTACATTTTCCCAAGAGAACCACTGAAATAGCCTCCGAACAGGGCTTCTTTTAACTTCTAGAAGGACTTCAAAAATATCGTCTGAATATCGATATCGAGATATTGAAAAAAAATGTTGAGATATTCATTTTTGTCAATATCTCCCACCCCTACTGGGTACCCAATGAACTTTGGGGTTTGGAATTTGGAGCAGTTTGGATAGCGTTGGATATCGGATATTAATAAACTGTGAATTGAACTAAACAACCAAACATTAAAGGTTGAGGAAATATTTTGAGAAAAAAAAGCGCTGCCATAACTGGCTCTTGCTGGCTCTTCTGTGTCTACTCTTCATGATAAAAGCACAGCTTAAATTCACTCAGCATTTTGCTAAGAGGAAACTCGATAAAAAAAGCAGTCTACCCTTCACAATAAAAGCCCAACTTAATTTCACTTCGATCATTCTCACTCCCTCTTTGTGAGTGAGAGTTTGTCTCTCCTCGGTCCGGTTCTGGTGGTTGATTAACGCAGATTTTGTCATAACGGGCCAGATAAGTGGCACATGGCGCAGCGCCATGAGTCAATAAGGCAAATGTCTGCGATTACTCCACATTTTAATTGTGATATTTAGTAGTACAATGTTTTCCTCTGAATTAGAAGTACACTGTAAGTCAGCAGTAGGCAACAGTGTGGTTGCATATCAAGTGCTTTGGGGTCCTTCTGTAAGCAATACCACAGGCCAAGCACTCATTTTGAACGGGTACTTTACTAGTACAAATAATCCACTTAAAGCAATACATGTCTGTAATGTAGGGGTTGACGTCAAACAGATAGTGATCCTTCCTCTTTTGTAAAGAGAACTGAGCAGTAGTTTCATTGGTTTCAATAAATACCCTTTTATTAAAATTACCCTGTTGCAGTCCTCCAGAAAGCTGGGCACGTCGCTGTCTGTGGGCTGGAAACTGGCCAGGTCAGAGTGGGCTTCCTCCTCTGGCAGCAGTGGGCCTTCGGCTTCATCCCGGGAATCTGGATCACATATGAAGAGAGACTCTCAAACACTCACACATTTTAGAACTAGCTTTCACAGGGTTCACTTGTTGAGCCTTAATTTAAGGAACATGTTTTTGACTGAAACACGCACCGTACATAATTAGGAAGTCTAATTAAAACAACCCAGAGGCTTAGCAAACATGGAGGGGATTTGGATTTTTCTTTTGGCTCCAGTCTCTGCTACATCTGACATTTCAAATGTCATGATTTGAGAAGATGTGGGTTTGAAAACTCTCCACTGATACTGATTACTGGTATTTATAGGTGTATTGAAGAGCATCTGAAAATGCACCAGTATTTTACCATACTCTACCCTACAGATGCACATAATAAGCATGTATTAATTTGTCGATATCCTCGACGTTCCACTTCTGGGATTTCTCCGGTGCCGCAGGAAATTCCGCTGGATGCATGTCTTTTCACCGATGTCCATTACCTTCCGCTCTCTTTGTGTTGGCATTCTAAACTCCAGTGGATTTCTGAGGACTAGGGTTAACTGCTCCGCAGATCTCTGCAGTGTAAATCCAGACAGCTAGCTAGACTAGTGACACTTTTCCATTACATGGTACCTCCTCGCCTCGCCTCTACTCTACTCGCCTTTTTTGGTTTTCCATTACGAAAAAAAGTACCTGGTACCTGCTAACAGATACTTTTTTTAGTACCTCCTCAGTCGAGGTTCCAAGCGAGCTGAGGCGAGCCGAAAAGGTGACGTGAAACCCTGCAGGCTACAGATTGGTCGGAAAGAATCGTCACTGATCACTGCATTGCTAGCGACAGACGGCATTTTTAAATAGTTTAGCCAGCGGTGTTTTTTTGCTGCCGGAGGCTCCACGCCGAGCTTACTCCGTAGCATACAAGTGGCCTGATGGTTATATTTGTGCGCTGGTGTGCGTGTCGAGTTGCCATGTGTGTGTGGGGAGCTGGTGAGCGAGGGAGAAGTGAGAGACTGACAGCGATTAGCGCCGCAGCGAGTAGCGACTCTAGAGTCATATAGTGAGAGAAACAAAGTGTCTCCCCTGTTCTTTCTGACCACGGTGGGAAATCTGGAGCAGGAAAAGTTAACTTTCTTGTTGATTTCATGTTGTTTACGGAGAAGGAGAACCAGGAAATGAGTCGAGGGAAATGCAACGCTACCAAGCCACGCCCACGGCAGTCGCTATGACGACCAGCCAAGCTGAGGCGGTACTAAAATCTGCAATGGAAAAGGGACGCACAGTGCGCTGAGTCGAGTCAAGGCGAGTAGAGTCAAGGCGAGTCGAGCAGGTACCATGTAATGGAAAAACGCCTTATCTGTCCAATCTGAGTTTTCTGTTGCATGACTATTTTGCAGTGGCTCCTTTGGGAGCTTAGCGCCGCCCATGACGACTGTGATTGGTTTAAAGAAATTCCGATAAACCAGAGCACGTTTTCCTCCCATCCAGGAATGCTGTAAGCGACTAACCAGACCCTCCTCCGCTCCGCAGCGTGTGGATGGTCTGGCAAAGCGAGGCTATTATTAATAAGCACGAGATTATAAAAGACTACTCCACTGATTTAGCATTGCACTCCTATAAGACTGTCATACTTTTAAAAAAGGATCAAAATGAATGCAGATGAACCAGAGAACTGTTTTTATTGCACACATGCTTCTTTCTCGTCATAACCTAGTGCCTACATTACCTACAATGCAATTCACCTGCCTACAGTTGGTTCTGAGATTTGGGTGCGTTATGCTAGCAGCAGCCTCGAGCTGTGATGAGGAGCGAGCTACAGGTCTGGTAAACCCCTAGATTTTTTCAATTTTCAAACTTGTAGTCTTCGCAAAAGGCTTTACTTTTTTTTCTCTTCATGTATGCAGTAGTACTCCCCCGCACCAGTAAACACACTTTGATGTGTAAAATCGGTGGAGGTTCCCTTTAAGCATTTAAGTCCTGAGACCACACAAAATATAAACAATCCATACTGATGTACAAATCAAGCCTGCAGTCAGTAGAAGAGACATGTAGTGCATCCCTAAAGTAAATTTAACAAAAAGAATATTAAGCTGAGTTTGTACAAATAGGTGTGGTACCTACCTTCATGCAGGGAGCCGTGACCGGGGCTGGATGGAGCTCCATCACAAGGACTGTCTCCGTTTGGAGTCAAAGAGATGTGACAGTTCCAGCCTGTCTCTAAACCCATCTTCTCTGCAAAAACCTGCATAGACACAAAAGTAGCCATTTCACTCAAGCACTTTTCTTCTGATGTGCAGTACACTGCTTGTGACATTTTATATTGATTCTTTTCAACACATCTTATATCTTTTGTGTATTTTCTTCATGCACACATTTTTAATTTATTTATTTTTTCCTAATATGTGCCATCAATGATTTTTACATCATCATACTCATTTTGGCCAAACTAATTCATTAATTTCATAGTACGCACAAAAACCGCCCAGCCCGCTAAAGCGGTCCACTGCTCCAGAAATCAGTTGTTCTTATAATATTTAATGTGTATGAGAGTGTGCTTCTAGCATAATTTTATCATAATGACCAGATTGTGAAAATATTTTACTAAAGCGTTTAGTAAGCGAGAGAGAGAGAGAGAGAGAGAGAGAGAGAGAGAGGTGGATGCGCTCAGAGCAGAAAGCGGTCGGCGAGCCTGACGGAGATATAAAGAACATGATTTATCTGCCATGTAAACATCATATCCCATATGACACACATGATTCAAACAACATCCTAGCTCCGTCCGTGGGTTTAGGGATACTCAGCAACCAGTTTATCTACGGATCGAGTCATAAAAATGGATGGGTTGTTGGTGAAATAATGTATATTTAATGGAAAAAACTAGCGTGAACAGAGCAGAGAGGAGAACAGAGCTGCTGTTGGCTGCTGCTCCTGGGCGCATTTAGGCATTGTTACGCATTAGATGGCTGCCGGCGCCACCGTAACCAACTAGATACTGTACTATCGAATGTTCATTCAAGCTCATGAGTCTTCACCTTGCTGCGGAGCTCGTCCTCCATGGAAAAGTAAACGAACCGGATACAGGCGGTGACGAGGGCATCGATGAGCCGGACGGTGTCCAGCCTCGCCTGGAACTGGGACGATACCATGCCCATGAAGATCTGCCCACTGAGGGCCTGAACACAGTCGTCGCGCTCCACACCCTCACCTATACCCTCTGTAGACGTGAAGGGGAAAGACATCGGAAGGAAAACAGAATGAGAAAAAAGTTGTATCATTACTTTAACTATACGTCCTTCTAGGGCTGGCTATACAGTACATATTCAATACCGGTACCGATACCAACACTGTGACTTCGATACTGGTTCCTGAACAATGTTTTTTTTCTATACTAATTTTACAAAATCCATTACAAAATCCACTGGTCGCACATGTGCTACCAGTAAATTCAGTCGCACACTCTCAAATTTTGGTCGCAGTCTGGAGCCCTAGTCAGTAAGTCGTACCGTCGGAGCTCCAGCTGTTCCTGCAGGAGTTGTGTTTGATGGGGGTGGTGGAGGGCAGCTCCACTCCAGAGAAGAGGCAGGGACCACAGGTCAGCTCCACACACTTCCCATTCAGTTGGCTGGACAAGGATACCTGCATGGGCTTATAGGCAAATGCAGAGCAGTAACCTGACAGACAGGCACGCTGGTAGAAGTCCAGAACCTTCTTTCTGTAACAGGCAAAGGGATGGGTTAAACAAACAATAGGCGAAAGATTGGAAAGACTGCTAGAAATGATATCGGGAACAATGATGATATCGGCTTGTGATTAATATTGTGAACTCTTTTTTTTTATACTTTAAGCTTGACTTAAGATTTACAGCAAAGTGAGAATGATCAGTGTGAATGATACTGCACCTGTCTGAGCCTGAGAGGGGATAGATATCAGTTCCATCCCAGAAGTCAGTGCAGGACTCCAAGATAAGGTCGGCCGAGCCGTGCGACAGCATCTGGACGTTATCTGCAACAGAAAGGTTGGAGGTCATGACACACACAGTGAATAACGCTAGCAATAAAACAAAACAAAATAATTCTCTTTTTAACTTACTCTGCTATTTGGGCAAAGGGAAGATAAACGGAAAGGACAATTAACACAGTAAAATGCAACAAATAAATTTTAAGTAAAAAAGGTCTTACCGCTATTTTCCACTAGGAGCGTCTGCGCTGCGTTCCAGAGGAGCCGCAACCCCCGCGAGCATTAGTGGCCATTCAAGTCAAGGCTTGATATTCCACCAGCCGCGCCACGGCACGTCCCAGAAGCGCTAAAGATACGCGCCAGATCCATTTTCACGCGAGCCGCGGGGTGTTTCGGCCAGTTGGGCAGGAAGTTAAACAAGCGACTTTATCCAAAACACATTCCCCAGCATCGCATACGTCTCCTCTACAACACCACGGACGACGAAAGATTCATCTTAGAGGTGAAAAACATAATAGACATCACAGATGCTTTTTATAAGGACAACGCCTGAAAGGAGAAGGCATGGAGTTTAATTACAGGAGTGCTTAGAGTAGAAGGTAGTAGGGATGTCCCGATCAGTATCTATAGTATCTGTATTTGCTCAGATAATAGAGCTGCACACCGTGTTTTGTTTACAAAAATAACAAGATAAGCAAAGTAACTAAAATATGTCTTAAGCTTAAGAGATTTAACTTTAGTCCTTTCTCTCAACACCAAAACAGTTCTCTTTAGGATCCCAGCAAACCCCCAACCAAAGAATAAACAGTTTCAAGTTCCCCGCTGGACAGCGAAAACTAAACTTAGTGACGCCTCTTGCGCTTAAAAGTCAATCTTTGATTTTCTTCTTGTGTTTACCGATGTCGGCTCCAGGGAATAACGGCCTGAAAGCGTGATGGAATCACAGGTGGAATCACAGAAGAAGTGTGGGGAATTACCATAATCCGCTTCTGTAAAAAAACGGGTGACTAAGAAAGACAGACTTTTGAAATTGTTGCCAAGGGTTGGCAAGCTACGAGACAGCGACAGAGACTCTGAACACACACTGGTGAGTGGCCGTGCCCATCTTGGTTTGAAAGTGCCAGCATCCAGGCAGTCTGGCGGTGCGTTTGTGGAGCAGGGCGTGTGTGACTAAAGGCAGCGACCATTACAAGCTGATGTACATGATTGGGGTAAGGTAACTGGGGTGAATGCCGATCCCTGTATACTGTCATAGGGACATCCCTAGAAGATAGATACTAGTTAATAAACACGTGATTGTTTTTTCAAGTACTTGTAGAGACAATAAAATCTGCAGGTCGGGCAGGCAAGATGCTCCGCTTCTGAGACGCTCCAGGTGTGGTACAGTGCGTGGTGCAGCCGGAACGCAGCACAGACGTGCCCGGTGGAACATCAGGGTTAGCTTTTATCATTTCATTAAAAAACTAAATCAAACAAACCAGACTAGTGGGACAGAAACCTGGGTAGATTGAAGTGTGTGTGTGTGGACTCACTGGAGGAAGAGTCTCGAACAAACAGAGAGATTAGGTGGGAGATGGGAGGCTGGCGTTTGGTGAAGTAATGAAGGCGGCGGGAAGTGAACTCCTTTGTCTTTTCTCCAGATGGCAGTTGGTACAGAGCCAAGTGGTTCTCCTGTTTAAACAGCTCCCTCGCACCAGGAGTGAACCCTGAGACACAGAAACACACACACACACACACACACACACACACACACACACACACACACACACACACACACACACACACACACACACACACACACACACACACACACACACACACACACACACACACACACACACACACACTAAAGTTTAGTTTAGTTTATATAAAACATTTTTAAGGATGTACATCCATTTTAGTTGGACTTTTATTAGAATTATATTCTATTAGTTAGGCTCTTATCAGTCAATAATCCCACTGAACAATAATCGGTTTACCACAATTAACAGGTTTTACATCAAGGAAAGCCCTTTCATTTATTACCTTTCTGATCAGAGAAGAAATTTTTGCTCCCAAGTGACTTCAAAAAAGAATTATGGTTCTCTTGCCATTTTGCCAGGTGAAATACTCCCATTCCAGTACAACAATGCAACAGCTTGTGGGCTTACTCTTACTTACTCATTAAAACCATATAGGGGTAGATCTTTGCTCATAGTGCTCAGACATTTACTCTAAGGATAGGACTTTCTTCTCGGATACAGTCCTCTTTAAAACGAACCAAACTCGAGGTACTGAGGACGCCATTAATTGCATCTCTCATTTAGTGATTAGTCATTTAGAAGACACTCAAGCATATGCCCGTTTACTTTTTATTGATTTTAGTTCAGCGTTCAATACCCTGAATCCCAGATTGCTGACCACAAAGTTAAAAGAACTTAATGTAAATCCATACTGTATCAAATGGCTCTATTCCTTTCTGAACAATCGTACACAACAAGTGAGAGTCAACAATTCGTACTCTGAGGTTAAAATTACAAACACGGGAGCCCCGCAGGGATGCGTCTGTTCACCAATTTTATTTACATTATATACCAATGACTGCGTAGCAAGTCAAGAGAGTACTTTTTTTATCAAGTTTTCGGATGACACAGCAATTTTAAGCTTATTAAAAAGGCAAGATAATGCTTCACACTATTTCTCTGAGGTAGACAGATTTGTTGGCTGGTGCGATAATAACTCCTTAATACTGAATGAGCCAAGACTGTAGAGATCATTTTTGATCCTAGAAGTGTAAGAGACCATAGTCCGGTAATGATATATGGTAATATCATTGCACAGGTACCTTCATATAAGTACTTGGGAGTTTATATAGATAATGCACTATGTTGGTCTTCTCATGTCAACAATCTTTGTTCCAGGTTACAGCAGAGACTATATTTTTTTACGAAGGTTAAAAGCGTTCGGAGTAAATCAGAGAATTATGTACTTGTTCTACCAGTCTACTTTTGAGAGTTTGATCAGATATGGTATTACGGCATGGTATGGTAATTTGACTGTCCAATTAAAATCAAGGTTGGGACGATTGATGCACACGGCTTTTAAAATTTTAGGGGGTGTGGGGGAACGATCACCCCAAGAGCTATTTGATGCTTCAATTCTAAACCATGCCAAGAAAATTGAGAGAGACGATACGCATATCGATACGAAATGAAATACTGTGAACTGCCTTCTTGTGCTTTTTTTTTTAATTTATCTTATTTGTTTTAATGGATGCTGTATTGTGTGAATGATCTATTATTGTGTTTTATGTATTTTGATCATGTGTTTTATGTATTTTGATCATGTGTTTTATGTACTTCGATCATGTTGCTTTGCAGGACTAGACTAAGCACGGTGTCTAAGACAAATTTCCCAGTGATGGGACTAATAAAGTATAAAGTTAAAGTCAAACTCAGTCCTCTTAAAGTTGACCAAAAAGTGGTCCAACAAAAAAGGGACTTCTTTTTGTATTCACATTGTCAGTTTACTTGAAATAGGACTCAGTTCTCAGAGCGTGCCGCAAACAATAAACTGCGTCATGGAGCCGGCTCATAATTTGGTCATAAACAACCAAGTCTCTTGCCGTTCCAGGAATTTGTCTGACCATTTGGGCCTCGGCCCTTACCGACAGAAGTTCCTGAATGTTGTCGTCTCTCCAGTAAGACATTTTAACTGGCGTCTTCGTGTAAATCCCCCTCCTTCTTCACCCTCGGATGTTTGTTTTTGTTCTGGGTTTGCGCGCGCCAATTGAAACGTCATCAACACTCCCACTCGCTTGCTGTTAATTCTCACAGTTTTGGCTCAATCAGAGATAACACTGACTTTGTACAAGGGAGCTGACAGAGTAAAGACCATTTGATATCCGATTGGACTGATTTGGATGTTTTTCACATACAGCTCTGCCGGGTAATGTCTAGATAATTTCAGGTTTGCAAAGCTTGTGTGAAAGGGGCTTAAGGGGGAAAACCAGGCCATGGTGTAAAACGCTTGCTCTACATTAACTAGATGCAAAAGCAGCCCTAAAAAAACACCATCATTGCATGCTCACCTATGAGCCTGGAGAGCTCACAGAGCCCCCAGGGGACGCAGACGGGCAGCACGGTGCCATGGCTCTCCTGCAGAGCCAGGTTGGACAGGTGGTCAGAGAAGCGGCAGAGCTGCTGGGTGACGCTGGCGTTGCAGAGGTTCAGCATGATGTTGAGGCCCAGCGGCTTGAGGGACGGCAGGTGGCACTGCCAGGAGAGGTCGTCGAACTGGATGCTGGCTGGGTTCTGCTGGTCCTGCGACAGGCTCAGCATCTCCAGGTGGTAGTCGCACACAAAGTCATCGGCCTCCGCCTCCGGGCAGCCCATTGCAAAGTCCTGGAGACATATGGGACAGAAATAACACAAAGAAAACAACATCACAACACAGCAGAGATCGTGAAGTCAAATAAGGCTTTAATTTGAACTTTTTTTTTTATAACTATTTCATACAGTTGACAGGTTTCAGTTCCAGTCGTTACCTGGGCCTGGTCATCCTCGCCCCCCTCGACATCATGGCTGAAACTCACGTTGGATCCCGAGTGGTGTTTGGTGCGAGTGTGTGCAGGCTGGCAGGTGCGCCGCAGCCGGAATGTGTCAGACGAACGAGCAGTGTCATGGGACGTCTCACTGGGCTCCGGCCCGTCCCCCAGACGGGGTTCTGCTGGTAGACAGAGCAGAGCCTCCGCCTCCTGGGCCTGTGCAGGAGTCACGAGGAGTCAGGGATGGATACAATACTGTGCATTATCAGGTAAAGGACTCTTGACTACAAAATAACATCATCAGGCTGCTACACTGTATAAGAGACCACACAAACACACCTCATCCCTGTCGTCATCTGTCTCCATTCGGCAGTAGGAGCTGACAGACAGGTCGTCTCGGAGATCATCCTGGCTGTTGTGAGGTGGCTCCACTCGTCCACTGAAGAACAGCACAGTCTCTGGACTGGGGTTAGGCCATGACAGGATACCCTGCTTGTCCACACAACATAGCACCTACATACACACAAATACGTACACGCATGAAATAGTTTCTAATGTAAGTACATAGATAGTTGGTATATTCATTGTTTGTCGTTTGTAACTGAGCAGCTACTTTAAGAAACAGAGGAGCAGCTGGTTTATCGGTTTCCAGTGCAGCCAGACAAACACAGCAGGGCACAGTAAAAGAAGATAGTTAGCTAGCTGAAGAGTTGGAGGTGTGCAGCCCTTTAAAGGGTAATTTAGTTTTTTGTCAACCTGGACCCTATTTTCCAATGTTTTTGTGTGTAAGTGACTGATGGGAGCAACAATCTTTATTATTCTTAGTGTCTGAAAACATTATGGAAAGGATCCCTACAGCGGTTTTAAAACCTCTTTAAGACCTTTTTGATTAAGCAGAAACTGCTCTGAAGTCGCTAGCGCTAAACCCACCAAACTCCATTTAAAAAGACAATACTTTTAGTGTGTATAGAGCAAACATATTTTCACATGTAAATCAGTAAACTATGTGTTTATTTCAACCAAAATTAGAGTTGTGATGGTTTGAAAAGTGGAAAGACAACCCAAAATGGCTTTTCATAGTTTTATTTTGTTTCTGTCGACTTCAATGAAGTGTATTTTATGATGCTAAAATTACTGTTTATTTACATGTAGTCTGGTGGCTTTAGCGAACGCAATTTTGCGGATGTTTTTATGTTTAAATAAAGGACCTTACTCTTTAACAGAAAGGTCGACCTCCTTAGAAATCCTTTCGATAATTTTGTCAGACACTTAGAATATTAATCTGAGCCTGTCAGCGGCAAAACGAGAAACATTTGGGAAGGTAAATACAAGCTGGACAACTGCCCTATTAACTTACACTGTAGCTTGTTTTGCTGACTGACGACAGCAGCGATCTCTCTTAATACTGGAACAATGTCAAAGATTGTTGTTCCCATCAGTCACAACATAGGAAAATAGGGTCCAGGTTGAAAAAAGAACGGTAGTTACCCTTTAAGTGCTTACCCTTAAAAACAACATTTTTACTTGGTACAAGCTTATGTTCTTTAATGTATTGTGTAACAGTCAACGTGGACCTGGATTTTAAGTTACGAGAAAAAAAAAAAAAAAAGAAATCACAATTGAAAATTGCCATTAGATATCTGTCCCCTATCTCCCCCATAATACTCACAGTGACAGATCCTAGAGTGTGTAAAAGGCTGGAAGTATAACAGAGTGTCTGCGACTCTCCCTTCAGGACGCCAAGCAGGTGTCTCCACACACAACGCAGCAACTCCTGCACAAATAAACACACACGCACGCACACACAAATTAAGTTAAAGGATTGCTTTCTATTACGTACTAGAAGTACGTAATAGTGTAATAATGTGTCAATACATACAAATTATGAAAATAAAATTCAAAAGTAATATTTAAGTCATAAATATAGTGATTCAGTTATTAAAGGTGCTCTAAGTGATGTGACGCGTATTTTAGGCTACAACATTCTTCCGCTAGCTGCCTGTCCCATGAACACACTGTAAAAACAACGCGGTCTCTGAAGACAGCCCAGGCTCCACAAACAGCAACAAAAACAAAGTGGTCCAACCTGCCCCACGAACCATAACAAACAGTGTTCCAGCCAATAACCACCAAGAAGCAGTTGGTTGAGCAATCACTGCAGCAGCGTTAGCACGTAGGCTACTTCCACAATGTGTATTCATGACTCAACCACCTCCTTCTTGTCGGTTATTGGCTGGAACACTGTTTGTTATGGTTTTTGGGGCAGGTTGGCACAGTTTGTTTTTGTTGCCGTTTGTGGAGCCTGGGCTGGCTACAGAGACCGCGTTTTTTTTACAGTGTGTTCAGGGGACAGGCAGCTAGCAGATAATGAGGAGATATTTGCTGTATGTGACAAAACATGTTGTAGCCTAAAAAATGTGTGACATCACTTAGAGCACCTTTAAAATAGACATTTAACAAAAACTAAAAAAGAAAGTAGATTGAGCAAACCAGCTATAAAAAACAAGCTCTGTGATTGGGCTGTAAAGAGAGATAAAGACTCTATACTACAATGCTAGTGGCACAAGGCGAGGAGGGGTGCTAGTGCAAGCTGCAGCATTTTGTGAGTGGTCCGAAATAATCCATTCAGATTTTGATTCTTTTGGATGGAATCCATGACGACCGCTTCAGCGAGGGACAAACTGAAAACAATCCCAGCTTGCCCTTCATTGCCTCCTCTGTTTATCATCAGGCAGCATCCAAAATGAACTTTTCGGATCTTTGGCCGAGGGCTGGTTAACCAAGGAAACATGTACATTAGGGGTCTAACACAGAGCTAGTATCTGTATCCAAAAATCACTTTGGTTAGTTTGATGCTAAAAATGTCTACTGTATATATTTGTATTCGGTTACATCCTGTACATACATGAGGCCAACCAGCTAAAATTATCAATTTAAAATCACACAGCAATACCACTTTCCTCAGTCATCCAACTTTGAAATTCCTATGAAGGGCCTGGAAATAATGTTACAAATAACAGAGATAAATTAACCAACCCGACACAAATGTTGCACACTACTACCATGTATAGAGTATTGCAATAGGAATCAATGAGGAGCATGTTGGATATGATTGGCTCAGTCCAGTCAGAGTGTACAGCAGGGACAATGGGCCCAATCTTGCACTCAGCGCAATTGCCTTTGTACACCGACGCATGTATCATTCCTAATTTGCACCCGACGCACAGCGGACTTTTCCCTCCAAAGACGCACGCCGGTATATTAGGGAATATATTTGCGCTCCCGGGGGCGGTTCAGCGAAAAGGGGAGGCATTTTCAGGCGCAAACATTCTCTGGTGCTATTTTTCAGTTTCAGAAAACAATTCCGCCACTGACCAGGAAAAAGTCAGTGGCGCTAGTCTAAAGTCAGTAGCACGTTATTTAGATGCTATTTTAAGGGCGCATGCTTGGCCATAATGTAGCGTGTGCACAACGCGCATACACTTCTCTCATCTAAACGCAGCAGTTCCCATTTTTGCAAACCATACATAATTACAAAGAACAATATTACTGAAAATGCGCTTCAGGGGTTTGGATAGATCAGGAGGCACTTTACAGTACAGTCCTCCAAAAGTCGCAGCATTTTTTGTAGCTTGTTGTGTTTACACAACATTTCCATGAATCATGGATGTGTTGATGACATAGATGAGGAAATATTAGAGGACTTAAGGAGACGTGATGTTGAACTACGGTGGGATTGGACACTCCGGCGGAATCTGGTCCGGGAGTAATGCGCGATGTGCTCCTGATGGAGCGGGTGGACGGAGATGGAGCGGGGGGAGGAGGAAGGGGCACAACAGGAGCAGGTGGTGCGTTTGGATGCCCACGCTCCATGGCTGCAGCAATCCTCTCCAGACTTGAGGAGATGCACCCGAGAGGCCGCAGCAACATCGCCACCCGGACATTTGTTACTTTTCCGCATCTCGGACAGCTCCCGCTGGCGTGCGCCAGGCAAATCCGCCGTTACAATAGCAATCCGCCATGGAACAAGCGCGCCTGCTCTTAAAGGGAATGTGAGATGACACTCTGATTGGTTATTTTCACGTTACGCCCAATCCACACCTAGCTACTTCAGACCAACCCATTTTAGATTTGCGTTGGGCGCAAGACTCATTTATCCCGCCGGTATCATAGCAACAGCGCCCGAGATCCGCCCACAAAGCTACTTGCGTTTCACGTTTGATACTTGCGTTTCAGATCATTAAAATAGGGCCCAATGTCTTAAAATAGGTCAAAATCTGTTCAAACCAAAAGCATTCGCAATACTAGAAACAGCAGTATGGTGAGTGACTATTACGAAGTGATCTGCCAAATACAGATTTCAATAATTTGATGCTGTGACCAAGTCAAAAATAGTTTCATTATAATATCAAAGGAGATAAGGAAGGGAAACTAGGAGAGGAAACCCTAGAGAACTACCACCATAGGGCCATATTGGGGCTGATTTCCAGACATGCAGGGCAGGCAGACAAGCAGAGGTGGAAGATCAGGCACAGATTCAAGTAAAAGTCCCTCCCAGATCATCTTCCCTACATCTAACACTTGCTCTGTATTCATTTGGAGCAACGCCAAAGCCAGAGACAAAACACTGATGTTTTCATAAAGGCAGATCGGTGGTTAATCTGCTGATGACTTTTCCTTTGAGCACTAAGCACGGCAACGATGGAGGACAATGATTAGGTTTGGTCAGGAACTGTAAGAGGTCATGGGATTAGAAAGTGGTATCCGTGAGGTGAGAAAATGATCTTAAAGAGACAGGATTGACTGTCGAGATAACGTGTCAAAGATGACCGGAGACATCTGAGTGTAAACTTACACCCAGAGGTGCTCGGTCAAGACATGTTGACGAGATGAATAAAAAAACAGAAAGCAAAGCAAAGGGCTCGTACTAAATCAAAAAAAAAAAAAAAAAGGTTATGAATATACATGGAAAATCAGAGAGGTGGTCTGATCAGAAGATGTCCATGAAGATTTCCATGGCGAAGAAATCAAAGATGTAATGGAGACTGAGGGTGAGAGGGTGGAGGCGGGAGGGTAGCGAGGGCTGTATACGGGAGTTCCAAAGAGGGAGTTGCAAAGGGCAAGGACAGCAAGCAAGTGAAGACAGGCGGGTTCAGGTGGGAGAGCCAAGCGAGTGGAGGAGGGGAGAGCGAGACAGCGAGAGGTTATACCTGGGAGGAAACCACTTCGGTGTAGCTGCTTAGAGTGTCCTCAGAGAACTTAGCAAGCTGGAGCAAGAGAAGAGTCTAGTTAAAACCCAGAGGGAGGCCTTCACTGTGTCTTCTCTGTGTGTGTTTGTGCGTGTTACAGTTAAGACTCATATGGGTTTCAGGATCTCTATCATTATTTTGGAATGGAAGGTGCCAATAGCCAGCATGGAAAAACATATGAAACAGCATCAAGTGTAGTCCGTAAACATTAAGTTCTAAAAACAAATATTCTGTTCTTTTGTCTCTGTACTCAAGCCCATAGCATGTGACTAAAAGGGAAATTAGCACAAAACACTGTAAAAACTACTGGCAATGGTTGACCACTGACTGATACTAGTATTTCTAAATGTTATATCTGTGTAACATTTATAATGGTAATGTTTAACATGCAATTCTTAATCACACTGTTTAGCAGCATATCACAGATGGGAGTACACTACTGTTGGTATTGACCTTGTAAAATATCAGATGTCACATATCAGTCTAACCTTACAGCATGTGTGTCTGCAGTTATTAATTAAAACATAGAACACAATCCTCCATGTTAGTAACTAGAACTGTCTTCTCCGCCATTTGTGTTTGTGTGCGTGTGTGTGTGTGTGTGTGTGTGTGTGTTTGCCCCTCACCAGACCAGCTGGTGTTGCGCGGCTGAACTCCGCGAGGACCCTGGCCTCTCCGAAGGCATTCAACAGCACCCACATAACAGGGAAGAGCAAGGGCAAGATGGGCAAAACACCCATCAACTGCAAATACAATTTTACACAATTACATCTCTGTCCAGTCATCTCCTTTTCATGTAATGATCCCTTTTGAACCACTGTGCAAAATGTGTCATTCAGTAGGTTTAATACCATTAACATTAAGAAGTCTGTCTGTCTGTCTGTCTGTCTGTCTGTCTGTCTGTCTGTCTGTCTGTCTGTCTGTCTGTCTGTCTGTCTGTCTGTCTGTCTGTCTGTCTGTCTGTCTGATTATATTTCAAATATCACATTACTAATGCCAACCCAGGAAACGTGATGGCAAAATACTGTATACACTCCTTGGTTAGCTACACACTTATAGTTTTGAATTGTACCTGAAGTTGAAAGAAATTGAAGCAGGCGGGGGTGAGGCTGGGTGCATCACAAAAGTAGCGGACAGTGTTCACTAGCAGGAATGCCACCTAAGGGGAAAGATTATTAAGATACCAGAGCGGCAAAGGTGGCATACATTACATCTGGGTCGTTTTAAGTAGAGAAACGGTGATTCCAAATACAATGCAGAGACAAATTAGAAACTCCATGTTAATTGCTCACCAGAACGACTGGACAGACCAGCTTGGCGATAACCGACTGCACTGTAAACCTCTCATTATCTAGCACTGTGATTGGTCGAACCAACGCCAACTCCAAACTGTTCCTGTTGGGAAAAAAAAACACGGGACAAAAACGTTATTTTCTACCATCCTCATAAGGAGCTGATAATGTCTAGGTGTTGCTATTAAGTGCCTCAACTCTAGTCAAATAACTAGAGATTTATTTATTTTTTTTTTTTAACTAGAGATGTTTTCTTTTCACTTAACTATGTAGCATTCTCTACCTGTAAGAAAACTATTCATCAATATACTCTCTCTGGTCCGAGAACGGATGTCTGTATACAGGAAATATATAGAGATAATGTAGAGCCTTCACTGTGTTATCTTTGTAAACCCTGTGTGCAAACCACATGTCAAACAAACTTTAATGAAGCTTAGCCAAAGTGCAGTCATGAAGACTCTTTACGCTCTCATTCATTCACAATCTCTCTGTCTCCCGCTGTCCAGCTTCTACTTCATCAGCAGACTATGGGCGTTCACTCTTAGTTTAACCAACCAGATTCTCCCTAACCCTATCATACCATCTATGTCAAACTTTAAAGTGCTCATATTATACTTTTTGGCTTTTTCCCTTTTCCTTTATTGTGTTCTATATCTTTTTTTCTGCATGTTATAGGTTTACAAAGTGAAAAAGCCTAAAGTCCACCCCAAAGGGACTTACCATCTCCAACAGAAAACACTGCTCACAAACTGCTCCAAACAGCTCTATTGTAGTCCAGCCTTTACTTCAGAGACAGACTTTGGAACACACGTTATAATGGCCGCCTAGCTGCTAGCATGGCACACCCTCATACTCTGCAACTGACAAGCTAGCAGTACTTACTGGGCATGTGCGACTCCCAACAAAGACAGAACAGAAGTGAGACGTCTCACTCTGTAGCTAAAACAGAGAGCTCAACACACAGGGTGAAAAGAGGAGCTGCAGCAATGTGCAGTACAACAAATATATGGTGTTATCTGAAAATTAAACCACATAAACCTATTCTGGTACAACCTCTAAACACAATTATGAACCTGAAAATGAGCATAATATGAGCACTTTAAATCTGTAATCCTCTCTGCTGCTGTCAGTTGTCTTTTCACTATAAACCGATGCAACCCTCCTCCTAATCATATCATCCCTACCCCCCTAAATATACCATGTCACTATTGGGGTCTAGTCGCCAGACTCTTCACAGTTCACTTTATTTTGCACAATGTAATACACTTATTTTTCATTCTAATAAAGTCTCTCCTGATTGAAATGATGTAAGGTAGTTGTCGTCTGTGGAATAGGTGACAAAGGCCAGCTGTTCCCAAACGTTTTCATATCAAGGAACCCTAAACTGACACATTAAAACCACGGATCCCCATTTGATTAGATTTTGTCCCAGGCTGCCTCATCTGATAGGATTTTTGTTTTAAGATGTTTTATTACAGTAAGTGTATGAAACCCATTACTAACATAGTCATACATTCTGCCATTGTGTTATTTATGGAGGAATTATAGTGAAAAAAAAAAAAGTATTCCCCTTTTTGCTAGGGACCTCCTAGATCTCTCAACAACCCCACTTTGAAAACCACTGGTATAGGCAATTGCTTAAGACAGAAATTCATAGGGGGTGCATTTTCTAAATTAATTTGCCTCTCATAGATAACACACCCAAGTAAGCCACTCAATCCTTTTCTCAACCACCAGGCCCACTGTGGGCAGGTTCCCTACCTGACTATGTCCAGTACTGGTGTCCGTACCACTCTGAAGAGACGGTGCTGCTGGGGGCTCTGGGGTCCTCTCTTCTCATTGGCCAGTGGGGAAGGGGGAGGGGAGAAAGGGGGGAATAAATCTCCTGGCTCCAACACAATATGCTCATCGTCCTGAGGAGAGTAGATTAAAAGGTAAAGTAAGGGATGTTAATCCAATACACTTTTTGTCAATATCAGTGAATATCTCCTCACAGTCACTGCGCTCTTTATTTTCTGTGTGCGCTGAAAAGAATCCGCTGTTAATACCCAGCCCCGGCTGTGTAAATGGAAAACAAACAGAAAGCAGTGCACAAATAAACCTTAACTGATTCTGGCTCAATGGGATTTGATTTTGAAACAACTGCCTCATGTGTAACTATTCTTATTATCAACTATTTCCCTCAGCAGTGAGTGTTAATGCATGTACGTGCTAGCAGGGCCGAGGACAGCATGTCTCCTGCCTGCCAGTGTGAAGCTGTTAGAAGCTGTGACGTCAGCTGTAGGACAACAACACAGGATTGGGAGTGTGTCCATGCATTTGTGTTGTCGATAACTAAATATTGGCTTTCTGTACCAATAGCAGTTCTGGTATTTGGTACCTTGATATCAATTCCAACAGAATATCTAGGACAAATAGCAGATAACATTGTACTTTGTTATTTTTCCCAAAAGATGCATTTATAAAACATTGTACAGAACAATACGGTTTTTTAGGTTTTTGTTTTCTAGGATTAATATTTCATAAATCAAAATTTAACTCAGTCTATAAAGGGTAATTTTAAATGAATGAGAAAGTTGAATTAGGTGTATATAAAAAAGGTTGTTGTTGTTGAATATCAGTGTTCAAGCTTATTTCAACGTACACACAATATGACCAGAGGAGTACTAACGTTGGACGGGAGGGGGGAGCTTGTGTATTGATATAATTATTAGGCTTTTAAATGAAATTTTGGGCACTTAACTGACGTTTTCTCCAGATTACATATAAATCCCACCCTCCTTCTTTCCCAACTCCCCTCAAACCACTCCATGCCAAAATAGTAACAGACAGCTGAGCTAGAGTGTTATTCTTGTAATCCTTTGCTGATATTTGTACATATAGACATTATAGTAGAGTAAATGGGATTTACTTTTTTTACTAAATTCCTGATATAGTGTATTCTCTAAGCTGTAGTGGAATCAAATTCTAAGTTGCCCCCCCACCAGGCCTAAGCAACTGGGAATTATTTTAAAGACGCTTTTTTAAACTACAGTTATAGTGGGGCTGCTTGGTTGAAAACTTAGATGTAGTCATATTTTCTAATCTTTTTATGTAGGGCCCTGTGGAATCTGTCTAATAGCTTTTTTAAATTCTCAATTTCGCGATTCCGTCCATGATTCAGCGATCACAGAAACTACTGGGCTCTACATGAATGCTGCCATCAGGCTGGGACTGGCCCCAGCCGGACCCTCGTCGGAAAATAAAAAAAGACACTTGCCACCGGGCTAAACAATTTTTTTCGGGGAAACCCTGGCACATATATATGTGTCTAGGGCTGGGTACCGAACGTCGTTACACTTCCTCTTAGACAAGCAGGCACAACGGTGGTTCTCTGCCCTGATGACTGACTGACAGGCTGAGCTTGTAAGGCAAGGCACTTTTATTAATGTTACTCTGAGTGAGCAGTTTTACCAGATTTTACCAGACTG
Source organism: Perca schrenkii (assembly GCA_025617405.1). Lineage (NCBI taxonomy): Eukaryota > Metazoa > Chordata > Actinopteri > Perciformes > Percidae > Perca > Perca schrenkii. The sequence continues at coordinate 26,117,807 of CM046807.1, forward strand.
TTTTGATTCGCAATTAAGGTGGAAAATAAAAGCTTTGTGTTTAATGTATTTTTGTTGATGTTGAAATGAATTTTAAAACATATGGTATCGAAAAAAGTATCGTTAGGAATTGGTATCGAAACTGAGGTATCGAAATTGACACCGGATCGAAAGATTCTGAACGATACCCAGCACTATGTGTGTCTACACACAGACTAACCTTAATGCCTCTGAGGGATGCAAACGCCTCTTGGCCAGGTCTCAGAGCGATGATGTCTCCCTCCACCAGCAGACTGACAGGCAGGTTAACCAACTGGAAGTCACGGTAGGTCCAGTGCAGGGACCATGATGTGGACGAGGGTGTGTACAGATCAGGGTACATAGATGGAGACCACCGCACGTCAGCCACACACCCTGATAGATAGTCTGGAGTAACAGGCAAAGAAAGTGAGGATGCAATTAGAAAGAGGAAGAGAAGAGGGGAGGGGAGGATGACAAGTATGAATATAAGGACAGCGAATGTCATGTAATTATGATCTATAAATGTCAGTAAGAAATATGTTTTATGAAAAACTGCGGAGCCCTCCTTGAACTGATCAGGGTCATTTTGGAAATGTAAAATACTGTAGTGAGACGCATCATCTCTTAATTATCAGTGGTGCTTTACAGCATCCCACAGTCTAGTATTGTCACACTGCCAAACCAATCAGTACTAAAGACAGAAATAGATATAATATCGGCCGATATGGTCATTTTTTTTACACATCGGTATCGTTCCGATGTCAAAATAGGGCCGATGAATAGGGCCGATGTGAAACATTCCTGTGTATTTGACGTGTGTGTGAGAATTTAGATCTAAATCTGACCTGTGGAGGGCAGTAATATGCTTAACAGCGTCTATACTGCGGAAATCCGAAGAAGAAGAAGAAGAAGAAGAAGAAGAAGAAGCAGCGAGTCTGGGCATTGACATATATATTAATGGACCAATAGACCCCGTTGCTCTGGACGGAGACCAGTGAAGGCTATTAGAAGCACTTTTCCGGTGATCTCTTCCCTTACTGCGCAGCCTCCAACTGACAGAGACAACGTAAATGTGACGTGAGCAACGTGTCTGAAAGTTGTAAGTGTTGTGGTAGCTGTGCCAAGAGAAATCTCAATCATTCCCAATCTTACATAGACGGAGAGTGTAGGTATATGTAAGGAGATAACATAAGCACAGGATAATTAATGCTAACTAACATGCTAGCTAACATTCGTAATTAAACCTAAACAGCTCATGTAAGTCGAAACTGCCTGCTAGCTTCTCCTGTACTATACGGTAATTCCTCTACTGTGCGACAGTAAGTCCCTTGGTTATGACACAATCGTTAGCGTATTTTTACAAAAAGCGTCTGCTACGGAGCCATAACGTGAGGTACAAGGTAATGGAGCCTTTTATACATTGTCGTGTTTCTTTAGAAATAAACAACGGACAAATAGAGTCTTTAAACGCTTCAGATGTAAAGTTATTCGCAGTCAAGTGACGTAAAAACAAAATGGCGGTCAGCGGAATGCTAACAAGAGGTGATACCTTTGTAGCAACAAAATGGCGCCATCGAAGGTTCGCGTTCTGAAGCGAAGCTTACCCCCTTGAGTCTGGGGGCGGGGATGTTGGTTTTTGCGTTTTGCAGACGGAATCTGCCGGCGAAGTGGGACACTGGAAAATGTAGTAAACCACCTGCCCTCGGTGGGCGGGGGAGAGATGAATGCGGCCCGCCGTACAGGTTAGTTTGAACAGCGGGCAGCAGCAGCGGAGGCCCGACAGGGCAGCCACGGCGGACGGAGCGGGCAGCCACGACGGCCGGAGAGGGCAGCCACGGCGGACGGAGAGGGCAGCCACGGCGGACGGAGCGGGCAGCAGCGACGGCCGGAGAGGGCAGTGGCCGCAGCGGGCAGACCTGATCGGAGCGATCATGGGGGGACATTCTCAGCAGTGAAACGCAAACGGGCGCTGGAGTATAGCTAACCTAGCTAGGTGGAAAGCTAACGCTAGCCAGCCACCTGTTCCATCAATGCTGCTTGCAAGTGTCTGCTCATTAGACAACAAACTGGACTAGCTACATCCAACTTCAACGAAACTCCCGTCGCAAGTTCAGAGACTTCGGTTTTTCTTGTTGTGGAAACATGTTGCCGGGTAAGATTAACAGATTCAACACGGGTATTAACACGGGCTTTAATTAGCTGCTTGTATCCAACTAAATGCTAACTGCTGGGGGAGTTTGTGTCTAGTAAATGCCGACCATTATACATTTCACGCAAATTTACAACTGTGTTTATAATCGGCTACATTTAGCTATTGCACACACACGTAAAGTTCAGCTAATGCATACTAGCATTAGCGCTTGGTTGACTGTAAACACCTGTTTCGTATGTCGTTTTTATATATTTTAAATGTGTAACCATTAGAGCCACGTTGAAATGTTGTTTCGTGTATATGGTTGAAATGACAATAAAACACATTTGGGTTGAGTTGAATGCTGCCTCACTGTCGGTCTGTAAACGGTAGGCATGGCTTGGGAGTGGAGTCTAAGCAGCGAAGCAAGTGCATTCTGGGATTTGGTGTCTTTCATCCATATGAGCCAAAAAACACATTTTCTGGTTTATCTCGGCCTAGAAGGCACCAATTTCTATAATTTTGAGGGTTAGGCCTAACCCTAAAGTACTTGGAAGTTACTGTACTTACAGTTCAGAAGACTGTAAAAGCCAGTGTCTGTTCAGTCCAGTTTGTTCTGGCTCCATTTTCACATTTTACCTTTTTCAATACTTTTGGCTTTGGCCATTTAAGGCCTACTACTGTACTTTAAAGTTTTGAACTGTTGTACAATGTTCACAGAATACAGTGACTTGGTCTCAAGTGAGTTAGATGTTTATTGTGAATACTCTTGGCTGGTTGGCTTATTCATAGTGTGAATTCAGGACACACTTGTATCCTACAGAGATATCGACATCGGTAAATATCGGTATCGGCCATAACAGAAATATTAATATCGGTTATCGGTATCGGCCACAATTTTCACATCGGTGCATCACTACACAAAGTACTGTGGACCCATGGTGCTGAATTTGACAATCCGACTAACAAACAACATGCCAGCAAGCATGTTGCAACATATTTCATTGTGGA